>CM068712.1:32377040-32765938 GCA_035079005.1 Fraxinus americana
TAGATTAGTCATAGTTTCATCCTAAAGTCACAAAAATAACCATATTGAGTTTAATAGATTCGGTTAAGGTCGCAATAATAAGAACTCAAGTTAAATCAATCCTCGTGGGAACGATACTCGAAATTTTAGGATTTCCACTTTATTACTTGTCAACGAACCGTACACTTGCGGTGGTTTTATTCGAAACATATTTTCGTGAACACCATACTTTTCCATCTCCAATTCGCATATTTCAAATCGTCTTCAATCGATAGCTAAATCGATTTATTATGCGAAGTCTTTTCACGACCAAACCCGCTCCCACCTACTTGGTTGGTCGAGCTAATCTCTATCTTTATCTGCTTGTTGACCTTCTAACTTTTAAGTTGAACCGCCAATAATACTTATCACAAAACCGCCCACTAATTAAAACATTAAAAATTCTTCCATTTCCGTGGAAAATTTGTAATGTAACAAATCATTGTCAATCATTATCCATGTGATGCTCGTATATGAAGGCCATTACAATATTTTGTGTGTTTAATTCAAAGAGAACTTGCAGACACGTGACCATGTTCCATTTGCTTAAAAGTTACCTTCTCTTGAAACAAGTTACTTAATAAATGTCAATTAAAAGTTACTTTTAAGAATATTCAAACATCTATTGGGTGATTCAGCTACTTTGAAACATATGTATTATGTAATTCAAACATGTTTTTACTTTTATTTTTTCCTCTGGTTACGTGTATCATTAAGAACTTATACGTGATTGTAAGGTTTCAAATCGTAAGTTCACTTCATTTTGGTCCATAGATTTTACTTCTATTATTCCTCTTTATAAATCATTTATAAGTTAGCCCTTGTTTGGTCCCTTTTTTTTTTAAATACATTTTTCTTTCTATTCTTTTCAGTCACAAACACATTTTTCAAGAAAATATTATTACTCGCAAATTCGAAATTTTGCTTATTTTTTAACCACGCATTCTTAATCAATCTACTATTCAAAAATACATTATCAACAAAAAAATGGGCTTCAAACAGGGTCTTAACGTAAGTGACATATTATCAAAAACAAATGTAAAGTATAAAATAGGCTAAAGAGGTGACTTGGCTAGACTTTCATGTATACGTGAAATAAAATAAAATAAACATATCCCGTTGGAAGATGGAGAGTACACTTATTCGCATAATCATGCTCATCTTTACCCTAATACCGTCGTATGTCGAATTTAACTCCATGTCACTTTCAAACTAGCTACTTGATAGAGATCTCGTATACTTTTATTGTCATTCTTATTTGGATAATGCTATGTGTACACCTTGTGATGTATACAATCTTTTATACCCCCCTCATATGGAGGGGGGCTCACAAATATTTTGTTGTGTGTGGCCCTGTCCATGTGAGGGGAGTATAAAAAATTATGTAAAAAATTGTGTACACATAGCGCAATCCTTCTTATTTTGATACAATCATTAATATCATTATTCGAAACAATAATTATGAAAGATTAAATTTGGCATAATACTATTATATTCTCTTTTAGTTCATCATTTTCATTTCTTTGCTATAGATTGAAATGGTAGACAAGTAAAAAAAAAGTCTAGGTTTAGACAGAGGATGGCATTAATTTAAGGATTTATTTAATTCTTTTTTACGGTTATTACTGATAATCTTCAAACTGTCCATGCAAGAACATGCAGAATCCATGCAAACTAAATATTAAAAAGGGAAAAAGGACTAAAACGGGAAGTATTAATTAATTAACTGAGAAAATCCACATATATTGATTTCATCCACAGATCGGATTCTGCAGAATATAAATTCTCTTATGGAAGCTGATACACAAACTGGAAAATTTAAGATTTCAGACCAACTAAAGATCTTGTACCATAGAACAGTGTATAATCCTCGTGTATATATATGGAAACGTACATTACGTACGTATATAACCCAAGTTCGTATATATACAGTGCTCTAAAACCCTAAATTTATCGCTCTATATATATATATATCTGTTTGTCTCTGTTTTTCATAGTTCATCGGTCATCATCTTTCTTACAATGGCTAGTGATTATGGCCAAAAACTGGCCTCTATGATTCTGTTTTCAGTATTGTTTCTGGGAATGGTGAAATCCTCTCATTTGTGTCCTACCTGCTATCCGGCACGACCAAATGCTCCACCGCCGCCGCCGACTCTGCTGGGACAGTCACCACCACCACCACCCTGTTTAGAGCCACCTTCGCCTTTATCATCCTATCCACCTTATACTTTTCCTCCTCCAGCAAATGTTCACCCTCCACCGGTCCCCGAGAACAATCCTATCCCTCCACCGGGATCCACCGGCAACAATCCCATCCCTCCACCGCCGAATCCTATCCTACCTTACTATCCCTGGTTTTACCTTAATCCTCAGGCTGTGCCATGTAGACACTGTTCAGCGGCAACAATTCTCACGCAATCCACTCTCTGGATTTCAAGTTTGATGTTTTCACTTTTGTTCTGGTTTCTCCTTAATTAAGGTGATCATTTGGATTACTTAATTATTGCAAGATTCGATCTTACGGTTTTGTCAAGCTAGGCGTTTAGATTATAGGAGTAAATTTTATATACTGTTATTAATCTCGTGGGTTTTGGATTATACCTATTGGAATTTATAGAGTCCATTTTTTTTCTTTATATACTTTCCATCAATACTTCTGCAAGCTACAATTTGTTAGAATTTCTTCATTGAAATTTTCGACCAAGGAGCATCATTGAAGCAACATTTTCACTTTTGTCTCTTATTTTCATAGAAACAATATGACAAAGGTTTACTTGGTAGAAAACCATAGTTTGGTGAACAAAATTTGCATCGTTTTATAATGGTACTGTCATAAAGAACCTTCTTGTTTGATGTGTAGTCGAGATAATAATTATCTTAGTGATATCAAAACTTTGACAAAGATTGTATCGAGGTATCTAATACTAAATCCATGTATGGTTCAAGATGCAACATGTGTTGACTGCTCGTTCGATGCACTTTGAGATCAGTTGAAGGGGCTCTTGGACCCTGGCCAGTTTGGGGCACATCTCGCGATTTACCTGGTCTGCGTCTTGAGGTGCCAAGGCGTAGACCCCAGGATTAGTCGCCGAAAGTGAACACCTGAGTATAAAAAAAATAAAAAATTAATTAAATTCTAAGTCAAAATTAACAATTAATTTTAATCTCAAAGATCCACATCTTTTTAATCTTACATTCAATCAACTTTTATCAAGTATACTGAAAATCTTATTTTTATCCAACCGGGCTTAATAACTCATGCGTCTATATTTGTTTTTGGTTTCCTTAATATTTGTGCTACTTGCTTTCGTAGTTACATGCCACGATTAATTATATTAATTTGTTAGATACACTTGATGAGTAATTAGATTCATTAGTTGTAATATGGTTGGCGATGTTACAAAGAAAACACAAAAATACGAGTACAGAGAATAATCTTTGCATTAGTCAATTTTTTTACCGAAACGTACTGCTTTTTCAGTTTGAGTTATCTATCTAAACCTTGAAAATGCAAGAAAATAGTTTTTTCTCCAAAAATGACTTTCACGAAAAATATTTACCTTCACAATAAAAAATAAATAGATAAATAAATAATATATATATATATATATATATATATATATGATTGGCTTTCTTTTCTCCTAGAAAGCATTTTTTTAAAGCGTGGGAAATCTCCATATAGAAAGAAACAAATAAAAAAATTGAGAGGGTCAAAAAAAAACTATACTTTTCCACTCCAATAGGATGCAGTTGTTACATTGTCTATTAAGTAAATATAGAGTCGGCAAATATTTTCCCAATAACCATTCTCTAATTCTCAAATTGTAGGAACCTTCCCTAGTATAATAAACGTGTATACACAGCCAGCTCAAATCCTACAGTTACCAACGAGACCAGTTATTCATTTCTTGGGAGAAACCTATGATCACGCGGTGCTACAATCTAATGCTTTAATTGTCTTGCGACACCATACTGCAGTTTCAGGATCAAATCTCAGCTCCCATGTAGGCCAGTAGTGCAAATCCTGCTTCAGTGTAAGCACCCGAGGCTTCCCGTTCAAGTGAATAGTTCTCACACGAACAAATTCCCCATGTTCTATTTCCTGTTGGTTTACAAATCGAATGATAAAATGTTTCAAGAATCAGGGCTGCAATGCTTTAGCACGAGAACCCCTTGTATTTCAGATGGGTTTTGCAAGTGCCTTTCAATAACTGAGGCGTACCTTGGTCACAGTAACAAAAGCATCCAAATCAGGAGTTGGTTTTCCGTTCACTTCGACAATCCATTGAAGAGCATATAAACCGAATCGATGCACTGGACTCCCATGACACCACCTGAAAAGATTGCTCACCAGTCATTAGCTTCTATTCACACAGATCTATATAATTTAAGTAATCTGACTACATTTACCAATCAAGGTTCAAATTATTGATTTAAATTGTAACTTTGAATCGTATTTAGCCGAAAAGGGACATTTTCGCAGAACCTAGCCTCTGCTGAGGGGTTTAGTTCAGACAGGAGTTACAAGGAAACCCTGTCAAGTGCCTTCTTGTTTTGGCATCCTATGGTAACCAAGGATAGAAACTCAACTAGCTTTTCCAATTCTCTTATTAGCCAAGTTAATTCTCAATCCATGAAAGAACCCTACAAGTATTTTCTATAGTACTTGCTCAAAATCAGTGCTGGCCAAATAAAACAATATCAACTAAGTAGCTTGTGCTATGAACCTTACCGTGCCACATATACGCCATGTCCTTCTTCAGGTAAATATCCAAGAGCTCGTACAGCAGGATGAGGATCCTGGATTATACATCCACACCAATTTATCACACGCGTGGTTCCAATTCCATCCCTCACATCTGTTCCCACCAATAGTTCCATTTGATGACCCTGGAAAACCCATATGGATGACAGATGATAATCAATAACGAAAAGGTCCAACAGTCTAACTGAAGAAAGAGTATCCAAACAAGATATGATTTAACAAGTTTCCAGTTAAATTTTATATTGAAATGTAAAATACCAAATAGCTGAAACTGCTCAATATGCATACCTGGCGAAAAATTGTCATCTTAAGCTTCTCACTACTGTCATTACACCTATCTAGTTCTTGACATGCATCTTCTATGTCCCGAAAGCATGTAACTGGCTCTTTATTAATCGCCAAAACCATGTCACCCTGTTCTAGTAGACTTTCAGCTTTGGATCCTGCGAAGCATCCTTTAACCCTTAAAACTTGACGTCTAATAGGATCTTTCTTCACAAGTGCCTGAAAAAGATGTACCAAAACTTAATGTGGTGCCAATCTTAGCAAAATATGTTAAATGTCTTCGATAATATAATTGGTAAAATGATTAATGTGATACAATCACACTGAGCACATATCAAAATGCATATGCAAACATTAAAAGACATCGAAATACTCATTGTATCATCTTCGTTGCTTCATGTTAAATTCTGCATTCATTTCAAACTAGAATTTAAACCCTTTGAACCCACCAAAGAAAGAGAATAATGAAATACTAACTCCTGAGAGGAGGAAAAAAAATGAACTTTTCAAAGTAGAATAGACTACCTGAATCCAAGAATCAGTCAATCCGAAACTGCGAGCTTTAGAAAGCAAAGTGGGGTAAAGTTCAACCTCTAATATTCTTACAAGCGGCATTGGCCTTTTGACTCCATTTATAAGAAGAGTAGGTCCTTCTGCACCATCTATGATTTTGGCAAGAATTTTGCTGATTGTATAAATTGGAATCCCTCGAACAAATTGATGGTCTTCAGATGAACTGCAACCGTATTTGAGCTGGAAGTTGGAATATAAAATGTAATAATTCGGCATGTTTATGCAATGTAGAAGCTCATACAAACTCCAGAAGCAGTGAAAAGCACAAACCTGAGTTGAGAAGCTTCCCCATATTGCTTGAACCCGTCCTTGCTCATCAGCTATAACACCAGAAAATGTACTACCAAAATCTAAAGCACGGACATAGTGAGTGCCACAGCATTCAGTCCCCAAGGACGGGAACAGGAAAAAAGAAGTGCAGGAGAATAGATAGCAAAGTCTAAGAACAATTAACAAGGTGATGTCAATTACCTGTATCAAGCTCGATTACTTCCATGTTGATTGCTCTGTATCGGGGACAATCAGCAGAACCAATATTTAGAGCAGCACAAGGATTGGTGACAAAGGATTTCCTTGAAGTAGCCTGTAGACTCCTACTCAAACCCACGAGATAGACAGAATCTCCACGACACAGTGCAGGTTCTGAATTTAATCAAATAGTGTTTCCAAATAAGAAAGAAATATAAAATTCAATTCAACCGGGCATAATAAACAGGCAGCAATGGATTAGGATACGATCAACCTTCCACCAGTAATAAAAAATTGCTTCTCCAAACGAGTATGAGCAGTTCGCATATAAATAATAAACATTGAGGACTACAAGTTGAATCGTAATCTGCTTACCCACAATCCACATTTTGGGCAAATATCATATTGACGTAAACAAAAAATGAATTGATATAAACACGTTGAAAAACCAAAATGAAAAAAGATCCAGTTTTGGTAAGGCCAGAACGATCAGCTGAATGGCCGGTGTCACAGAGACGTGAAATACAACATATAACAATAGGATAGACTATTAACCACAACATATTAGCCTCCATTTGGCAAAATTTATAAACGGTCTAACTTCATTTTCAATCACACGTTTCAATGCACCAACAAATACTACTCACTTATCCACAACTTAATTCTAGCTATTTAAAAATTAAACCGCCTATAAATTCTTCTCAAATAGAGGCTAAATAGAAGGTTGATATCCGAGAGGTGACTATTATCTGACACCCGCTGTGAATTCTGGCAACCCAAAAGCATGCAAGAGACATAGGATTCCAATTTTCTCAACATCCAAAATTGCTCGCTTAATTCCATTTTGAAGTCCTGTGTCCTTATTAGCTTGTCTTCTAACTTAGGTCCATTTACGAAGTAAAATCTCCATCTTGCAGCATACTCGCATCATTATTTAGCTTTGAAATCCATTTGAACCAAAATTTCTATGGGGGTGAAAAGACGAAATGCTGAGGATATCTTGGGGTGGATGTTGTCAAATAACAGTAATCATAGAGGTTCTATTTTTTGAGAGACAGGGATGTTTCTATCCCAAATGTAAACCACACTTAACGATCTACAAATGCACCAATAGGGGAGGATGGAAAAGAAATGTGAAGCAGATGTGTCAATGCAATTTGAAAACATACCGGGGAGGAGTTCAGCAGCTCGAACTACAGAAACACCATCACCTAGCAAGGAAGGATCATATGCAACAAGAGCAAAATTGTGCACAGGATGGAGAAAGACAACCTACAAAAGATGATTGCATTCCTTAATAACAACATACAACAACTGTATCCACAGCTTAAAAGATTTGAAATTACCTCGCCAGGAATTTCAATTGGATAAGCAGCGAAAGACAACATCACGTCAGAGACAGACACTGCCACCGTGTTTTTATCAACTGCAACCAATCCCATATTTTGAGAGTGATATATGATGACTCCAGTGCCAAAGAAATGTTGCGAGTGGACACAATCAACCATACATGATGTTGGTACATGAACCTGAAAATTTTGAAAAACCAAAAATCGATTTTATTGATTTGAACACTTGGTTTACGAAATAAAGTAACCAGTGAAGTTTACGATGAAACCTAAAAATCAATTACTGATCTAAACACTTGAACAGTGCATACTGCATGTGAATATACATGAAAACAAAGTATAAACAGTAACCATGAGTCATTTAAATTGATTATACAAACGGAAGTACATCATCAATTTTAAAAAAAATACAACAAGAACCTAAGCTTCGTTCACATTGAACTTCGTCAGCTACATCTTCCAGTCTCTGCGATCCAAAGGCAGGAGGAACTTAAAAATCTTTTTCCACCACCTCAGGCCATATTATTTTGGTCTACTTCTCTTTTTCCTGTAAACCTGTTCTACGGAGATCAAATATTGATGGAAAACATTCAAAAAACCCTCCTGTTTCCCATTTTAACAGCCTGCCTCACAATGGCTCCTAGCCCTCAGCCTTTGCTATACCAACTCCCTATTCCTCTTCAACTTTCTTCCCCTCCCTCTTCATTATTTCTTCCTCCTCCCCTTGCATCCCTCTTCATTATTTCTTCCACAAAGTAATCTCCATCAATAGAGTGTGCATATAACACATTTTGAACCTAAATTAAATTTCATGCAGAATCTCACCCTAAGAGAATGAAAAGCAAGCACAAACACAGAAGTGAACACACTAAAATAATTTTATCATGTTACCTCAAACATCACAAGGGTTGGTTCTAACACACGCTCCGGCGAAGCATTAGCTGCTACAGCTACTCCACCTTGATAATCTCTCAAAACAGCATCTGTTGCTGTTCCAGAGTCCTCTAATCTTTCTTCCACCAGCTCATGTAAGGAATCAGGCAGTATGGAACCATCAGCAGATGTATCCTCCTCCACCCTCCTTTTTTTAGATCCAGCATCAGATTCATCCTCACAATGTGGTCCATCAGCAACATGTTCACAGCTAGTCTCCATACTGGTAACACCATCCAACGGTTCTTGGTTGACATGGTGATGTGTTTGTTCCATTGGAGAAACAGAAATAGTACCCGATGAAATAGTCGTGCTTGCTAGATCTTGTTTAATGGGATCGATGGTAGATGATAGAAGTGGAGAGTTGATTGGCAAAGCCGGCTTTACATTCCATAAACCAGAACTGTCATTACGAGTGTATATTTGAGGAGGGGCATACCACTCATGGCGATCAACAGTGACTAGGACAGACTGCAGCAAAAAAGAAATGTTAAAGAAAATCTTCCAATTACTCTTGCAATAGTCAGCTATACATCTTAGATAAATCTATACAAGCATCATTATCTAAAATACATAGTTAATAATGAAGTTATATCAGTAGAGAATTGAAAAGAATAATGAGTATGCAAAGCATAATCAATTCAGGAACCACTAAAACCAGTCTCCGCTTTAGTTTAAGCTAGGCGTACGCTACTTGACACTTGGAAACAGAATAATGTGGTTATATCAGCAGAAAAGGAAAAGAATAATAAGCATACAAAAGCATAGTTCATAAATTCAAGAAGACGAAAACCACCGAAACAAGTATAATCATTATCTTAAGGTAGGTGTTGTGTGGTACTTAATACTTAGAAGTATACATAGCTATAAACATAGAATAGGAAACTCATGTCTATCATCTTATGATAAATACAAGCTCGACCAGAGGGAAGCAGAAAGACAACCTGGAGACACTTTCTAGCCTTGGATAATAATGCTTCGTTCGATCAAGCATATTACACAATGTCCTAAATTGATTAATTGTTTTGAGAAGTAAAAGCTACCGATATTCTAGTTGTATGTTCATTACATATACAAAAAACTGCCCAGTTTTGAGAGATGTGAAGGGAGACCCCCAAGAACATCATTATATTTATCTTTGGTACGCAGTGGGCATAAACTCCAGTTCACAATTATAAGAAAATGAACTCAACCAAAGGAAAGCAGGAAACACAACCTAGAGAAACTTTCTAGCTTTGGATGCTAGCGAAACATTCAATCAAGCATGTTTTGTAGCCCACTATTTATCAATTGTTCAGAGGAAATAGAGTCCCCAGAATCTAGTTTTATCTACGAAAAGATGAACCAGATTCGATATATGTGAGGGTCCCAAGAACATCAGTATGTTTATTTTTGTCCACTAAAAATATATCATATGTACTGCAAATAAAACACTCTCTTTTCTTGATATTCTAGGACACACAATTCTAAGAAATTTCAACTATCAAATTTAAGAACTAAACGAGTCAGGATAATGTAGTGTAGAATGTCCAAAGACATCAAAATTGCCAAAGTAGCAATGTCTCGTGAAAGCCTTAATGACAAAAAATTATTCTGCTCAATCAGAAGTTTATTATAAATAAAAATTAAATTTGTCTTAAAAGTTCAATTCATCTACTTTTTCCTTGTTTTGGTGCTAGTTAGTACTTCCTTTACCATGACTTCCACATCGTAAAACTAAGTTATGCGTCACTCAACAATCAAATTTTATCAAAGAAACAGAAAATCTAAAAAATATTAAGTGAGGCCATATGAAAATTTGTCCAGTAATCACCAAAAGACATGCATATTATCTCGAACTAGACTTCAAGAGAAGTGACATCTACCTTTCTTCGGTGACGATCTGTGTGGCTTATATATTCCAATGGTACTCTTGCACCTCTGGACAACTTAGAGAGCACAGATATAAGGTCGTCAACACTTGATATGTCTTCACCAGCAAACTTCTTAATGATAGCATGGCGTGGAACTCCAGCTCTAAATAGCATATATCTGTACATGATAATGGGAACCATTCATTCTTTCTTGTAAATAAAAAAGATCACTATAGAAATGAGGTAGAATTTTCTCTACTCGAGATGGGAATCATAAAGGAAACCTCTCTCTTTAACTTGATTGTTTCTAATTAAAAAGCAGAATCCATATAATCTTACATAGAGATGGCAATGTGGAGGGAATGGGCAGGGTGGCTATTGAGTGACTTCTCAAAACCTTGCCACATTCCCCACCCAAACCTGCTTGCCATCCCCATCAGGCGACTGTTCAAGCAATCCACTCATTTTTGTTCCTTTATATTTCTGTCAAAATTATTGATTTTTGTATCGTATTCCTGATCATATTATTTAATATAATCCCCTGTTTGATGGTATTATAAAGAGAAATCAGTGGGAAATGATGTTTTGAATATTATTTTTTTGGGAGAATGAGCGGTTAGAAAGTAGGAAAAAATTCGGGTTTAAGTACAGAATATTTTATTGTGTGAATGTGTGGTTGAAAATGAGTATAAAAAATATAAGGAGTTTTAATTTAAACAGAGTCAAACAGGGGCTAAATAAGTGTAAATCACAATTAATTTAAAAGCTAAACAAAGTGTTCCAACAATAAAAAATGTTCAATCAAAATCAGCTACCAACATTAACTAGGAAAAGTTTACACACATCAAAGTTCAAAAGATGAAGATGAAAATCTAATTTATCCAGTATAGCAAGAAACAATGATTTAAATGTCATCTTAGTACTCAAACCATCTCCATCTAAAAATCATCTTCACCGTGCAGATTTTTGAAGATTCTGGGGCAACTTAATGAAGAGGGGGTAAAACCCAAATTATTTCTGTTCACCTTTATATGCCTATACATTTTGTAATAAAAATAAACGGTGTACTTCAGCAATTTTACAGCTATACGAAGCGGGGATAGCACACAGATAAGATGGCCCCATACCCTCTGGGGGCATGCCCTGTGCTCTTTTGCGTATCTCATTTTTACACCCCTTACCCACTCCATTTACGGTAGGCATGGCCACTGTGGTCTCCCCACCCAACCCCTCTTCATTGCCATCCCTATACATACATCAAAGAAGATTACTAGATATATTGGCAAACGAAAAAGATAATAAATGTATATACCCTTGTTCCGCAACATATACAAGACCACAATGAAACCGAAAGTTCCTTGCCTGCACATGGAACCAAGAATTACATTCAAAAGTGAGAGAAATCGTGGCACATCATAGCAATAATACACAATTAAAACGGAAAAAATATTACACCCACATTACGAGCAGGACACCTGCGAGATGCTTTTAGTTTTTCAATAGAGGCCATATCCTAATTTTCTTAGTATTTACCATCTCTCCCTCAATACAGTTCGCTCTCCTAATTTTAAAAATTAATAAATAGGGAAGAAACAGAGAACAGCAAGGAACCATTTGGATGACTCAAAAAGAAAGTATTCAAATGAGGTATTACAAACTTTACATGTATTTCATTGGCAAGAAAATAATGAGAGGACATCCTGCAAGGGAAAACCTTCCAGCAATTCTTAACAGACGAGCACTGGAATTTTTTAACTACCATCCAACTACTTTTTCTTCAATTATTACCCATTTTTACTTGAGCTTCCCATTCAATCAAAATATGCCTGAATTTTTTTTTCTTTTTCCCCACCTTCACTTTTCCCACACAATACTTCAAATACAACACTCCAGGTATTCAAACAATGCAAAACAAGGTTAGATAGGTACAGCATTGGAAAATAAATGTAAGCAGGCACCAGCATTGTCAATCTGATTTTGAAACGGCAGAATTGTAGTATTCATGGGGAAGCTACAACTTCCTAACACTTGATATTCCCGATCTTTCACCACACCCACATCTAGCAATTTTTTCAAGGGGCAAAATATTACCTTGTGGGTTCTAAAATGACAGACAACCCCGGCATCAAAAGTCATAAGGATTGGTTAGCAAAATTAACTTCAAAAACTATAAATAAGAAAGTTAATAGTGCCAACTTATCTCAATAGTCACCGGTAGCTTAAACTAATACTTAAGTTCTATTATGTGTATACAACAGCAAACACGAAAAGTACAAAACACTAGCATGCAATTAATAAAACGGTTGTGCTACATGTACATAATGATCTACATGATGATTTACATACACATGATGTGGTGACATATGATTGGATCATAATTTCTTCAACAAAATTAAAAAAAAAAAAAAAAATCCTTCCCCTCTCTTTTTAACACATCATCCGTATGTAAACCATTACATAACTCTTTTATGTAAAAGTAACATTATTCTTAATAAAATTCATTTTCCGTAAGAAAAGATTCTGAATGTATCAAAATAAACAAGAAAAAAATTGTCCAGAAAGAGCACCAAAAACTTTAGGGCAGAAGGATATAAACAATCCATAGAGAGAGGTCTTTCTTCACAAAAATGGACCAGTGTAAACATCATTTCTTTTCTTCATTAGCTTCCTAGGATCATTATATTTCCTTCTGATCATTGCATGTTCATTATAAACTTTCAGTTCATGGTTTTATCCTTCAGATCCATAATAGCAAAAAGTAAATTTTTTTGATGGCAGATGAATCATTATGCCCATGCTTGATATGGATTAAAATTCAGATTTTAATCTAAATCAAAGTCAACAATTAATTTCAAATTTCAACTACATATTTCATAGAACCCACAACTTTTCAACCACACATTCCATCCACTTTGATCAAAATCTGATTTTAATCTCCACCAAACAGGGGCTATATTTCCTTCTAATCATTGCGTGTTCATTATAAACTTTCAGGTCATGGTTTTATCCTTCAGATCAGATACATAATGGAAAAAACGGTAAATTTTTGTAATGGCCGACAGAATATAGCCCCTGTTTGAGATCCTTAAAATTTTAAAAACATAGTTTTGAATAGTATTTTTTGGAGGATGTGTGGTAATAAAGTACAGAAAAGTTTTGGGTATATGCGTAGAATATTTTATTGTGTGAATGTGTGGTTAAAAATGAGTATGAGAAATAAATTACAGGATGTCAAACAGGGGCATAATATATAGTTGGGAAACATAAATCTATTGCTCAATGGAAGTGTTTCTGCAACTCTACAAAATTATTAGATGAAACAGTGAAGATGTATGTCATCAAGTCACGGGACACGCATAAACCATGAAAATTTCAAGCCAAGGATACACCAAACATAGTTATACCAGCCACAAACTGATGATAAGTAAAAGCAGTATAAGTTAACCTGTTGATAAGAAAGAGGGTGTATCACGGCACCACTAACTTCCAGAAAGTAATCAGGAGTTATCGAGTGCAGATTCTGAACCTGAGATAGTTTACACAGAGAGAGTCAATATAAAGAATCTAAATGGAGGGCTTAGTGAAAAGATTCCAAAAGAACTTCAATGGGTAGCTCTCTGCGCTTGGACAGAAGCCTGAACACCCATGAATTTTAAATATAGCCGCCAACAAATAGTTCAGCCTACCAACAGAAAGTATTGAGCTAATTAAAACAGTTTTTGTACACATTAAATTCCAAAGAGCAAAAAAAAGTAATTCTACAGGACACTTGGTAAACCAAGCTCCATACATCAGAGAACCTTGCACATCCTTCCTCTTCTTATTACTTCTCACCATTGTTCCAATCACATTAACTAGTTGCATAAACTAAATTGTCCATACTAAGAATCGCAACAGTTCACCAATTTAGAAAATTTTATTTACCAACTCCATAAGAGATGTCTAACAAAGGTATATTGATAGAGGAATTGATGAATTATCTAGATAGGATTGCTTATGTTTGGATCATGGAAGGTTCTTTAGCAGTAAAATGATGAACAGAAACAGTCTGTCCACCCAGCCATGGAGGAACCAAAAAATGTAAAATTCTACAGACTTGAGCATTTATCTCACCAGCAGTTCCACAGTCAAAGGCTTGCCTCCCCTTTCAATTTGAAGTTGAACTTTATGGTTAACACTTTCATCAAGTAAACTCTCCATTTTCAGGAATTGGGTAGTCACCTGCCATCACGATGTTTAGAATTAACTTTGCATTAAAGAATAAAAAGATAATATAAAAATCAAAAACCAGAACCACCACTATTCATCACGTATGTAAGCTCTGCCTTGGGCTTTATAACATGTCACAATATGAATTTAAACTGTGAATATATCCAATCCACAAAAGCACTGTTCTCTTTCAATTATTCACAACCACAACTATCTTACGACCTTTAACTAGTTTTGTCGATTTTACTCAAAATAAGTCATACAAGACACTCTGAAAAAACTCCAGTTATTCTTCATATAGGAATGACTATCATACGTCATCCAAAAAGGAAGAAAGTTTTTCAACATTTCACTCTTAGTAGAGAGATACTGTAATATCCTTGACATCACTCCAATTATCTAGGATGATTATATAACTGTTCTCATAACGTGTGGATTTGCAGCGACTTGATCAGAATGTTTGATTTGTCCTACTCAAGACTAAGCCCTCTGAAGCTGGAAAATTAATACAATATATCAGGCACAATAACTGATGGAGATAGCAGTGAAGATTTGCCAGAGTTGAGCACTTATTTTAGGCATAGAAATAAGAAGAGATTTCAATTCAATTTATAGCATTTAAATTTATTCATTCTCATAATTACCCCATTCTGCATCAATAACAAATTAATAACACTGGGAGAAGGTAATCAATCCTAACAAGGCAATAGCATGATATCATAAATGTATTTACCGAAGATATAATTAATTGATATAGATCCTCTACTAGAATTAATATAATCAACAGTGCCCACTCATACAAGCATAACCATCAGCACAGTAAAAAACGCCAAAACAAATTATAGAGGAAAGTTACCTCCCCATTCAAATGAACAAGCACATCACCAGGTTCCAAAAGCTTATGTGCTGGGCCACCTGGCACCTGAAACCAAGGCAGGAATATGCCACATTCAAATGAAAACAAAAGCAACAACACTACTTCCTGTTCGGTTATCACTAATATTAACAAACTAGTATATAAATTTAATGACCCAATGCACCGAAATATATACTCACCACAGAATCAACAACAAGCATTCCAGTTTCTTCAGGTGGAGATGCATGGCGCACCAGCTAATTCATTAAAATTGGAAAGAGAATATCATGCATTGGTGATTTTGACAATTACTTCAAGAAATTCATAAGTACAATCTGGAAGAATGGAAGCCTCATGATCAATGATGAATAGAAGAATGTGGGGGTTTAAACCTGTTCCGTTTCGCTTCTGAGCCCAAGTCGACGTGTCTCATCGAAGCCTTTATGGAGAAACGTAACCTATATCATGCAAAATTTTAACCCAAACCAAACATTACCTTTGGGAAACCCAGAATGAAAGAATGTGAAAGATAAATAAGAACAAAAACTCACTTCAAACAATTACAAAGCATATTTTAACTAAAAAAGATGTGGTCCATTTGTAAGAAAACAATTAAATTTCTAGCAGATTGTCATCCCTTTGACTAATTTGGGATGCTCAATACATGTTATGACCAATTTCCAATGTTCAGAGGTCACGGAGAACAGAAGCTTGCTAAAGCAACTAATCAAATTAAATTCCCTTTCCATGAAATCTGCAGTTCTTCGCAGGTACCACTTTATTACTCCTCTTATAATATCTGAAAAATCTTCATTAATTATGTTGAGAAATTTCTTTGATCAGTAAATTTAAATTCTTCAAATAAATCTTTTTTTATTGGAAATGGTAAGTTAGTGCATGTACGGCATAAAAGCTACTTGTACAGTATCCAAAGTTTCAGTGATTGACTCACTGCTTATTCAAATGCAAAGCACCATAAACAAAAGTATTTCCAGAGGAGATAAGAAAGGTTAGATAGATAATTTATGAAACTAAATTTCAATGCACTTGTAATCAGAAAGTCATGTGATAATACAATGGTAAGCATATAAGGAGAGTTAGTCTTGCAGTCATGCAAGGATGTATGCAACAAAAAATCTATCCAATTATTTTATCCCAAATGTAAAAATGTGAACATCATTAAGTAAATTATACAATGGCGGTGTTACATTTACAACACAAAACAGATTGGGAGGACAAAGATATAGCCCTATAAGAAAGAACTGACAAACCTGAAGCGTACCCCGAGGAATGGTGACAGCCTTCCATTTATTTGTAGTAGAATCTATTCCTTGCTGTAAGAAATCTAATGCCCTCACAACCTGCAAGCCAGTTTAACAGACTATCAGTTATTAGGCACACGAGATCAGAGTCCCATTTAACTAAGTTCAAGTTATTGTTTTAAGTTTTTTGAAAAATCAAAAGGTATTTTCATATATGATTAACGTAGAAAGAAGGTAATTTCATTGCAAGAATGTAACCTAAGTTCCATTTTGATAACAGTTCTTAATAATAGCACATATGTAGGTGAACCTACATCTGTACAGTGACGGAAAATAAACCAAAAATAAGTTGAAACAGGAAGATATCAATGATCAACGGTTCAACCTATAAAAACCAGGGAAAATAGGGTAGTGTCCCATCTAGAGAGTTCAGACAAACAGGATCTTGAAGAAGCAGCACTAATATTTCCACGGAAAAGAAAGAAGTTTCTTGTATTTAAAATGTCAATTCCATCTTCAGGTTTCCTTCTGTAAACAATTAAGTCAAACTGAACTTTCTCCTACCGTGGAGGGAAGGTTATCGTCCAGCTTTCATTTAGAAAAAATCAACCAGATGCCCCAAATATATATAACGACTGCTAATGGCCAAACATCAGAAAATTACTTACTCGTTCTAAAGGTAAGAAAAAGGCCGAAGCACTGGATGTCTTGCTCCCAGCATTCAAGGCAACTGCTCTGCCTTGCCAGTCAATTACAGGGGAGCCACTTGAACCACCTTTTGTTCCGGAAGCTGCCTGTAGTATGTAAAATTACCGAAAAGGTGAAGAGAAGCAGTCAACTGGACACAAAAGGATGATAAGATTCGGAACCAGACAGAGCAAGAAAACTCAGTCATCATAGAAAGGGCAACAATTCAGATGTTAATCAACAAAGTTCCAAATATAACAAATTGTTTAAGGTCAAATAACCAAATCTGATAATTTACTATAGACATATATGAGATAGGAATTTGTAAGCAGTGGCAACAACAATGGTACTACTTCAATAAAAATACCACCTTTGCACTTTGTGCATCGGGACTATTTAGTTGTTTATCAAAATTTAACTACTGTCAGCTCCCCGACTCCCAAATCAGCATAAGACCATACAAGCTTCAAATATACATTACTTCCAAACAAACTTATTTTATATGGCCTACATAGATTACTAAGCTGCTTTATAGCATCCGGTTAGAATAGGGCAGAATATCGAACGTGTGTTATGTCGTGTCAGACCCCGACGCTCAATGACACTCAAGGACATTGATAAGTGTATTTATGAACTTATCTAGGCCGCTAAATATGGATATTTGAGAGTACTTTTGATGAATTATAGCTTAATCTCTTGTATATGTTAATTGTTATTTGTTAGGTAAAACTTGATGATTCAAAGTAAATTTGGAATAAATGAATGATACCCGACGAAAAAAAAGAATTCCAAAGTTTGGGAACTATGTTACAAATATCCAAAAGATGATTAGGACCAAGAGAAGATGACAAGAATCAATTGGATGTAATTAGAAGACAAAGGCTGAAACTTGCATGGAGAAGGACTCAATCTGCACAAAGGACAACACTTGAGGACCAAACATGCACATTATAATTACAAAGGTTGAGAATGCAAGAACATCAAAGTCATCAAGCTAATTACCGTCTGAAAGTTGTAATACAAACTAAAAATAATGGCATTAAACAAGATAAACAGTTAAGTATTTTTTATGAAATAAACTTGCCAATTTGTGTGTAAAAAATTTCCACATTTGTTTAGCCAATAACAATAAAATAAAATGCCAATTAACGGTGAGAAATTGCAAGTCAGGTGAAACTAGGCACGGTGGAGCATAGTGCATCTAAGCAATACCATCTTCTACAGACTCTCTCTGTAACATAAAACCCATGATTCTGAGAAAAAATGTTTTGTGACTACTCTCTTTCTTGATCTGACTGATGTTGCTTACATGTTTTAACCTCTGTATTCAAAATTTTCTCTATATTTCAACCACGGCCTGTTTATTCCTATGAAATAACCAAGAACGTGGCTAGAATAAAGAATTTTGAATATCAGAACATATCAGCAGCAGTGTGAAAAATCCATACAAAGTGCCAAGCCAGATACTCTATCTATTAGCCATCTAAGTGAACAAAAATAAATCCAGATCACCAATACCCCCACCCACCCCCTTTTCCTGTTTGCTTCAATTGCAGCAGGGTAACATTGATTTTGCAATGAAAAGCAATTGATATCATAAATCTTACTTGCATGTAAAATGTATTGAAGTCGTTGTAGCCATCCCTGCACAAGATAATACACTCATCATTAAAATGACAATGGGAGGAGAAACTTTCAATATTGATCCAAGCATAAACTGAGCCAGAATTATTATTGGTAATTACAGATTATGAAGAACCTTAATGGTTCGACCAAAACGAAATATAACAATGATTCTGTAATGCTTGTCAATAATTTTGACCAGCCAGACAAAACGTACTGAATGTAAGGAAAGATCTTCAACCTCTCGGTAAATTAAAGACACGAAGATGTATGTCCAATTAGCAACGTAAAAGCCTAAGATAAAATTTTGAGGAAAAGACGAGTTTTTGCACATATAAGTCAACTTGGTCAACTGAAGTGTAGAAAGTTCATCAGTGTCTATAAAATACTCCTATACCAATCATTCAATGACTTAGTTTGGTATGGACAGTAAGTTGATCGGTTTTTAAGGCCACGATTCATATCAGAACTGTCTTACTACAGAAACAATTTTTCTGTCGAAAATTAAATAATTGGTCAATGGAGAAAGCAATATTGCTTGCATCTGAAACACTATTAGAAAATGCAGAGCGTATATGAGACGAGAGTGTTGTGCTGGAAACATTAAATTCAATCTACAATGGTTGGATTTAAAACAGAAATGATACAGCATGTCGTATAACAAAATAAGCAATAGAAGATTCTTCACAACCAAAATTACATAGGGAGAAAAGAGTGCAGAATGTAGTACACAGGAAGACATTGTCACTTAATCAATCAAAATGCACAAGTAGATAAGGAAAGAAGATTTGCAATCATTTTTCAGCTTATATCTAACAAACTGAATGTCAAGTTCTTGGATCATAGGTTCTTCTCTCCATCGGAACAATAGGTAAATCCATTGTCTAAAAAAAACCAACTTGAAGCATAGGCCTTGAATTCCGCTTGATGTGAAGCTCTCATAAAACGCCTCGAATTCCAATACTTGACAATTATTTGGTAGAAATCAATCATATAATTTTCAGACTTAAAAAATCATCACTAAGGTCTCCCCCCACTACTACTCTTAATGATATTGCAAGTTCATGAATAAACAATCAGATACAAATCAGAATCAGAATAGCAAATAGATTAACATACTTTTTATAGTGTGGGGCATCTCTGTCCAAACGAGCAAGGGTACCAGCCAAAATAGAGACCTGTAGATTCAGAAAGGAGCAAAATATACTAAAAATAATGCAGATTGAGGATTATGTGATGCAACTAATGTAGAAAACTCAGAAAGAAATCCAAGATGAGTGAAAGCAACAATGCTTCATCACTATATTCATTATATTTGTAGACAGACATTAAGTCCAGATTGAGCCTAATATCAACTTGGCCACCATTAACCAGTGGGCAAGAAACATGATATTGTAAATACTACAAACAGATCAATTATTAGTTCTTACTAATAGACATGGTCTAATTTCTTAGGGATTTAAATTTGCCATACAATAAATCAATTGACAAGAAAAGATCTGCATACCTTTTCCCCACTATCGTTGCCCACAACCCTGATTTCAAGTCCAACACAAGCTGCCTCAGGAGCAAGAGGAATCTCCTCGTAGCTCAGAAATTGTATAGCACAAGGGTCATAATGAAAAAAGCCAAAATCGTGAACCTAGAAAAACAAAGCATCATGTTAGCACGACGTACCTGATATGGATCTAAGGTACGATTTCAACCCTTATCAGGCTAAAGAAAGATCTAGACAAACTTCCACTAAGAAAGTGATAGACAGCTTCTCTCTCTCTCTCTCTCTCTCTCTCACACACACACACACAGAGACACGTGTAACTAGGCAACTAGCAAACTGCTGAAAAAGAAAGTGGGTATCAATCATTAAGATTCGGCGCCATGATGCATCTCTTTTCTTCAATAATATCTTCACTTAAAACAAGGAATGGCCCTTTCAATGGAAGAGGTCAAAGGAGCAAGCAAGATGCAGTAATGTGCCAAAAGAAAGATGAGTAGAGGATACATCTAAGATAAAACAACATTCACCAGAGGTTAATCTCACAGTAAGTGTGTGAATAGATATAGGATTTTGTAGCCCACCAGTCGCATTAGATTGCCATGCCCTTGGATTGTTCTCCATCAATTACCAAAAGCAAGACATTGTAGAAAGCAAGATGACCGTGGAAAGAAACAATTTTGAAGTGTTACAACTACACAACAACTTTGTAGTGTCATAACTACACGACAAAACTGTCCGCAGCTTATGCATTTGTCAAGGATAGAGAATGAAGAAATAATAATTTCGGACGAGACTAAAAGGACATATGAACCACTGCATATTTAAGTTGCACAATGGGTCTGTTATTTAAGAAAACTATCTTAAGCAAGATTGCTGTGGAAAGAAACAATTTTGGAGTATTAAAACTACACAGGAACTTTCAAGTTTTATAACTATATGAAAAAACTGTGCGCAGCTTATGCATTTGACAAGGATAGGGACTGAAAAAATAATAATTTCTGACAAGTCTAGGAAGGCCATATGAACAGCTGCGTATTAGGTTGGATCTGTTATTCATTAAAATAAACTTTAGCTGGATTGCCAGTTAACAATCTAATTATAAGTTCTCAATGTAGAAACTTTCAACAAATAATACAACTCAAGCACACTTTCGTTCAATCAATAGTCCGACTCATGCAATATATCCCTTCTTTCTGTTCCCATATTAGTTCTGGTAAATAAATTCTTAAGTTTTTAATTTGACTCCTATTACATCAAAAACTTGAAAATCTACCCGGCCAGTTTTGAATTGTAAGATTATGATTAGTACTCCAACAAGAAAGCTGAATTATTCATGAAATGAAGCAGTAACAACTCACGGGATCTCTGTATATTGGATACACCGGAATTTCTTCTCGGTTCACAAACATAGCTTCAGCCACCACCGGCCCTGTGACAAGAAACATAACAATCGTCGAACCACGTTCAAGAAAAAGAAAAAGGACTTAGCTAGAGGGAGAAAGATAAAAAAAAGATTAATTTTGAACCAGGCTTGACAACGTGGCGGTTGGTGAGGATGATGCCACGGCGCTTATCGACCACGAAGCCTGTGGCATAGGAGGCGCCGGCGGACTCGGTGTCAAAGGCGCGGCAAGCGGTGGTGCGGAGGACAACAACGGCGAGGACCACTTTGTTGAGGGCTCTCCTCCAGTCATCGGCGGTTGCCTGGCTCTCCTTGAGCGGCGGATCGATCTCCATGCACAGCTCCTCCTTCATGCTTGTCTCCATCCCTGACAACACCTCATCCGATCCCAACCTCTCCATTTCAATTACCAGACCTTCAAAACCCTAAAAATCAATCTTTTTCAGTGCTAGTGGTACAAGTTTTCGGACAGAAAAATCTTAACCGCAAGATATGAATTGTGAATTTGTGTCTGATGCGGAATCTGAGTTTAGCAAATATTTCGGCGAGTGTAGAGTTTTACTGATTTTCGGCTTCTTTGGGATCTGAAAATGTGTGTGAATTTAATATTTATTGAAGAGAAATATTGTCTCTAATATTGTTTCTTGTCGTTCATTGGTTTCATTTTCTTTCAGCCCGTATTTATTGGTACTTTCAGTGGTCAAATTGGATTGTCTGCAGTAGTTTTTAGTGCAGTGTTTATGAGATGCGCAATACATTGTTGTACACTTTGAACAAAGTTTCAAATGTCAAAATTTCTACTGTAGATAGCGGAGTACAACGAGGATGGATCACTTGTGTTGGAAGAAAAGGAAATGGGTAAATACTCTTGTTTTAGTAGATGTGCCAAATGGCTCTCGAAGTGTGACACTCTGTACATTTCTTTTAATTTTGGCTAAAAATCAAACTTTCAATAACATTTTAATGAAAGTCAATAAAATGTATATTTAAAAAGTTGATAAAAGTTACAAGTCTCATCAAATATATAGTTAAAAACGAGTTTTAAAAACTAGAACCAAACAGAATTATGGTAGCATGTGTCTGCTGATCAATGAGTAGATTTATTGTTGGTAATTAGGTTGGTTTATCAAGTTCAAATATGATTTAGCTAGTTTTCATGTTCGACTGGGTGTTGACTTTTATCCTCGAAAATCTACACAATGCGTGTCCAAATTACAATTTTTTTCATTTGAAAATTATAAATTGCATTTTGAATACAATATCGCGTTTAAACTCACTCTCGTCAAATTTAAAAAATTAACATTATTAAACTCAAATAAAGAAATTGACCTTATTTTAGTCGTATTCATCTGTTTTACAAGCGACTATTGTTATGTCCCTATTTGATCTACATTATTATCTCATTAAAATGAAAAATATGATTGTTATTCATCACATCAACATTTAAATTCAAATTTTCTATCTCTTATGTGAGCACCAATAACGGCTATATTTTTCATTTTCATTCTAGAATAATTTGGTTCAAACATGGCCAAATTATTCTAAAATATTGCAACCTGATATTCCAAAATATTGCAACCTGATAATTTAGCATTTTCTTTGGACTTTTGAATTCCATACCTTACTCCATAGTATTTTTATCCACTGAGGGTCCGTTTGATTGTAAGGGTGGAAAATAGATGAAAAGAAAATGAATTTCAGGGAAAGTAATTGTCTAAAAATTGTTTTGTAGGGAATTGTTAATTTAATGTGTTTGATTTATATAATTTTCCACTCGAAAAATTTTTAAATTTTGTGTTCGTTTGGCTTTATTTTACATGAAAATTATCCATTAAAGCGATAATTTTTTCCACAATTGGTTATAAAATTTGTTCCACTGCCAAAAAGTAAAAAAGAAAAAAGAAAAAAATAATTTTTTTAATCAAAGTTTAGTATTCGTTTGACTTTGTTTTGTATGAAAATTATCTATTAAAGTGAAATTTTTTTTTACAACTAGTTATGAAATTTGTTTTCATTGCATCACAAAAAATTTAAAAAAAAAAACATGGAAACCATTTTCCCACCTAAATGGTGGGAAAAAGAATTCAAGGAAAAGCTATAAATTGTAACCATGTGAGAGCATCTCCAACAGACTCTTTAAACATGAGATGCTCTCTATTTTAAAGAGTCAACATGTAAAATCATGCTCCAATAGACTCTTTAAATTAAGATTTTAATTTAGAGAGTGGGTTTGGCTCTCCAAATTTGGAGAGCCAAACTCACTCTTTATAATTAAATGCATTCAAAAAGTTTCAATTTTCAATGTAGAAAAGCAATAAAATAATCTATAAAAAAACTAGTTAAAATAAAAGATAAAGAAAAATAATAAATATTTTTTGGGAATAGTAAATTTAAGTGTTAAATATAAAGAGTTTGTTGGAGTACATCAAAATTTTAACTCTTTAAATTTATAGATGCTCTTCAAATGATAGAATATGCTCTTTAAAAATAGAGAGTCTCTTGGAGATGCTCTGAGAGAGTGACAATTCCAATTACCAAGAAAAAACATGCTATCAAATACCAAAAAAATGAAAAATGGAATGAAAAATCAACTTTATCAAACACACCCTAAGAGAATATTTTTCTCTTTTCTAACCTGAATTGTTGCCATTGGCGTACACAAGGAGGGCTAGGGGCACATCCCCCCTCCCTCCAACTTTGCTTTTCTTTGCTTTTTTTCTGTGTTTTGTTTCAATTTTCGAAATTATTATAAAATGTGAAGCGAAATCGAAATATTGCATTATTAATATCATTTCGAAGTGCTCATAGTTTAGTTTTTTATATCGTTAACGGCATATGAAACGATCAATCGTAAAAATTTTACGACTTGTCAAAGAAGGAGATTTAAAATTAGTATTTCTAAAATTTCGACAGCATGCTAATTTTAAAAATTCTCCAACGATCGTACGGTAGTCGAATCTACAAATCGTTTATACCATCTCAAAACTTGTTTCGAGAACTACATTATATGCATATTGAACAGTTCAAACAAATATCGAAAATATTTAAAGATGCGTTAAACGTACGTCTTAAAAAGAAGCGTCTAATTCGCATTTTTTAAAAAATTTTAATTATTTCATTAACATTTATTATTTTTGTGATACAAATTTCTCAATATAATTTACATTATTTTATTAGGAAATTTATATAGGATATGACATCAAAATTTTTTGAAATTTTACATCCGGAAAAGTCGTATTTCATGTAAATTTTCAGATACAAAATTACAAGGGGTGTGATTTTTTTGAATGTTAATTTTCGATTGTAAAATTTTTCTCAACTTTAATTCTCTGTGTCCGTCCCTGATTGTTGCCATTACCATTCAATTTCAACTAAAAATAAACATTGAATTATAAACATGGCATTCTTCAATTGTCTATTTTGTTATTTATGTTCCGTTTAATAGCCTTAGTTTTCCATAGAAAAGGAAAACATTTTCCTTTTCCACCCTTAAAAAGCTGTTTGATAAGTAAAATTTTCCATGGAAAACGTTTTCCACCTTTTTCTAGGTACAATCATTTGATGCACAAAAACTTGATTTTGTTTTCTCACATATTAGGTGGGAAAACATTTTCCACCTTTTTTTTTTTTAGCAATGACAACCAATTCTATCAACTATTGTAAAAAGAATTTTCATTTTTGTTGACAATTTCTATGTAAAACAAAGTCAAACGAAATGATAATTTTTTCTAATTGTCTAAATTTTTTTTATTTTTTTTTTTACTTTTTGGTAATTAGAACAAATTCTAGACATATTGGTAGAAAAATTATCACTTTAATGGACATTTTTTATAAAAAAAGAAGTCAAACGGACACCAAACTTTTAACATTTTTCAGGTAGAAAATTATACCAATTAAACACAATTAATTACAATTCCCAAGAAAACATTTTTTAGGAAAATCTTTTCCCTATAAAACATTTTTTTTCCACCCATTTTTCACCATTGCCATCAAACGGACCCTTAGGTTGTGCTCACAACCTTTTTTCTTTTTAAGTCATTCTTGCGACTTTATGATAGCTTTTTGTCGATTAAAAAGAACATAATCCAAGCGATTCTCCTTTCATTCTCTTCCCCTTTTTGTGTCCTTTCTTTTGGCAAGTTGCAATTCTCTTTTATTTTCTTAGCTTTTGTCTTTGTAGCATAATTGTATTTCATATTCACGTAGACCATCTTGTTTCTATCCTTAGTCCATATTTGGTCTCTATTTTTTATAATTCATTTTCAATTATACATTAAGTGGGACTTACAACTTTTATCAATTTTTCAACCACACGAGTCATCTACTTTTATCAAATTTTATTAAAAATCTGATTTTTTATCAAAACCAAATAGAGGCGTAATCTCTGGGCTTTCCTTTTTTTTTTTTCTTTTTTGTTTTAATGCATGTATTATAGTCCATCCTACCTAACATTTTTAATCTTAAGAGGTTGTGTTGCTCATTCTACGTTCGTATATTGCGGTTATATTCATTATTTGTATTGTCTAATCCTATTATTGATCTCTAATAGATGATCAACAAATTTCCTTGCCTAATCAGAGATTTTTCCTCCTAAATCGACTATTTTGTTGCTCAATAAGGAGTAAGAAGAGAAATGACTATTTATGAGGAAGCTATTTCAAATTTAACATATTATTCTTCATAAGAAGTATGCATATTTATAGATTTATATTCCAACTTTGTGGGTAAATGAGTCGTTAGAGTACATGTGATAGCCATCGATGATTGATTTCTAACCGATTTATTATTAGTTCATTTTTCAGTTGTCTGCTTATATGTTCTTCGTTCATTGGTTGCGAAGTTATGTTGTAAGAAGAGAAATGACTATTTATGAGGAAGCTATTTCAAATTTAACATATTATTCTTCATAAGAAGTATGCATATTTATAGATTTATATTCCAACTTTGTGGGTAAATGAGTCGTTAGAGTACATGTGATAGCCATCGATGATTGATTTCTAACCGATTTATTATTAGTTCATTTTTTAGTTGTCTGCTTATATGTTCTTCGTTCATTGGTTGCGAAGTTATGTTTTATACTTCTATAGACATATGACTTGATAAACGAACTTTGTTGATGTGGAGTGGGTTGATAGTTCGTTATTTGCCGGTTCTTACTAACGTTCTTTTTGCATCCTAAGGTTCGCATACATATTACTTACTTCAAAAAAGGTTCATAGGAATACGTGTTCACAGAAATTCGTTCATGGGTTTTTAGTATTCAACACCTATCAAATAATACAATATCGATACATTAACGTACCCGATCACGAACACGTTCAAAGTTATAGTCATTCTAATGGTTAAGCCAACTATATCTCCCCTACGTTTCAAGAAGAAGGTAAAGATAATTGTTTGGATTGGGATTGGGTTGGAAAAAAAGTACAGGTTTTGGTTACTCCATGCCCAAATGGCTCTTGAAATGAGAAACGGTGTAGCGTTTCTTTTAACACAAGGCATTGCGTGCCGATAGAGCACCTTCTGAGTCGATTGATGGTTGCGAATTAGGTTCATCAAGTTGAATTATGATTTGGTTCAATTTCGATATAATTTGAATTTTCAATTGAGATAATTTCGATACGTGAAAATATGAAGCTTCACATGTGACACAAAAATTGTCTTACTTTTTTAAATTTTCTTTAGAATATTGAATTCCCCACCCTACCCAACAGTGTTTTCATACATTAATAGAATATTTTTCTCTTTTTAATCTAAATTATCGCAGTGTCACTACCTTTCAATTAAACATAAACATTGAATTATTACCACTTCATTCTTCAACTCTCTTTCTTATTTAGGTTGTGCTTATAACCGTTTTTCTTTTTGAGACACATAATCATATTGTATATTCATGTATTTCATTTCCAACTTCCTTGTTTCTTTAACCTATCTACTCACTTTTCTTCTTTTGACATTTGTAATGCCTACTAGCTATGGTTGTGCAATGCACGGATTTTGTTATTTTGAAGGTAATATTAGCATTGAATACGAAGGATTAAGGGGAGATATAAGTAAGGTTAGCAAAATGTATTTAATTGAACAAAATAAATTTACATATGATTTCACCCATATAATACAGTTATAAAACATTCAAAGAGTGTGAAGAAATTTTAAAAAACTTAAACGAGATTCATAGAGAATTTATCTTTCGAAATTGTTATGTAAAAACTAAAACAAAGAACAAATATACATCTAGAGAAGTATAGAAAGAATAATTCTTCATCATTACAATCATCTTCTGCTGAATCTATTTGTTCGTCTATGAGAGCTCAAAATCCGGGCAGTCAGTAGGTCTTCTGTAAGCTCAGCAAAGATATTTTTTTGTACAAAAAATCTTGGAAGACGGTGGAGAATTGACGTAGGAAATTTGAATTTGATGTTTGTGGGGCAGCTTGTGTACAAGAAGTTGGTTTTTCCATTTTGGCCCCCCTTTTTAGGATAAGTATGTGAAGTCAATATTAATGGGTACATTTACAAAAGAAATTAGGGTCCGTTTGACTGTAAATGTGGAAAATGGGTGAAAAAATGAATTTCAGGAAATTAAATTGCCTAAAAATTGTTTTATTGGGAATTATAATTAATTGTGTTTGATTGATATAATTTTCCACCTGAAAAATGTTAAAAGTTTGGTGTCCGTTTGACTTCATTTTTCATGAAAATTGTCCACTAAAGTGATAATTTTTCTATCATGGATCTAGAATTTGTTCCAATTGCAATACCGAATATCATTTGTTTGGCTTTATTTTATTTAAAAATTGTTAATAAAAGTGATAAATTTTTTTACCATTATATCTATATTTTTTTTCAATTGCCAAAAAAAAGGAAAGTTGGAAAATAAAAAACCAACCAAACCAAAGGAAAACAAATTCCTTTCACAGATGGAAAATGGGCGTGTGAGTAGGCATGAGTGAAAACCAATTCTACGGAAAAAGCAACCTATCAAACACAACCTTAGATATTTAGAGGCAAAATTAGTAGATTTGGAAAAAAAAGTGTAGAGGTGGGTCGAGTGTCCACTTACATTTCACTAAATGTTATCGTTCTCAATCTGATTTTTGTGGAAAATTCTAGTCATCATGATAAGCTGAGTTTCTTGTAAATGATAAGAAATGATCACACTTATGAAACCTAATGCTATTTTTTCGCGTACATTCAATCAAAGGTACTAGCACAGTATTAGAAATTGAATTCCAACTGTTTGCCTTGGTTTTGTTTTGGTAAAGGAGAAACGACATTTTTTGAAAATTTATTATCTTAAAAGATGAGAAGAAAAATAGATAAAGAAAAGAAAAACAGGTCGCGGGGGTGGAGGGGGTAGCGCTCCTCGTGAGGGTTTGGGGGCAACGCCTCAGAAAGGAAATCTGATTTGTACGATTGTGAGGTTTTATAATTTTTATTAATGTTTTTGAATTAAATCATTAATATGTGAAATTGTATTTAGTTTGTGTAAAATGTAAGCAAATTGTATCACCTAAATTTTAAAAAAAGTTCGTAAATTTGGTTAATATTATTTATAGAAATTTATCGTATATTAATTACTATTTGCATTGTAATTAAAAAAAAAAACATCAACTCCGATGCTCCGCACTTGCTCCGTGGTGTCTGGTGCAGAGCTGATGCTCCGCATAGTTCGGACAATTTTGTTTTTTTTTCGACATTCTTCAGTCAACAATTGTAGTATTTAATTTTTTTTCTTTTCTTTTTTAGTCAACAACTGTGGGTAAGGAAGAAGTCTATATTACCCTTTTGTTTTGATAAAATGATGATGAAAAATGTTTCACAAATGAACAGTAAATAATGGGCGATAAAATGGAAAAAAATTAATTGGTAAGGAATAAAATGAGAATGGAAAATGTTTCACAAATGAATACCGGAATTGACTCCTTTATATTAGTAAGGATAATATGATCCATTCATGAATCATGTGAACGGAATATTTAATACTTTTCAACTGATGGGACGGAATCGAATTTTTGGTGCAATCCCCGAGAATTTTTGGTGCAATCCCCAGTTGGGGTGGGGGGTGCGGGGGGGTGTATTTTCATCCATGATTTTTACTTGTACGTTCACTGTTACAAAAAAAAAAAATTATATATTACATTTCTAGCCTTTAGTAAATTTACTTAAATGGACAATAATAAAGCTATTAAACGAAATAAAATTATTTTATCTATTCCATTCTTTGCTATCCTCTCTCTCCACAATTCTATTTTTAATGTTCTAAATAATTTTCATTTTCAATGGTTGTTCAATTTCAATTCAAACCCGTCTTACCCCAAAATTACACTCACTTTCTTGCAACTTCTTTTCCAGTACTTGAAAATAATAGAAATGATAAAGTCCTGTTTGTTTCTGATTCTCAAATCAATTCTCATTTTCAACCACACATTCTTCAATAAAATAATATTTTCCATCACATCAATACTTTTTTTTTTCTTTTTCAACCACACATTTCCCATCATATCACTATTCAAAATCAATTCTTTCCCCAAAAATCCCTACCAAACAGGCTCTAAATTTGGGAATAGATAGAGGAAAATCATCAAAAGATGCAAAGTTTTTAGTAGAATGTGCAAGCACCTCTGGCAGTTGATGCTAAGAAAATGGAAAGAATGTTTCTCACTGTGAGTTTTTTTTTTTTTTTTTCCAGATTATTTTCATTGATTGTGTGCTACTCGTTTCTATAATTTAAGGAAATTACAAATTGTGTATAGTTTTTCTAGATTTTTTTTACTGTAATTCGCTTAATAGAATATCTACAAGAGACTCTTTAAACACGAGATGTTGTTTATTTTAAAGAGTTAACATTTAAAATTATGAACACAGATACTCTATAAATTAACATTTTAATTATAGAGCTCACTCTCTATAATTAAATGCATTCAAAGAGTTTCAATTTTCAATATATGACAACAATAAAATAATAAAGAAAAGCTAGTTAAAATAAAAAATAAAGAAAAATAATAAATATTTTTTGGGAATAGTAAAATCAAGTGTTAAATATAAATAGTTTGTCGGAGCATTTCAAAATTTTAACTCTCTAAATTTATAAATACTATCCAAATGATAGAATATTCTCTTTAAAAATAGAAAGCGTATTGGAGATGCCCTAACTATAATATTATGCTTTATGTTCATTATTCAATTTTCAAAGAAAAAAGTTTTTTTTTTTTTTTTTACATAAGGTGTATGTTTTCAATTTTAGGAAAAGTGTGTTTTGTTTAAAATGTCGAGATTATTAGTGTTTTTTTTTTTTTTTTTTGCTTTGCTTCTAGTGGAACAAATGCTTAGGGTAACAATCCATCCAAAACCAAACTCCAAATTATTTCAAACCTCTTACACATATATGTGACTATTAAACCTGAATCGAACTCTTCGATTTGACCCAAGAGTTATAAAACTCATTTTGAACTCTTTAAAATCAGAAAGTTTCTTGTTTGCACGTTAATCTTTTTTTATTTCTGACTTTTCATTGGATGCAATTCAATCATCATGAGTATTGAGCATAACCTTTGGATTGCCAATGGTTTCTTGGACCAGCACCAACTTTTGCTCGACTTCAGAAGGTGTCATTATTTCATGTTTGAGCTGGGGGTCGTGTTAGATGGAGGTTGAGAGACAACCTTAGTTTTGGGGATAAATTTAAAGTGGATATATAATTTTTAAATGAATGAATTTAATAATGTTAATATTAGAATAAACGTGGACGAATATAGTACTTTTATAAAATTTAAAATTTTAATATGGATGAACTTATAGTGTAATAGATATATAAAATCTGTGGACGGAAAGAACGGTACCCAAAATAAAAAACATATTATTTCACAAATTCAAATACTTGATAATTGTACAAAAAGATGAATGATAATAATTCAAAACAGAATTGAAATGGGATTAGTACTATCATTAGGCTAATCTAAGTTGTATTATTTTTGGATATGGTTCTAATGAATGAACTACTTTTAGTCAACTCACGAAGGGGTTTATTCGTAAATCTAATTAAGTTATAAGCAAATCCTCCAAATATGGTCCCAATAAGTGGGCCAAATATATAAACCCAGAGTCCTCTATAAGTATGCTTTACAATGGCTGGGCCTATGCTCCTTGCTGGGTTCATTGAGGCTCCAGAAATCGGCCTGCAGATTAAATAGATAATTAAAAATAATATATTGTTAAAAAAATTATTTTAATTTTTTTTGTATTGTCCAATCCCTTCAAAAAACACAGTATCGAGACATTAACGTACCCGGCAACAAACACGTTTAACATTATAGTCATTCCAACAGCTAAGCCAGCAAGATCTCCAATCTACGTCTCAAGAAGAAAATAAATAAACATATTAGGTAAGCAAAGCATGAAAATTTTACGGGCGGCTTGTTCGGTAGTATGAAATTTAGAGCATCGAAATAATACATTTTACCAATATTTCTAGTGTTACGTACCGCTCTACTATCTGTTGCAACGCCAGAGATGTTGAACATCAAGAGGAAGGAGATAATGATTTCTATAGTGAGAGATTGTCCATTTGATCCGACGGGTAAGGTGCCAAAATAAGCTTCCGAGGTGACGTCAAACATGATAGCCAAAGTGCAACTTGCAAGGATTGATCCTATCAATTGCGCTATTATATATAACGGAACCTGCAAATCATGGAACATTACTATATCTGGTGGTGATTCGAATTATCAATAGACAATAATGCAACTTTTTGTTTAATATGCAACATGAATCCAATAAAATATTTAGTGCAAATTCAACACATGGAACATAATAAATGACGACGAAAACCCACAAATTTCTTACACGATATGATCGTATTTCAAACTTATAATTGCCATCATGTTTTAATGATGCAATCATAATTTCTCGTGCCTGCCCGCTTCTACATGAAATCAATCTTACGTATTAAACATGCCTATTGCATTGATCGGTACCTCTTTCCATGGAAAACGGCGGAAGATGGCGAAGGTAATGGTGACTGCAGGGTTGAAATGAGCCCCGGATATGTGCCCTACCGAGTAGACCATGACCATCACAATTAGTCCCCATGTCGCACAAATGCCTGGGAATGTGACCGTGCCACCATACAATTTATTCACCACAACGGCGCCACACCCCGAAAATATAATAAAATATGTGCCGATCACCTCTGCTATCACCTGGAAAACATCTAACACGTCACACGTCTACTGCATTTTTTTCATGCTCGACCAGACATGATTGAAAACGATATTATGCATAAACATGAAAAGTCGAAGATTATTGAGACTCGAACCAAAAAGCTTTGCGTAGGGTATTTATAAATGGGATCTAACCTTTTGCACGAGAGTTACGATTGAAGCCGACGTACAGAAGCCTTCTTTAGCATTGGATTGGAACGTTGAGGTGTCTACTCCTTCTTCCATTTTTGAGATCTCCATATCTTCGATTGCCATAATTCACAAGTAAAAGACGTGGCCTTGTAAAATGTACAACAGATTTTTTTTTTTTTAGAAAAAGATAAAAATTCCTCGGAGTGGATAACAATTTTATTGTGTCATTAGTGGATAACGATGAACGAGTCCTCCGAGTTTTTTGATGGATTATCCTTAATTGTCTGAGTTTACGATGCATTATCTGTTTTGTCATGTCATTAATTGAAATTTGCAAGACTTCTACTGTAAAATATAAAAAAATTTATAATTATAGAATTTTATTAAATTGTGCATCGACGAGAGTATTAATAATTTAAGAAGATTGATATAAATACATAAATATTTTAAAAATTATCCTTTCGAGTGTTTTACAAAAATAAAAATTAAAAATCTTTTGATTTTCTTGATTCCACCTTCAAATTATCTCCAATATTCTTCAAGAACTTACAAATGTGCAACAAGAATTGATAATTAAACCCAATACTATTGGTTATTTATAATGTGAAGTGAATTATACTGTTTTGTGAGAGGAATTTAATGCATTGGTTGACGATGAAGTTGTGTCAAAAAATGATTGGATGACGGAACAGTCAAATGAAATTTTGCCACCTAGCGTTTATGTAATCTTGCATGTTATCCAAAATGTTAGTGTAGCATGATTGATTTAAAAAGAAACTTCTTTTCAATTTTAATCCAAATACGTCACTTTAATTCCTAAGGCACCGAAATATTAATTAGCAATTTGATCTCAAGCATTGATACCTTAAAGAACTTAATTTAGTAATCGAAGTCCATTACTCATTCAGGATTAAAGTATTACATACAAAAATAAGTAAAACTAAATTAACTTGGTCAATTTCAAAAATTAAATCTCACGTGATCTAGTCCATTACATTCTCAAATGTACACTTAATTTTGTTACCAAAGTCAAAGATTAACTTTAATAAAATTAAGATGATCTTACATATAAAAAAAAAAAAAAAAAAATTTAGATCGAATTATAAATTAAATATTTTCGTGTTTTTGACGACATTTGTCATTTTTCTCTGTTTGTTTTTACTTGCCACTATTGGTTTTAAATTATTATTATTAAAACATCTATTGCCGGTGATTCTTCTGAATTGACAGCTGCTTTCAAGTACCCAAAACCTCGTATAGGCATTAAGCTCAATTTGTGTCAAACAACGTTTTTGGGCCACACAAAAAATTGGACTAGAATTGGTGGGGTGCGCCAGGCCCGTGCTGTAGTGCAACGCATGGACGACGCTCGAGGGCCCGAGCAGCAAGCTGCCCTTTGGACCCTCCCCCTTAAAAAATTAATTTAATATCGTGTGGGCCGATGGCCCACATATCAGATATTAAACTGATAAGAACAGATACTACACTTGATCTTAGCCAAAAGGCCGAGAAAGGTATGCTTTTCTTCACATCGGCCCGTCCAGTTTATAGCCACCTCCTGCAACTTGTTTACTGTGACTACCGATGTGGGATGTGAAATGGAAAAACCTTGCAAGTTATTCTTCTTCTTCTTTCACCTTCAGAATGATCATATTTTCCGTAACCTCCAAGTTCCTCACCAAACATTATTAATAAACCTTTTATCAGTCATTTTTGAGTGGCTTCATAATCCACACAGACAAACGAACAATTAACATTATCAGAAAAATATACTGTTTCTTTGAGGGGAAAAAACCCTTAAAAACTTGCTAAAAAGTTAAAGATCAAAATCAACCGTTAATTTTAACAAAATATTCGACGAGACCCATAATTTTTCAATCATACTTTTATCAAACAAGCCGTCATTAAACTTCTTGTTGTCTGTACTATGAATATAAACATATTCTTTGTTCATTTTCTCGTTTATATTTTGCATATATCCCGATTTGATGACCTCTGCCCAACAACGTGCTGCCCTGTTCCTCTTTGGGGTCATAACATAAATTATTATATTTATGACTGAAGAGGATAAAGATAGAATCCGCAAGGATCCATATGACTGGAGCTTTTGAGGTTTTATGACTGTTGTCATCATTACTTCAGGAAATGGAAATGGCGGGCTTTACGGAAATTTTTGTTATTTTGCGGAAGTGCATGCATCATCTGGACAGGGATGTTATTTCAAGAACACGGTTAATAAAACCAAACAAGAATTTGGAAAGTGCTGTCAACTGTTAAAAACAAGGGATTTGGTTCCACATCCTGTGCTATAAAGCAAGATAAAAAAAGATAAATCCGTGTACATTTGTATTGCAAACCGTGTCCAAACTCATGGCTAAATCCGCCACTGCTTCTTTATGACCCCCTATAACCTGAATGTATTGAGGTAGTATGTCAAACAAGTTAGGCCAAAGCTACAAAGTATGCTATGCTATTATTACAGGAAGAATTTGAATATCCCTAGTCAAGTTGAAGAACACAATTTTGACACTCAAAGAAGCACATAAACAAACTTAGATATTTAGGCCCCGTTCGGGAGGGATTAAAAGCCAATTAAAATTGAAAATATGGCCGTTATTGGGCCCCACTCGTCTAATAAAAGTCAACAATAACGCTATATTTTCAATTTTAATCTGATTTTAATCCCTCCCACACAAGCCCTTATAATCAAATTCAAGCCTAACAATCTTGAATAATCCAAAATAGTAAAAAACTAAAAATTAATGTATACTTCAAATCTTCTGGGATGTACTTTTTCCAGATAACAATTGAATCGAACAAGTGGAGCTTTTAAGGCCAATACATTCACATTCAAACATGTCCATATGCAACAACATTCGAAGATAATTTTTGATGTCACATTTACAGCCTTATATTAGTAATATCATGTCTAAACGAATTCACCTATCGTCGCTCCTATACCTGTCTTGCCCTGCTTTAGAAATTGGTTTGAAGGAAGTGAGGAACACGCAGAAATTCCCACAAAACAATTATAAAAATAAATTCTAAACTACAATTTTGGCATCCAACAAATCCCATCAAGAAAATAAGATAATCAGCATCTTCATCCTGATAATTACAACATATACTTAAATCCTATAGGAAGTTTACCACAAGAATATTGCTTCAGAAGTATAGACAAAAACCTTTACTTCTCGTACAACTTCCAATACAGAGTATTACACGAAGTAGAGAAAACTAGAAAATTACTATATTTTCAAGTCCTAAAAATAATTCAGTTTATTAACACTTACCAGTCACCCCGTACCAACAACAAAGGCCTGGACTGGCATTTAGTGCTATATGTTTTTTTTTTTTTTTTTTCTATAGACAATTTGATCTCACAAACTGAGCAATGCAAGGGAACCTCAAGCACAAAGTACAATACGTTAATACAATCACTTCAATGAAACTTCTGAAGCACAATTACTAATAGGCAGATCAGCTGGAGTGCATACAAGAGCCCGTTGCTGTAAATGTTTTAAACTCTGCTCCATGCTAACTTGCACCATCTCCGCTAGCATCTGCTTTGCTTTTCCTGTTTGATCCTCCCCATCAATCCGAGATATAATATTGCACACTATATTCTCAAGTGTATTGGGTTGAACCTCGGACCGTGGATAAGGATTGTCTCTCAGCAAACGCAAAAGCGTTTGTGCTTTTGACTGAGACTTGGGTGTTCCTTGAACTGTGAGCTCAAGAAGTCCCGGGATGACACCTTCTCTAAGAATCGGTTCTCGATACTTACAACGATCACTCTCACACATTGTCAAAAGAGTTCCCACTGCATGCTCCCGGCTTTGAAGTGACCCACTTTCAAGCACTTCTACTACTGCAAGTATTCCCCCCTCTTCAGATGTAAGTACAGTTCTTCCCTCGTCAAAACCCACCAACAATTCTATTAAACCAGTACATCTTTCCGCTGTTTTTGAAGACTTCTTACAGGATTTAAGCAAATCGACTAAGGGAGGAATTGGTTCTGTTTGAAGAATCAGGCTAACATTTTCTGGATGTGTGGATAGGTTGTAAAGGGCCATTACAGCATCAGATTTAGTTTGGGAGCTCCCATGTCTTAAAGTTTCGACAAGAAGAGGGATGGCACCAGACGCACTGATGATTGGTTTGTTCACAGATGATGCAGAAAGGGTGATTAAAGCCGCAATTGCATTCTCCTCTAGAGTTGGATCCTCTGACTGAAGGAAGCCGATAATAGGTTCTAAGGCACCGGCATCTATGATATTTATCTTGTTCCTGCAAATAAATGAAATCAAATCAAACAGTTAGTCTCAGTTAGATACAGCTAAATAAGAAAGCCAAAGGTAGTGCAAAGTTTCACAGTCTTAAGTACAACACACTACAGCAAGATATAGGTGAATTACACATGGATCAGAAGAAATATTCCATAAAGATTAGGATTAGCATCAAAGACTTGAGTAAGCAATTCAATTTGACTGTTAAATTGTATCAAATACAAACTAAATCCCCAAGACACATGGGGTCAAAATCAACTAAGTCCATGGAAATTGTCCAAACAGTTTACAACCTGGGTCGACAATTCTAGCACTTAATTTAAATTTGACATCATCACAGATGAAGATTTTGACAGGCAATGATATCCACAGAAGTTATGGGACATAGATCATGGTAGCCCATGTGCCTCAAGACCATGTTAACAGAGGTATCAAGGTCAATACATACCATATTATGCCTATTAGTATGGAACCACAATATTCAGTTTCTTTCAGATGGTTAAAAGGGGCTCTCACACAACTCGGTGAACTTGATTCGTCATGTTCAAATGATCTTGGTTACTCTCTTGAATACTGATTAATCCCAACTCCAAGTCCAAGATAAAGGACCCTCCATTTTAATTTTAAAATGGAATCTTTCCTTACCCCCATTCACTTGAGTTAAAGGGGTTTCTACACATTCTTTGTCTAACAGTCTTGGTTATCTTAAATAAGAATGGTAGCTAAAACTACTCCTATCAATTATAAAGAGAAGAAAAAGTCTCTGGGAAAAGAAAACAGAATCTCAAAAAAAAAAAAAAAAAAAACAGAATCTCAACCATGTGATAGTTTTACAAGCAAGATTAAAGCAAAAGATGGGAAGAAAAGAAAAGAAATTGAAAGCAACATGTGAACAAAAGACCAGTCCCCGTTTTTAAACCTACCCAATCCACAACAGAAAGCATTTCATTCCTTTGGCTTCGGGAATATACCACCAACCCATTATAAGTTTCCAAAACTTATTTGAATTTCAGGCTGTTAAATAAAGAAACATAATTCTGACCATAACAATTATTATTATTCAGTAAATCCGAGCCAATATCGCTTGTCGCATAAGCAACTCTTGCAGGAAACTAATTCAATGTTCAATTAAAGGCTACAGCAAAAAAAAATCAAAATTCAGATTTAAAAAAAAAAAAAATCAAGTTTTATAAACATTAAATATCGTGGGTCTCACCATACGTATGCTTCAACCAGCTCAACTTCATTGAAAACCCCACAACACAAAACTCATTCACTATTTCTTTCTTCTTTTTCTATATCTTTTACTTTTTTAAAGAGCCAACCAAGAAAATCAGAAAGAAACGAGCAGCTACTGTGGAATTTTTCTTTCCCCAAATCACTGAATCCGAGGAAAAAGGCTATTAAATAAAAAAGTAAAGAGTAAGAAACTAAGAAAGTGAACCCCTTCCAACCAATCCCCAAAACAAATAGGTTAATTAGACAAACCATAACAAATCCAATAAAAACGAAATCTTTCCAGGGTATTGATTAAGAGACACCAGAATCATCATTTCAGTCTCCAAATTCAGAAATTTGGAAGAGTAAATCAGACAAACCAACGACCAATCCTCTTAAAGTGAAAACATCTTTCAGGATATCGATTACAAGAACCAGAATCAATTTTCCAATCTCCAGATTATTATATTTGGGGGTGTGAAATTAATAATCAAACTATTTAACGGATTCCAATTCAAAGACTCTAGTTCCAGACCCCAAGACTCGCTGCAATTTGAGTCTACAAGTGAAATCTACCTAAGAAAGTACACGAAAGGCAGAGATAGACTTTTCCTTACGTTTCATCCTTGACTGCGAGGTTAAGAAGAGCAGCGAGGGCCGCCTCTTTGGCTTCAATAGAGTCATCAAAGAGCATGTCGACAAGTGGCTTCACGGCGCCGGAGAAATGACGGCGGTAGCGCTGCGAGGTCTTAGTAAGCCGTCGGATCTCCGCCGCCGCCTGGACTCTCGAATTCACCTCATCGGATTGAAGTAGCAAAAGGGTTTGGTTGACGTTGGATGATGGGCTCAAAGCACGGGGCTGAATTTCGGCATCGGAAAAGGTGACGGTGGTTGGAACGGTGGTGAGGTGGCACTGTCCGCTCTCTTTGAAGCCCATGTTTTTGTTGTTTTTGAGTGTATTGTGTGTGTGTAGAGAGAGAGATCAAGGAGAGAGAAGGGGTTAAATAATGGAAGAGGAAGATTGAAGAAACGTAAGGTTGAGAAATGGTGCCGTGGCGTTAAGCAACAGTTTCATGGGCGTGGGGATGTTGGGTGGGGAGGCCTTTCTAACGGCGTTAATAAAAAGGCGTTAAATATTGAGTGGAAAATTTACTTGAATTCACGGTCAAAAAATAATTAACGGTGAAAAACGAAGTCGCGGTAATGTTGAAGTTATTAAAAAGAATTACACCCACGACAAAAAGAAGACAAAAAAAATATGTTTTGATTTTTATTATATTTTCCACTTCTCTCACGTGGAAGATGTGCCCATGTATAAAAATAAAATGCATTTATAATTTCTTTTTTTTTTTTTTGAAAAATGCATAGAATTGTGTAGTCTATAGTTAATTTGATGACTTCATGTAAAGACTCCAATACCATCTTTTGGAGGAATGAAGAAAAATCTAAAACAATGAATGCAAACAAAAAAAAAAAAAACCTCATGAACATTGCTCAAGGCACTGATATTCCGACTCTCTCATTTACACGTGTTTAGGGAGTTGAACGTCTTATTCTCACGAGCAACCTATAATTCAAAATGTATTGAAATTTCTCCTCTTTACTTTTCTTCTTCATTAAGTACTTGATCAATGAAGTTCTTTTGGAAAGTGATTATTTAAAAGTGTTCCTTTAATGTGTAGTCAAAAGAGAAAAAAAAAATTATGAAAAATAAATATTTTCGAGAACTTATGATTGAAAATGAGTGTGAAGAGAAATAATTCTGAAATAATCAAAATCAAACAATGACTAACTGTAAATTTTAAATGTCTATATTTTGGCATTTATTGTTAGCCCTTGTTTCTGTTTAGATAAAAATTAGTAAATTTCGAAAAAAAAAATTGATAGAATGTTTGGTTGAAAAATTGTGGATCATACAAAACGTATGATCAAAATTAAGTGCTGCTTTTGAATTGAAATGAATTGAATTTTAATTCGAATCAAACATGGGCTTAGTCTCTGGATGATCAGCTAGCCAAAAGAATCAATTTCCTGCGAGAATTAATGTAAAATTTTCCAACACAATCTCATCCGATATTTGACAACAATTGTTTTCAATATATATATATATATATATATTGAATAAATGATTCATATATACTTGCATATGAACGTAAAAATTTTATCAATGATAAGAACTTGATGGTACGACGAAAAAATATTTATAAAAATAAATTTAATATGTTGGTACTGCAATCCAACAATATTGTAATTAGTAAGCAAATGAAGATGCTAAAGGGTTCAATTTGGTTGGGAAGTGGAAATATCATAATTCTCACATCATCGACGAGATTTAATAATATTAATAATTGAATATTAGTAGATGAGAAAAGTTGTGATGATGAAAGGGTAGTTCTCAACCGTCCCTTTGCCACGTGTGGATTAATCTTGGAGTTTAAGTTTTATGTATACGCACGAAACTTTAAAATTATCAAAATTAGAAAGATTCGTAACAAAGGTAGAAAGATAATCTTTCTTGGGTTTCAAGTGATTTCTCAACAAGTCTCTCTCTACCACACGCACTTAAAAAATTTATCTTTCACGAGTTTTCATTTATCCTTTTGATTTTCACCCCAATGGTTTCATATATTACGCTCCAGTTTGATACTTGTTAAATATTGTGGATTCCATGAAATACGTGATTTAAATTAAAATTAACTTTGACTTAATTTTTTATTAATTTTTTAAACTACACCAAACACGGGCTTCATCATTTAGCATATAATTCTTTAAATATGAAGAAAGTAGAATTGAATCAGTTCTAAATCGAAACAAATTTTGACTCGGATAGGTGGGGACTTGCGGATCATACTAAGACTGTGTTTGATAGGGATTTTTGGGGGGAAGAATTGATTTTTGAATAGTGATATGATGGGAAATGTGTGGTTGAAAAAGAAGAAAAAAATATTGATGTGATGGAAAATATTATTTTATTGAAAAATGTGTGGTTGAAAATGAGAATTGATTTACTGTAGAAAATGAGAATCTATACCAAACAGGCTCTAAATAATATATATATATATATATATATATTTTTTTTTTTTTATTTTTTTTATTTTTTATTTTTTATTTTTTTGCCAAAGTTGCGAGATGAAATTTTAACAACTTCGATTTGCACAATGATGTATTGGTACATTGTATAGGATTTTACCAAAATCAACTAATAAATGAAAACTAATTGAGTTTTGAGAAGAAAAGAGGATGTTTGAATTTTAGTTTGTAATGAATCATATTCTTTTACTAACAAAACTTAAAAAAGTTGGTCTCAAGACTTACTTTCTAAACAATAATAGATTCTTTGAATATTATTTACAGATAAATTAATTATATATTCTTCTTTAATTGCCACGTTTCCTTTTCTACCCTTGTGATTTGCTTAAGGTCCAATTCAACCAAATAAACAATATTGAGGTCACCTTTTGAAATTTATTTTCCTCCAATTTGGTACATTTTGGACTTTAGACTTTAGAGGATATGAGATTCGAGAATTGATTGCAAACCAAATAAGCGACTTTATGGCTACCAATAGATACAAGTTGACTCATTCCAGATTTAAAAGAATAATAAAAAAAAGTACAGAGACAGCCTTTATTTCATAAATTAACTATTTAACTGTAAAATAAAATATTTAAAAATGATAACTTTAAAAAAATAAAAAAAAAGAACCAAATATAATTTCCCACTTGCGTTATTTTTAAAGTTCCTAACTAACTTTTACGAGAGTTAAACGATTTTAATAATCACGATCTTTTCCAATAACATGTTCTTTCGGAGAGACTCGTAAAATAGAAGGAGACGTTCTCTTTGTGTTTTGAGTTTTGAATTCATTTTTGGTTTTATGTTTTGAGTGTCTATTTTGAGATCGTTGAAAATATGTTCTTTTTGGTATTTTGAAAAATTGTTTTGAAAACACTCAAAATGTGTTTTGAAAATTTTGACTTGATTATAACTGAAAACACTCAAAATGGCAAATTTGTCGTTTTGGATTTTTTTTTTTGTAAATTTTTAACTTATTTCTAAAAACGCGTTTTCGAAAATGGGAAAGAGAGCGCGTTTTCACTGTTTTGAAAAATCGAAAACAGAAAACGGGTTGAAAATTATAAAGAAAACATGCCCGAATTGTTTTAACTGTCTCAATAATAAAATGCCGTGTTCTAAAATTTAGTTGAAAACTGACAAAAAATTACCTTTCATAATAAAAAATTTACAGAAAATTAAAGGTGTAAAACTAGGTAAGTTTATTAAACAAGTCCGGATTAATTTGAAGTCTCTATCACACGGCATTCTAGTTTCCAAGTCTCCTTGTTAATCTTTATTGCAATTATTAAAGTAATGAAGGAGTACTCTTTAAAATTAAGTTAATTACGTGTCAAACTTTTTCATTTTACTTTTCTAAAACACCTTTTTGTCATTTATAAAAGGTGATAATATCACCTTTTTATCATTTATAAAAGGTGATAATGTTTTTCCAAACAACTGATATAAGGTTCAAATGAGCCAACAATAATTCATATTTAAACATAAATAGTCATCAAAGGCCTGCTTGGGAGTTTTTATTTTACCGATTTTGGACGACGCCGTATACGAGAGGTTAGAGAAATCGACGCTTGCTATTTTTTTGGTACTGATTTTGAATGGTTTAAAAATAGTGTGATTTTGACAAATTCTCTCATTCTGCCAAATCAGCGGATTTTGATTATTTCTAATATTCTCTATCAATTTTACACTATAAAATAATTATTTTCAACCAATATTTTTTTTTTCAAAACTAATTTGTAAATAAAAATATAGCAACTAAAAAATTATTTATAAGCAAAAATATTACTTTATAATTTAAAAAATACATATAAGTGAAATATTAATTATAAGATAAGAAAAATTATATTACAATTAAAAATTACTTATAAGTAAAAATTACTTTTATGTAAAAAAAAATTGTTTATAAAATAAAAATACTACTAACAATATAAAGTTACTAATAAGCAAAAAAATTCACTTAAAATTATTTAAGAGTATAAAACTAACTTATAATTAAAAATTTGCTTATAAGTAAAAAAATACTAACTTAAAACTTTAAGTAAATATTTAATATTATTTAATTTTTTTGTTCAATATTAACTTACATGTAAAAACAATTATATATAAGTAAAATATCACTTATGCATGAAAAAAATTCATACAAGAAACTATAAATTGAAAATTTCACTAATGGACGTATATGTAATTTTAATCTTTTAAAAAACTTTCAGAATCGATGAATAATAAACTCCAAAACATAGATTGAACAATTTTAAAAATCGTTACTGAAACCACTCAAAATCGATCCGCTCATAAACTCTCAAAATTGATACTTTAAAAAATGATCATAATCGGTACTCCGAAATTCCCAAGTAGGCCCTAAGTTACATTATTTCTTGAAATTATTTTTGACCTGGTTTGGAAACATAATATTTTTCTATACCATTTTCTCAACAAGTATTACTAATAAGCATATTTTTCTTTCATTTTCTATACATTTTTTCTTGGAAACCAGATAGAGATTTTTTTTTGGGAAAGAAGGGTTAAAAGAAAGAACTTACAGATTGAAGGTTAAATTCTTAATGAACCACTGAAAAATTTTGAAATTATTGCGAGAAAGTTCAAAAAACCAAGACTTGGTTTGATGACAAATTTTCAGACATGGGGACGGGGTGGGGGAATCAGGAATGGAGATAATTTAGAAAGGAATTTGGTTTCAAATTTCAATTTGATTGTGAATTTGGGGATAAAGAGATATAAGGTTATGCCGTCTGAACAAGGTCTCGTAAGTCATGTTTATCGCGCATGGTCCAGAGATAATATTAGTTGGGATTGGATTTAAGGCTAAGGATATGGGCCAATTAGTGTAAGACTTTGTATTTTGTTTTGGACAACTTACAAAAATATCCTTAATATTATGAATTTTTTGAAAAATCATATGAAAAATTTGTATAAAATTAAGTTTCGATCTTTTTTTAAATTTAAGTATCACTTTTTTATGAAAAGTGATGCTCGTCATTCAAAAAAGTAACAGAAAAAGTAAAAACCATCATGTAAAATTAAGTGACACAATACATCACCTTTTTAAGTTAAGTGAAAAAGTGACATACTTAAAAATGCGATGTTTGTTACTAAAAAAGGTGATAGAAATTTTAAGAAAGTTACAAAAAAAAAAAAAAAACAACGTGACAAACATTAAAAGAAGTGATAAATACTAAAAACAATTGACAAAAATTCAAAAAAGTTACAAACACTGAAAAAATTGACAAGAATTAAAAAAATTGACAAACACAAATTAAAACATTTGAATTAATTCAACAAAATGATAGGAAAAAAAAAAAAGAAGACATAATCACCGTCCCTCATCTTTCTCCATTCAGCGCTAAACATCTTAAAGTCAGTTCAGTGACAAAACACCAATCAAAACATTAAGTATCTTTAAATCAATTTACCGTCACTGTCTTTTACCAACTTAGCTAACATATTGACCTCCACGTAAGTCAAATATGACAAAAACCGAAGAAAGTGAGAAAATTTGAAAAAAAGAAAAAGTGACAATCTAAGATAAAGCCTCAAGAACACCAACAAAATTAAAACAACGTTGTACTTTAGCATTGAACACATTTACAACTTCTTATAGAAGGGACATCAATGATGCACAAACACTCTAATCAGTATGCACTCTTCAAATAATGAAAATCAATAAAGTAGAGAGTAACAAACTTTATCTGAACAAAAAAACCAAGATATAAATCAAGTTGAGCACATGACTCTTAGAAATGCCAGTATTCAAGGGATGGAGAATGTCTGCAAGTACAAAATCAATACGGTTGATATGAAATTATTAGCTCCACTAGGGTAGATATAAGATTATTTTACAAAATACAAGACACTAAATATTAACTAAGCTATTATTCATTTGTATGTAACTTGCTAGATATAAATTGTATACCACCCATTTTTCTCTACTTGTTGAAGCTACTTCGCCTATCTCTACTGTCCCAGCTCCCAAATCCTAAGGTGCATTTGAATAGCATCGACCAAGAACCTCACATTCTGTGCAGGATTCAGTATTTCGACTACCTCCTGGACTATTTTTTTCCTCAACGAATCCGCATAATGAAATACAAGAATTAGTGGAAATAGAACATGACGACAAACATTGTTAAATTTGGAATTAGAAACAATGGCAGCAAGCAAGAAGGAGACAAAAGAAAGAAACACAGAAGCTAGAAGGAGATGCAAGTGCTGCTTCATTAATTGAACTCAATTGATTTTAATTTTACAATAGTCACGAGCTATATTTATAGAGAAAATCACAACTGATTGAATAACAAAATAACAGAAATTAACTAACTCTTCCAACTAACTTTAGCTAACTTTGAACTACATCAACTAACTTTGCTTTTTCTTCATTTCTCTTTAACTCCATGATGTCGATTTGTGATGTGATACTCCAACACTCCCTCCCTCAAGATGAACATGAATATTAATGATGTTCATCTTGCGAAGAGTGTGATGAAAAGGCAAAGAACCAAGGGGTTTAGTAAAGATATCAGCAAGCTGGAGCCTAGAGAGAATGTGAAAGATTTTGATAATGTTTTGTTGCAATTTTTCTCGAATAAGATGACAATCAATTTGGATATGTTTTGTTCTTTCATGTTGAACAGGGTTTGTAGCAATGGCAAATGCAGATTTGCTATCAGTGTAAAGAGAAGCTGGTTGTGGATGATCAACGTTGAGGTCTTGTAAAGTATAAAGTAGCCATCGAATTTCACATGTAGTAGTTGCAAGAGCCTTATACTCTGCCTTAGCTGAAGAGCGACATATTGTAGCTTGCTTCTTTGATTTCCATGAGATCATGGAGTTGCCAAGGAAGATTGCAAAACCAGTTACACTTCTATGAGTGTCCACACAGCCTTCCTAATTCCTATCCGAAAAGCCTTTAGCTGAAATTCTGAAGATGCTGGAAAGAAAAGATCCTGCCCTGGTGTGGCTTTCAGATAACGCGATTACTCAGTTTCTTTGTTTGAAAATGACTCACAGCAGGAGCAACAAGGAATTTGCTAAGTACTTGGATAAAGTATGCGAGGTCAGGCCTTGTAATGGTCAAGTATAGTAATCTGCTAATAAGCATACGGTAACCTGATGGATCTTCATATGGAGGAGTGTCAGATGTAGAGAGCTTCAGATTGGATTCAATGGGAAATGCAGCAGGTTTAGAACCAATTAAACCAATGTTTTCGAGAATTTCAAGGGCATATTTTCTTTGGCGAGAACGAAATACCGAGTTCTAGACACAGCTACCTCCAAACCAAGGAAGTATTTGAGTGGCCAAGATCTTTAATTGTGAATTTGTCATGTAAAAATGACTTGAGTTCTGAATTTCCGAATGTTATCAACGGCCAAGAGTACATCATCCACATAGACTAAAAGTGCAATAAAAGAGTGTTAAGATCTTTTGTTGAAGAGGGAAGAATCAAAATGATTTTGGAGAAAACCATAGTGTAGGGGAGCATTGGATAACTTTGCAATCCACTGTCCGGATGCTTGCTTTAGGCCATAGATACTCTTTAAAAGTCTATAAGCATTGTAACCTCCAGTGACAACCATTCCAGGAGATAATTCCATATAAACCTCTTCATGTAAGTCCCCATGTAGGAAGACATTGTTGACATCTAGTTGATGAATATGTCAATTTTAACAGTAGCCACAGCAAGAATAAGTTTGATGGAAGTGATCTTTGCTACAGGAGAGAATGTGTCAAAAAAAAAATCAAAACCTTCATGTTGAGTGTACCCTTTTGCCACCGACCGTGCTTTATATTTTTCTATGGTTTCATCTACCTTATACTTAATTCAAAATACCCACTTACAACCAATAACTTCCTTGTTTGCAGGAAGAGCAACAAGTTTCCATGTTTTATTTAACTCCAAAGCTTTAATTTCAGTTTGCATAGCAACTTGCCATTCTGGGATTTTAGAGGCTTGTTTAAAGGTTTTTAGTTCTAGGGAAGTTGAGATAGAAGTCAAGAAGCCCTTATGTGATGGGGATAATCAAGTTGATATGAATGTTGGATGGGATAGAAAGAGCCTGCAGATGAGAATGATAAGTATTACCTGCAGGTGAGGAGCAATCAGATGAAGACTTTTTGGCCAACAATTGAGATGAAGAGACAGTACCACAGTAATAATCTTGCAAATGCGTTGGTGTTTGTCGAATCCTCTTTGATTTTTTGAATGGTAGAGGATCTGCTGTATGAGGTATAATTTGTTCTATTTGTGGAGATGAGCCACACAGAGGATGATTATTTGTTGCTGATGGGGGTGACATAAATTGGGCTATAGGAGATGAGCTTTCTCTTTAACTCCATGTTGTCGATTTGTGAGGTGATACTCCAACAAATGCGTTTAAAGCAGTTTAAACATAAATTCAAGAAAATCTACACACCGCATAGTTTAAAATAGTTTAAGCATAAATTCCAAGAAAAATCCATAGACGCACACATGCATAGATATCAGAATGTTGTGATTGAGTTTGGTGGATTTTCATAATCATACCAGTGTTTCCTTCCGGGCACATATACTATTTCAATCACCTATTTTCAAGAAAAGATACACGAAATAAAGAAGAAGAAATCACCTTTAAGCTTTATTAAGAGATATGGGGTGTCTGGGAGCAATTTTTGCAAGGAAGAATCAATTTTTTGGTCACTTCGTGCGGGGCCCACTGCTCAGAATGAATATGCACGTTATGTACATAATTTGAGGAACAATTACCATATTATCCTTGCAAAAAATGTCAAACCTTTCTCTGAAAGATGCATTCGGTTGTCAGCTTGACCAATTCAAACTTTGGAAAATAAATCATTAAAATACTCACTAGATGGTCCACCCATAATGGAAATCTTGACAGGATTAATTCAACATGGGAATTAAAGACATGGATAAAGTGCTACTATTTTTGTCATGGTAAAATTTCTCAAAAATCATCAACAATAATTTGAGAATTCAAGAAAATGTAACCAAAATGGGTGAATTGGTTTTTGATAATCCCATAATATCTTGAAGTCAAGTTGATAAATATTAACGAAACACAACAAAACACATAAATTTGATTGCTCGCATAAATAAATCGTTTCGCTTAATCAACACAATATGATAAATCATATTGTACTCATGACAAATCAAAACAACAAAACGTAATTTGGACATACGAATGAGTAATTTAAACTATTTTTTGCTCATAATTATTGTTGGATAACGACGTCCTTACACAAACACGTAGCTTACTGACTTTGAGCCAAGTAATCTCGAAAACGATCCCACTCATTACCTTACATTTCTGATGCATTCATTTCAGCTGCGGCTTCTTCCTGTTCATCTGGAAGTTCTACCTCCGCCCCGTCCTGATCCGTTTCCGCAGTTGCAAATGCCTCGTCGACTGCTCCACTCAGTCGAAGAAAGTTGTGTATACCCATAGTAGCTATGACAACGGCAATCTGCACGTTGAAATTATAACTTGGCATACGATCGAGAATTGTCCACCGATTTTTCAACACACCAAATGCACGTTCCATTATATTCCTGCATGACGAGTGCCTGAAGTTAAATTTCTCACGCGCGTTTTGAAACTCCCGTCTCCGACCCGTCTGACCATCGTAAAACTGTTGAAAATGATACAATATATCTGATCCCTTATATGGAGCCATGTACCCAGGTCTATGTACGAATCCAGAGTCGACAAGATAATATTTACCTGGCCCAGGATGCGGAAAATCAATTTCAGGACTATGTATAGCCCGTGCCAATATACGTGAATCGTGCGTGGTCCCCGCCCATCCTGCATGCACAAATGTGAAACATAAATTAAAATCACATACGGCAAGAACATTTTGTGTTGGGATGCCCTTGCGTCCGATAAAATTAACTCGTTCGTCCCGCGGCATTATAGCTTTGACGTGCATTCCATCAATCGCACCTCTGCAATCTTGAAATAACGGATGCTTGTTGATATTTGGTACGTGATGCTCGGCACCGTGATTATAGTTCTGATCAGGTCTTATCAGACGCACACTAAACTTCACGACGGCTTCAAGCACCTTCTTGAAATAGTTTCCAACTGTTTCCAAAGAATGGTTGAATAGCGTTTGCACCTGCCTGTACTCTTTTCCATGCGCTAATATGCACAGAAACATCCCAACTTGTTCATACACGTCTACGTGCTGGCCACTACATAAAATGCACATGGCCAAACAATAAGGACAGGAAATAAGAAATACTTATGAACTCAATATATGGTGAATAATATGATAAGCACTTTGAACAATCGAGCATTTCAATACTCATGAACTCAATACACATTCTGCCATATCTCTAAAACGCCAATTTCAGGACTCTGTACAAAGACTCTGCCCTCCACTCATTGCAAGAAATTCGAAAAACCAATCAGAAAAGTAGGTACAGGAAAAAATTCCAATTACCCTAATCTTTCGCTCCCACCACTCGTTGGAGGCAGCAATTATTCCTGTTGCGGAGTTATACTCGACACCACTGCAATTCAACAGCTCCGTGAGTCTTTTATGCTTTTGACGGAGAGAATCCCAATGATTCTTCAACTGTTGCTTGGTCCAGACGTGCCCAGAGTTGGTGTTGAAGAACTGGATCACTTGATCCCAGCCGTGTTTCGTGAAGCATTTTCCGTTACGGTGACCATCGGCTATCACCGTCTCGCAAGTGGCCACGAAAATTTGGTTATCGTGTTTGGTCCAAATGGCATTTTTTCGGGCAAAGGCTTGGGTTTGGCTTGGAGGAGGGTTGGAGGTGGACGACGAACCATTGTAACCCATCTGAGATCAGAAGCCACAAAACATCAGTTTGCAATAAAAAAATTGGGGAGTGACGGTGGTTCGGTAATCAGCCAAAATGGGAAAATAAAAATACAATCAAAATAATCTACCCTTACCCCAGAAAACTGTGGATCCATAGTGTGATAGCGGTTTTCTCTTCGCAAGAAAACTAGTATGCGTCGTCGAGATGCAACAAAACGTTCGTGGACCAGTTTTTTTACAATCGGAGAGAAGACCGAATCTGGGAGCACTTCGTCGGAGAACCCAGTTTGACGGAAGGGGTCACATAAATTGGTGGATCAGATCTGGGAGGGAGAAGAAGCATTCGGTTGTGCCATAATAAAAACTTAGGGCAGCAAGGATTAATCGTCGCTGGCTGGAAGGGAAAGTGGTTGGGAGAGAAGAAAGAAGTGGGTTGGTGAGGCGAGAAATGAGGAGGGCAGATTGAGGATTAAGCTGTCTTTTTGTCTGACTTGGTGCACAATAGTTGTCAGAATTGGTGGAATTAAAAAATCATCACGGTCTAAAAAATGCTATCTAACGGTCGGAATTGTAATGGTAAGTGCTTCCAGATAATAATAAAAAGGACGATTAAGGTGAAAGATGCTTGAAGGAGTGAATCAGGTGCAAGGAGATGGGGTTTTGGGTGTATTTATTAAAGGGAGAAATGATTTTAATTATTTTAGGGTATTATCCTAATTTTTTTTAAGGGTAATGGGCCTAATTACCCTTTTTGTTTTTGGACTCTAATTGTATTTTTTATTTTTCATTTTATTTATTTATTTATTTTTGTATAAGGGCTACATCTTAAAAAAAAAAAAAATAGAGGAACAATACACATTTAAGGTAGTTAGAAGATACAATCTCAAGATTAAGAAACATGTTTTAAAGTTTTAAAAATCAAGTCTTAATTATATTTTATAAATTAAAAATATTTTATTAATTAACTAGATTAAGATCATAATATTATACAATTTATGGTAACAGTTACTTACTAGTCACAATCAGAAAATATCATAGTCACAAATCATAAATTTTATAGGTTATGATTTATTTATCGGTTACAAATTATGAAATTAATTGGTCGCACATTATTTTTTTTAAATCAAAAATCACATATTATTTTTCGATCACAAGTTATTAAATTAATTAGTCATGAGTTATTTTTCGATCACAAATTATCAAATTAATTGGTTACAACGTAACAAATTCTGACTCACGATTACAAATGTATTTGCAATCTCATGATTTTTTAGGTCACATTATTTATTGATCACAAATTATTTATTTTATCAATCACAAGACAATGACTACTTACTTTCCATTTGGGGGATTGTGTGATTGTACATACCAACAATATTCTTGTCAAAAGCATTTCTCTTGCGTTCTAACCCAATTTATTGATCACAATCACCCAAAATCTCACCCTGTTGGCACCTACTGAATGTCGTGCCATCGCACCACCATTATCTATACTACCACCATTTGTGACCATTATTAAAACCACCATCACCACCTCATCACAATCGTCATCACCACCACTTGCACAACCATCATCATCACGGCCTGCACTACTATCACCATTTGCAAAACACCTACAAACATCAACAAAATCCACCATGAAACTCCGGCTAAGCAACAAATCGGATCAGAAAATCACCCACAAACAACAACCAGCAAATCACCCACAAGGCCGCGCTCAACATTGCGTGAGGCGCTGCTGCAAGAGGATTGTTGCTGGAGAAGATAAGTTGTCGGGGAAGAGATTGTGAACTAGGATAAAGAGAGAATAGAGAAGATGGAGAAAGAGGGAAATGATTTAGGGTTTGAGAATGAAATTGGATGGGGTGGGTATGTAAATTAATTTAATTTTATAATATTATGGTGTGTTTGATGGATATTATTGATGAAATAATATATTTTAAATAGTGATATGATGAGAAATATGTGATTAAAAAGTAAGGAAAAGTTATTGATGTGGTGAAAAATATTACTTTATTGAAAAGTGTGTCGTTGAAAATTAGTTTTAAAAAAATGTATTTTTAATGAATGTACGTCAAAAATAGGCTTATTATTAATATTTAAAAGTTGAATTATCATTTGATTTTTGAAAAAAATAAAATAAAGTTTTCAACATGATTTTTGAATTGAAGTTAAAAATTATGTGTGTGTAATTTTCACTAAAAAAAAATTTAGTTCAAAAATGAATCTAAGTTGGGGTTGGACCGACTCCCGGATCCGCCTTAATTAATTCCAAAAAAAAATAAAAATGAAAATGTCTATAACGATATAATTCAACTTCAAATTTGTGTGTAGTGAGAGAAATACAGGGGAAAAAAAAAACTAGACAATATCACATTAAAAGATTATTTTATCAGAAAAAGTTGTGTGTGTGTTTAGTTCTCTATGTTTGACACCCATTTTGAATAAAAATAAATTCTGGAATAGTGATTGAAGGGAAGAATGTGTGGTTAAAAAGTAAGAAAATTTTTTGAGTTCATGTGTAATATTATTTTATTGATAGAATGCGTGGTTGAAATGAAGAAAGAAAAAAACAATGAGAAAGAGAATGGATGTCAAACAGGGGCATACTCTCTTCTTCAGAGTATTTTTCTAAATTATTTTCAAAAAATTCGAAATTCAAAATGTATATTAATAAATAATTCCATTATGAAATTCTGATGAGGTACATCATTGTCTAAGTCATCAAACTCTGCGCATACCACTCTGTTTCCCATACCACTCTGTTTCCCATGTTCCAACTTATTAAACAACTTGCCAACACATAAAATTTATGTACCATAATGTCAAAATTTTGATAAAGAATGCTGAATTTAATAATTCATGCACGTGAATATGACTTGGAGTCGATAAACTAATAATTTTCTGAGGCACCATATACGTATCCCAGTTCGTACTTAGTATATTCCAAATTTATAACCTGCCTTTGTCTGATGATTTGCCATGCCTAATAATTTGTTTATTTTTAAATATTCTTCAATCGATGACAAGTACAAGACCAATTCCCTCTCCAATTAATGGTATCTTATAAGAGATAATTGGGATACTTAATAGTAAATTATTTATCAAGGTCAAGAATTTGTAACGTAATTCAAATAGATAATGCCATTATAAATAGGGATGGGGCAAAATGTCCGAACCAAACCGAAACCGAACCGAGTAGAGCGGTTTTTCTTAAATGAAATATCCGAACGGATATCCAAATCGAGAATCGAATGGTTTGGTTCGGTTATCGGTTCTAGACCGAAGAACCGAATAAGAACCGATTTTTTTTTTATATTGGATAAATCAATTTTTTTAATTTTTTTAAATAAATTAATAATTTTTTTCTTATTAAATCTTATTAGTTGAACAAATTAGAGTTTATTTATGTTTGTTAATTGTGTTTTTTTTCAATTTTTTCTTGTATAGTTTCTTATTAGTTAGAGTGGAAAGTCAAGCGACTGATGATTACATTAAATAGTTGGTAAGTATTATCAATACTTTAAAATATTTTATCTTTATGACTTATAATTAATATTTCATTTTTATTTAGACTTAAAAGTTTGAAACAAATGAATTATTGATATAAATTATTGAAATTTTACTAGTAATATTTACTTTTTGGTATTTGTATTTGACAACTTATTATTTATATATTATTAAATTAAATTACGTTAATTTCTAAATATTAAAAAATTTAATTATAGTACGGAACCGAATCGAACCGAACCCGAACGGTTCCATTTACTAAATACCCGAAAATTTCTGGAACCGAACCAAATCGAATCGAACCGATTCGCGCCCACCCCTAATTCTGAATAGAACTCCTATTTTGATCTACAAAATAAATAATTCCATTGAAGTTCGTGAAATTTAAATTCCATTTTTCCAAATAGATGGTCTCAATTCTCAATAGTTTATCAAATGAAATATATTGTATATAAAATCATTTAGTTCAATTCTTTGTGTTTTCAGTATAATTATAATTTTTAGAAGGTAAAATATTCCTCATTAGTACGTATTATTATCAGTGTTCTAAAATGATTTATTATAACACATGCTGATGTGATCCTTACTTTTCAAGACGGTAACAATCGTTGCACTCGTTGTATGAGAAGTGGCAATTCGTGTTAACGTCAGGTATTGTATTCTCTAATTGAGATTTGCAATACTAATACATTACAATTTGTCAATTTGTTGTCATTTTGAGAAAAAAAATTTAATTGCATTTTAATTTTCTTTCATTGATGAGTAGTGTTGGCATACACACAAGTTGAACATTATTACTCGAAAATCACTTCTATCAAATAGAAAAAGGATAATTGTAGTCATCATTTCAAATCTTTCAAATATTTGCAACTTTTATCCTGACATTTTATTTATTACTTGTTATCCCGAACATTTCATTCTCGTGCGACGGAAGGACATATGGACATGTTTTATTTATTTATTTTATTTTTTTGACTCAGGTGTTCGAGTTTTGTCCAACTACTTCTAAGGAGTAGCGATCTTCCCATCTAGTTTCAACTTAGGTAAATCCAAATGCGATTATAGTTTAAACACACTTGGATCGAATATTCGGATTCAATTTTCCTTTTGTGGACCTTCTTTTAGGACATACGGACATGACTCCTGAAGGGAGAACAAAACGTACCATAACTTTGTCTCCACTGACATCTGTCATGCCTTCCAACATAGATGTTGCCTTCCAACTGCCATGAGAATTCGAACTTTTGATTCTCCGTAGAGAACTCTTCTACTTTACCACTACACCATGCCTGTAGGGACCATATGGAGAGGATTTCGACCATATGCCTGTTAGTTGATCAAGAAATTAATTTTCATTACATATTTAACAATTTCAAAGAGGGTTAAATAATAATTTTATATATACCCATATAAAAACAATTAAAGTAATTAAATCAAATTCAAAAAATCAAAAGAGAAAAGAAATAATAAAACTGAAGCCGCCCCGCCCCAAAAATCAAAAAACAAAAAATCCACTAACCATCGGCCACCAACACCCACCCTACAAAACATCACTATTGCTGCACTCAATTTCACACAACAAAACAAACAATCTCACTCAATTTGAAAACCACAATCTCAAACAACAACACAAACAATCTCATCCATTTGAAAAGCACAGTCTCACCGAATTTGAAAACCACAATCTAAAACATATACCGTTAAATGTGCGGTCAAAATTAACTTTCATGGTCAACTAATGAACATATGGATGGAAACCATCACGGGAATTTAAGGGGTTGGGAACAAGTGTGCAACAAATGAAAGGTTAATGTTAAAACTGCAAACATTTTAAAATTTTAGGATCGTGACTGCTATTACCCCAACAACAAATATACAACTCTAGTGTACCTATTGACTTAACATTACTAAAATTAAAATACAGTGTCATTTACAATAATACACTTGAATAATTGGAAGGGACATCAACGAGGATAAAATGAAGGAATTGACCAACGCTATTTTTAGACATGAAGAGATGTCATCACTGTGATGATTATCTTTAATGCTTTAAATTATTTTCTTCCATGAACAACTTTGCTGCATCACAGCCTAGCTTAATTTAATATGGAGCTGATGAAGCTTTGACTTGCAAAATCTGAATAAAAGAAAGACAAGGGGACAAGTAAATCAGTTGAACTGGACAACTAAAATTCCAAGTAATACTATACAGTGGATTCATTTTAGTTTCGGTTTTGCTATGGGTACATCGGGATGTACATCGGGGTGTACATCCCCTCACATGGGGATGGGTCCCGCTAAAATAAAAAAATATTTTACATAGTGGGGTCCACTCCCATGTGAGGGGGATGTACACCCTTATGTATGGATGTTGATGTACAAGTAGAATTATTGTTTTAGTTTAGTGTTTGGGGAATGAATGACAGTGTCATATGGGCATTGGGCATGTGCCAAGCCCATGTGATCCTTAATTAAACTCTACACGGGCTTTGTGGTCCCACTTCATGCTATTCGCAGCACTGGTGTTGGACATCGTTTAGGTGACAGCATCAAGGATATTAAATTATAAGGGTTTGTTTGATTGCAAGAATTGAATTTGGGTAGAAAGAAAATGAATTTTTGGGAATTGAATTGCCCAGAACTTATTTTACTGAGAATTGTTAATTAATTGAATTTGATTGGTATAATTTTCCATCTAAAAAATGTTGAAATTTTGGATCTTTTGATTTTCGGTTGACTTTGTTTTCCATGAAAATTGTCCAGTAAAGAGATATAATTTGTTACTATTGGGGATAGGAAAAAAAAAAGAGCCTAAAAAATCATTTTCCCACCAAAGGGTGGGAAAACCAATTCAACGAAAAGCAAGAAAAGGGGGTCACGTGGAGCTTAAGAAGGAAAACCAATTCCATGAAATTTTTGGCCAATCAAACATGCAATAACTTGGAAAATGAAAAATAATTTCCAACTTCCATGAAAAATAAAACACATCAAACAGGGTCTAAGTTCAATTAAATACAAGGAATTATGACTCATTTAATGGAAACTATGATATGCTGACACTTATATTGTGTTCAACATTACTGATACTAGATAGTATTAAGCCTCCAAAAAACATGTGCTTTGGGCGCCAATGAAATTTCTTTCATCTTAGGGTTCGCGTTTCTGTTTTAACTTTTGTTTTCAACAAAACAACTTTATGAAGAAGCTTTCTTACGTCAACTTTCTCTGAAAACTCTTCTCACTAAACAAAATATTTTTAAAAAATTATCGAAATATGGGCGAATAACATCCCGAAAGGCTGGACCAATTTTGTTAGTATATTGATCACATGCAAGCATCCACTTTTAACTCTTTCCAACCATTACGTTGGGCTTTAGAAGACTGCAGTGTTCATGTTCAGGGTCGAGTGCTCATCAATATTGGAGGTCGACGACGGATTTAGAGAAAAAGAGGAAACATTGGTGACCATATGTCTGAAATTAAGGCGTTAGAAAGGGAAATAGAAGTATTTGTTTAACTAGAAAATACGGTTTAGACCGTATTGATTTAAAAACAGGGTTTAAAAGAAAAAGTATCATATTGTGTACGTATCTAGTACATCTGCAGTACATTATTATTATTTTTTATTAGTAGATTAGCTAATCATAATCTGTCATAAATATAATTAAGAAGTCAAATCCATTTGGATCACTAATGAAATTCTTCTATCAATCAATTAGTTGACTACCATTACTCACAAACATGCAGAAACAATTTTTAATTAATCATGAATTTTGTCTTTGACAAACTTGTAAACCGAGCAATTCATTGATATCATGAAGATCAACAGGAAATATAATTCTGATCTATGAAAAATGCCAAAAGATTTATCCGAATCTAATTTCATCACTGATTAAAATACATTTGAATTATATGATTATTGATGAACAAATAATTATTGTTGTCTTCTTCTTCTTGAGGGATTTATGCATCATTTTGAGCTTGAATTCCTGTCTACTTGAGACGCGAGTATGGCGTCAATGGCTTCCTTGACCTGAGAGAGCTCAGGAGCTTTTCCGCCTTGCGCTGGCCAAAATTCATCAGTTGCCAGTACCTGTAAAAATCCAACTAAAAATATGAGAAGAAAGATAATTTCAAGAATACTTGGGGAATTGTTCCATTGGCATACAATAATGGACGTGGACAGTATAATAAACAATATTTTAGTTTCTATTTATTGTTTAATACAGTTCGATCCATTTCAAAAAACATGCTACGGAGTTTTTAGATTCAGTGCTTTGATAAGAAGAAAACTGGCAATACAACTAACCTTCACTTGCAATTGGAGAAACTTGACATAACTGATTGCCTTTTCCAGCATAGTAACCAAATCAACCTTCAGAAGAAAATTAGGGTGAAAAAGATAAATATTTTGAGAAATTTTGCACAAATTAACAACACTTGCGTACATAAAATATTTACATGAAGAATGGATTACCTTGGAGCCGTTGGGGACAAGATCTTGAAGTATCTTAAGCCGCTCACTGATCCGCTCTCTTCGATTCTGCAGTGCAAACATTCTTCTTGTTAGCCGTCAGTTTCCCTTTTTGATCTTGCTTGATTTGCAAATAAGTTATAATCCAAACAAAATAAGAGTACTTAAAAAAGAAGCAAATTACCTTTGCTGCAATACTTTGTGGATCCTTCGCAGGTGTTGAGTTTGGTTTGGGTTTATTCTTTGAACCAACACTGCATTGCCTCTTATGAGCCTGCACATTCTCTCCCTGTAAAAAGAATTAGATCAGAATGTTATGCATGCAACCCCATGATTAGAAGAATTTGCGGTTAAAGTTCAGTATATTACCGTAATTTGGCGTTTACTCGAGCCTGTTTCTTGTCTAGCATTCTCCTGAATGCCATTGGTATGTGTATTTGCCTCAGGATTTAGCCACCCAAATTGCCCTCCACTTCCCGGGGAGCCGTAGCCGCCAGGTGTTTCCAATAGGCTGTGAGCGGTGCTGCTGCACTTGTGATTCAGCTGATTCTGATAATTATGGTGCAAATTGTCTTCCCGGACTGAATAATCATATTGTTGATTAATCATTTTCAAGCCTTTACTTTCCTCAAAAATAAGCAATGATCCACCGGTTTGCATAAAATTACCATACTCAGGTTTGAAGCTAATCACAGAATGACCTTCGTCAGACAGATATGGTATCACTTTGTACCCTAATCCATTAGAATTCGAGCTGCTTGGACTGGATACTGAAGAAGAATTGCTCATAGTGAAATTCTTTACAAAAACGCCTGCTTTTTTGCCCTCTCGAAATGCGGTTTTTTGTGGCTCATCCATTCCATAAAGCTCGCCGGAAGGATCCATGGAAGCATGAAATGATGATCCTCCAAAATTATTTCCATAATATGCGGCGGCTTGAACTGATCTCAAAGTTGAATCATTAGGCATAGGGTCCTTGGCCAGTGCCATTGAATAAGAACAGACCTGAATACAAACACTAGCAGAGGTTTTCTGAATTTGGATATAGATTATATTAGTAGTGAGGGATAGGTAGTATGTATTCGTGTTCTCTCGAGGAAAACAAGAAATGTGAACTAAGTATATATAGGCAATGGACTTGGAATGTGTTGATCCACGTTGATGACCATTCCCATTTTTTTTAAAATACATTTTTTTTTATTATTTTCAACCACATTTTTAATTAAAATAATATTACACGTAAACCAAATTTTTTTTCTTCCTTTTTAACCATGCCCTTGTTTGGTTTGGATTAAAATCTGAGTTTAATCAAAGTCAAAGTCAAACAATCAATATTAACCACATCTTTTATGGGTCCCACAATTTTAAAACCACATATTTCAAAAACTTCTATCAAAATTTACTAAAAATCTAATTTTAATCCCTACCAAACACCCTCATGTATTCTCTATTAATCTACTATTCCAAAATACATTTTCAAAAAGAATGTAGCTCAAAAGCCCGTAAATGAATCAGTTTGTCATTTGTATACAACTTAAGGTTTTAGACGAGGTGCATCAATATAGTACTAGAATACAAAAATGATCTCGGTTCTAATCTTGTTTCCGTCTATTTACTAAAATCGTGCATATGTTATATATTGGGTGAAAAAATAAATACCACCGACACGTATTTTTAAAACATAAGTTTGTCTACTCTCTAATAACTTAAGCTTATAAATAAACTAGTTCAACAAAACTGAGCAATTGGCTTACTAACCCTACTATGGTAATATGCATGTTAGATTAGGTTATTTAGAGGTTTAAGAAGTAAGAATGAGACAACTTTGTGTTTACTTATTTAAGTCCCTGTTTAGTGTAGATTAAAATCAAACTTTTAGTAGATTTTAATAAATGTATTATTAAAAATTTGTGAGTACTATGAAATTTGTGGGTAAAATTAATTATCGTTTTTTACTTGAAATTTTCATCAACTTTTAATCTTCGAGTTAAATTTAATCTTTATGGGGTTTGTTTAATGATTGTATGTGGGATTGTTAGCTGGCAGAGTTTTAGTAAATGGAACAAGAGAAAAGAGCAGTGTAATTTTTAGATAAAAGAAGGGAAATCAGCAAAACCTTCGGCAGTTCTTCCGGCAATGCACGTCGTCCCAGATTCCTCCTCCCCAGTTTCGTGCAAACTTAAGAAACCATAAGCACGTGAATTCTATTCTTTGTAATTTTTATATTATATCTTACATTCCATTGGTCTATAGCTAAGTAATAAATAACAGGAGAAAAGCTTGCATCCTTGATTGTGCACTATGAAGAGAGTTGTGCCACCTACATCTTCAAAACACAATGAAACTTGCACTAGATTAACCTATATATACATACTATATGAGTTATGTAGCCCTAATACGGACATGCCGATGCAATTTTTCTAGAAAATAAGACATTTTATGTGACATATTTTTGGACATGTGTCTCACGATTCGAAGAATGCCAAATTTTGACAGTGTCCTAGGATGAGTATTCATGCTTCATGATTTGATGCAACACTTAGGTGTTTGTTGGAAGAGATTATTTGGAGTGAAAAACGATTATTATTATTATTATTTTGAGGATATGTGGCTATAAAAAATGGAAAAGTTATGAATTTATGTGTAAAATTATTTTATTGAGAAAATGTATGATTAAAAATGAGTTTGAGAAAAATTAATTTTTGCCAAACAAACCCTTGAAGAGTTTGAGAGCTCCTCTTGTAGTTCTCGTTAAAAGCTACAAAACACATTGAAAATGACCGAAGTTAATTTTGAATAAAAACCAAATATGGGGAGTCATTTACTGCTTATGGTACATTGGTAGGTTTCGGTTTGTGTGTCTGATGTACCTAATCATTCGTAAAGATATGAATGACATTTTTTTTTTTTTAAAAAAAAGTTCAACCCTAATCTTGAGGGCTCGTCTCGCCCCGACTCGCCCCACGAGCATTACGGAGGAGGTAAATCGCGGGATATACCTTAACAGGTTAGGGTGCAAAAGCTGCCATACTGGTGCCCACAAAAAGTCTAATTTCATACCTTATAAGAGGCAGAAATCGAACCCTCACACTGTGGCTGTCAGCTCAATTGAGACTACCTCACTCATATCCTTTGCACCACCGAGCTATGCCCCTGGAGGCCGCATTTTTTTATGTTGTTTAAGAAATAGAAGGTAAAATTAAGGCCCTGTTTGGGAAGGATTATATTTTTCTACAGTAAATCAATTCTCATTTTCAACCACACATTCTTCAATAAAATAATATTTTCCATCACATCAATAATTTTTTCTTCTTTTTCAACCACACATTTCCCATCATATCACTATTCAAAATCAATTCTTCCCCCAAAAATCTCTCCCAAACAAGCTCTAAAAGTTGATCTCCATTAATGGTTCTTTCTATTGCCCAATTTTCTTGTCCAGGTGGTACAATCATACAAATAATATTCCTTCTCTCCCTCTCTCCCCACAATTAATTAATTGCCCTACTTCTAAGAGCATCTCCGACATATTCCATGGATTGAAATTTAGGTCGCATAAATAGAAAAACTGAGATCTACATGATATTATTGTTTTATGAACAGATGGTAAATTAGCAAATTTCATCTTGAGTTCCGTCTATAATTCATATTCCCATCTATAATTTATATTTAGTCATTGTTTGAACCATATTTTTAAAATTATTTTTCTCCAAACTCATTTTTAATCACAAATTCTTCAATAAAATAATTTTATATATAAATTCAAAATTTTTTCTTACTTTTTAAATACGCATTTTTCAAAAATTACTTTTTACAAAATCTATTTTCAAAAAAAGAAACTGAAAACTGGGGTTTAATAGGAAAGAAAAATTAATAAACATGATTGAGAAAAATAAGAAACATGAGATAGAAAGAGAGATATATATATTACATTTTGTGACCCACTACGAGTAGAAGAGTCCTATATTTATGCCCGTTTATTTCAGCTAAAAATCAGATTTTAATTTAAGTTAAAGTCAAACAATTTATATTAACCACATCTTTCATGGGTCCCACAACTTTTCAACCACACATTTCAAAAACTTCTATCACAATCTATTAAAAATCTAATTTTAATCTCCACCAAACACCCACTTAGACCGTCATCTTAATAATGTATGTTTTCTCGCCGCATGAGCTACACATTATCTCATACATGTTGATTAGAGAGGAACTTACAAAGATATTGTCTATTTTAACTTATGTGGTGCAATGAACATTAGCACAAGAGATGCTCTTAGTTTTATGTAAAACATCCGTCTATGCAATTGTAAGGTTATTGTCACGTTGTTCAATAAAGTTAGAATATATATTGTTGATCCTAAAAAATGTACCTTCAACGTGGTCAACAGATCCTAACACCTTTCACATCCACATAAGCTTAATTTCTGCACAATTGGACAAATTGTTAGCCATACATGACCTCCTTCAATGGATGTAGAGTTGGTCGTGCACACTCCAAAATCAATTGGGGAACTAAATATATGGGTGTAGAAGAGTTTTAGACGTGAGCCTCCAGTATATGAAGGGCGTCGACCTTGGAGAGTAATAGATAAAATAGAATATCACAAAGTTATAGTTCGAGAGTCTAAACTTGCATTACCTTTAAATGACACTAAATGTGAGTTTTTATACTAAAAAATGGATGAATGAGGATCGTTGGATGAAGAGACACGTGGTCTCATCCATGCAGCTGATGTCCCTAATCTTGGACATCAATTAATCATAAGCCTTAAATGCTAGTACCACTTTATCACCCATAATGCCAAGCTTGCGACTTTAGACTTGACTTAATAGGCTCGCAGGCGTTGACAGTGAATTATCACATCAATCACATAACAAAAGATTGTCTAGGAGATCTCGTGTCGAGTTCCTTCTATGGCCACCTTTACTCATGGACCAGCTCTCCCCCTCATGGGGTCCAGTATGATTTGGCCGGATCGGCAAGTATATTGGTTTGGCCACGGGAAGGGATTCGATTAGATCTGCCTCGTATTAACCCTGCATTTGCACAACATGTAGGATATTTGGAGCCTTGTGAATCAATGGTTAACAATAGTCCCTGAAATCCATCTATGATTATTCATATAATGCGTGGATTTTTAAGTTGGTGGTGAAGAAGAAAGCGGAGTAGCTTAACATATATTTATATTTGAACAATGCGATTGTGATATAACTACCATAGAGACCTATGTTTAATACGAATAAGGTTGGACATCATTATTCTTTAATTTAGATGCATTAACGTCAACCTAACTATTAAAAGTGTGTTTAAAAGAGCTTTGTAAGTGTTTAAAAGAGCTTTTTACAAAGCTCAAAAGCACTTTTTGGAGGGCAAAACTACTTTGGTTTAAATAATGAGTGTTTGGTTGAAGTCTAAAAATGCTTATTGATTAAGAAAATAACCTTTCAAAGTTGATTTAGGGAAGCCCAAAATTTGAGCTTATTCAAAAGCTCCACATTCAGCTTATACGATAAATTGAAATCTTTATTTAATGAAAATTCTCAATTAACAACATTATTCTTATTAATTTATTAAAATACAAAAATTATCCAAATTATTTTACACATCAATGTAATGACGAAATGAAAGGTTTATAATATGTTTTTATCTTAATTTTTTATTACCAAAATAATAATACCATGCTAATTTAATTTAAATGAATTTTAATAAATTTTATGGGATGGAAATAATAATTATTTAAGAATAAATCATTAAAGTTTAATCAAATAAATATGTAGTATTTATGCCTGTAATAAAACAAAAGCACTTTTGTAGTCGACAACTTTTGATTAATAGCTCTTCTTAAAAAGCTCTATTTTTAACAAAAAAACCAAAAACTATACGAATAAAAGCTCTACTCGAAATAGTCATACAAAACGAACCCTTAATCTGAATAAATGTGAAACCATAAGCCCGTTTTAGGTCCCTATTTTTAAGATTCTTTTTTTTTTAATTCATTTTCAACTACATATTATCTCAAATAAAATAATTTTACACTTGGATCTATAATTTTTTCCTATTTTTTAATTACATATTATTCAAAAAAGAAAAAAAAAATTTCATTTTTCACAAATCTATCCTATAAAATCCATACCACATGTAATTCATTGTGAATAATTCAGAAATTCGATGAAGATCATAACCACATGTATGTTTTTTCAAACAAGGTGAGATGCAGCATTAATTACATGAAATCAAAGCTGGCATTGGAGTTAGCATAGTTCCTTGTCTTCAGGAGATTGTTCTGCCTTACTTTCTGTGCTACATATAAAAATTCATAATATATATCATAATGAATATAGACCAGTTATATGCAAAACCAGCTTCACATTATCCTGCTGGAATTTGAATATATACTAAAACATTAACAGCTATAATCTGCATTCTAAACCTCACTGATTAATGGACTGGCTAGTTTTACTTTATAATTACCATTTAATTAAGTTGATTCCAAGTGATATTGGATGTTGGCAATTGGACTGATGTATAATTAATATATTGTCAAGCTGTTAATTAAGTAGTCAAGTAAAATCAATGAGTTTAGGGCCTGTTTGGGAGGCTTTTGAAAAGTCAAAACTGCTTATGACACTAAATATGTTTGATAAATTTTTGAAAGTGTTTTATACGACTAATATAGATTTTTTTAGAGGAAGTTGATTAAATATAACTTTTTCGAAAAGCTTTTTTTACTAGATGTAAAAGTAAAAGCAGAAGTTCTACTAAATGAATACCTAAAGTAAGTTATCATTATTGGCGGAAAGAATTTTTCCTTTTCAAAAAGTAGACTTGAATTTGTTCACTGTGCCTCGTTTTCAGCAACAAACTAAGTCCATGTTTGGACTCTATTTTTCAAATTATAATGAGGGGAATAATAATTTTTTGAAGAATGTGCAATTAAAAAAGAAATAAATTTTTTTAAGTTTATGTGTAATATTATTTTATTTAAAATGTGTGGTTAATAAGAGAATGGAGAAAATAAATTTTAATTTAATAGAGGCCAACTAGGAGCTAAAATGATAATAAGGAACGAAGGTTGATTTGGAGCGCGATGTCGATACTTGAACTAAAAAACATTTACTAGCTCTTTGAATTTAATTTAAGCATCGGAGCTAAATACTATTAGAGTTATAATAATTTCTGTTAAGAGGAGGTTCGACAATATTAGCTCAAGATCGACAAAAATGCGCACAAGTAAGAAATAAAGAAAGTACTGAAAAGTAAACTTGATTAATCATTGCCCTAATCAACAACCCAAATTACACCAGTGCATCAGTCACTGAAAACAACCTCCGTTCAAAATGAAACACAACCAAGGTAAAAATGAATAGATCTAGACACTCAAATAGTAACCCCTAAAAGATCACAGTAAATCAGCCTTCACTCAGGAACAATTGTTCACACAAGAACATAGCATTCAACTTAAAATAGAAATCACTCAAAGTTACAACATTTGAGAGAAACCACAAAATCAAAAGAGAGTTTTGATTTTTTTGAGAGAAGGGAAGTCAAGAGCTCAACGACGCAGACAAAGAGATAATCAGAGAGAGTGCACAATTCCAACCCTAGTAGGTCTTTTATATGAGTCACCTAAAGGTCTCCATTCAACGGTCTTGGAGATGACACTTAGTGAGATCAAGAGCGTCCATTTCAAATAAAGGGAGAAACACGATTTTACTAATTAAAATACGACTTTGCACCAATTCAACAATCAAAGAATCAGTCAACTGCTCAACATTCCAGTTAGCAGGTTAATTGCATCATTGTGCCAACCTTTCATTCTCCACATTGGTACAATGATTCACATTTGTCTACATCAGTGGTTATTTTTCTTTTTGACATCATCAGCACTTCTTACCAGATCTTCAGATCAACAGGCAATAATGTTCAGCAAAGTTAAAGAGTCCAGAAATTTGGTTAGTGGCAACACTTTGGTACCTACATCAGCAGGGTTATAATTAGTTTCAAGTTTCACGACCCCTTGTAAACTAATATCCCTTATAAAGTGAAATATAACATCAACATATTTAGATCTGTTATGTAATACATGATTTCTACTTAAATGAATGGCAGATTGACTATCTGAATAAAGAATAACTATTTTAGCAAAACCAAATTCATTTAATAACCATTTAAACCAAATTCATTTAATAACCATTTAAACCAAATTCCTTCTTTAATGGCATCTGTGACAGCTATGTATTCTGCCTCAATTGATGATAACGCAACAGTCTTTTGAAATTTGGATTTTCAGCTTATACAAGAATTGCACAAAGTATACATATAGGCTGAAGTTGACTTCATGTTATTCCTATCACCAGCATAATCTGAATCAGTAAATCCCCTCAAAACAACATCTTCAGATTGTTTCCTAAATAGAATTCCTAAATTTGAAGTACCCTTAATGTATCTAAGAAGCCATGAAGAATAGAATTCCTAAATCTGAAGTACCCTTAATGTATCTAAGAAGCCATTTCATGGCTTCCCAATTAGTTTCACCAGGATTTGACATATATCTACTCAAAACACTAATAGAATATGCCAAATCAAGCCTGTAGCAAATCATAAGGTACATAACCGACCCAACAACATTAGAATATGACACTCTTGCCATTCTTTTAAATTCCTCTTTAGATTTAGGACATTGTTCACTGGAAAGTCTAAAGTGATTAGCCAAGGGAACACTCACTTCTGGAATCAGTCATGGAAAATTTATTTAGCAATTTCAGAATGTATGATTTCTGGCTAAAACTTAGTATGTCTTCTCTCCTATATCTCATACTACAATACCTAAAATCTTTCTAACAGGACCTAAATCCTTCATTTCAAATTCAAATTCGGATTTTAGTTTGATTTGCCAACAGCATGTTATCTACATAAGGAGTAGATAAAGTGAATTTTCTCCACCATTTCCTCTACAATAAAAACATATATCAAAGTTACTTCTCTTAAAACCAAGTCCTAATACAAAATTATCAAATCTTTTATACCATTGCTTTGGAGCTTGTTTTAAGTCATATAGAGATGTTTTAAGAAGGCAAACTAAGTCATCTTTCAGATATGTTTCAAAACCTTTAGGTTGTTTCATGTAAATTGTTTCATCTAAATCACCATTTACAAAAGCTATTTTGACATCTAATTGATCTAATACTCAATTAAATTGAGTGGCCAAAGCTAGAATGACTCTAACAGTAGTAAGTCTCACAACATGTGAGAAGATTTCATTGAAATCAACTCCTTCTTTTTGGATAAAACCCTTTACCAAAATGTAGTCTATTATACTTTCCTAGAATATAATAATCATAAAATTTATGCATTCAAGGCACAAAATGTAGTCTATTATATTTTCCTAGAATGCAATAATCATAAAACCTGAGTTTTTTAATATTATCTTTTCAAAAGACACCCTGTTTTTTCAAAATTTGCAGTCATTTGTCACTGATATGGCCCAATCTTTTATGCCATATTTGTGACTTATCATTTTGAACTGAGATTGTTTCTGAAGTGGACTCTAAGAAATTTTTAGTTTGTAAAATATATAGAACATGTCACTTGGGAGCTTCAACAACCAAATGAGAGTCTCTCAAGATTTTAATGTATCTCTTATTAATTACAATGTTATAATTTAAATCATCTAAAACCCCCAAGAAAATTAGATTTCAAGGTACAAATTTATGCATTCAAGGCACAAAATGTAGTCTATTATACTTTCCTAGAATGCAATAATCATAAAACCTGAGTTTTTTAATATTATCTTTTCAAAAGACACCCTGTTTTTTCAAAATTTGAAGTCCTTTGTCACTGATATGGCCCAATCTTTTATGTCATATTTGTGACTTATCATTTTGAACTGAGATTGTTTCTGAAGTGGACTCTAAGAAATTTTTAGTTTGTAAAATATATAGAACATATCACTTGGGAGCTTCAACAACCAAAATGTATCCCTTATTAATTACAATGTTATAGTTTAAATCATCTAAAACCCTCAAGAAAATTAGATTTATTTGTAAATAAGGAACATATCTAGTCTTCTCAAGAATTAGTTTATTATCATCATTTTATATTTAAAGAGATAGTTTATATTCCTTTTACCTGACATGTCATGTGATTACCCATTAAAACCTTACCAATCATTTTCAAAATCTGTAAACCATTCTTTTGTTTGGACACATATGGTAGGTGCAGCTTAAGTTAAGTATCCATTCTTGACATGGTGGACTGTTAACAGCAACATACACTTCATCAATATTGGGCTCATTATTATAGACTAGGGCTGCACCATCATCATCTTTAGATTTGTTTTTCAAGTCATAAAGTCTTTTAGGACAATATTTGATAAAATGACCATCTTCAAGACAATAGAAACATTTTTTACCTTTTGTCTTCATTTTCATTTTATCTCTAAAATTTCCCTTCTTCTTGTGTCCACATTTCTTGTTAAAGTTGACATTCTTTGGATTGAACTTAGACTTCATCATCAAATTTATGCCACTAACAAATTCTTTCTTTTCGGATTTTAACTCTATCTCCTTAGATCTTAAGGCATTAATGATCACTTCAGTGGATCGAGTTTCCCAACCATATTCAATAGAATTTTTAACATCTTTATATTTATTACCAATTGAATTTAATAAAACCACAACCAACTGCCCACTTGAGAGTTTTTCATCATAGTTGGCTAGGTCAATTGATAATTTGTTGAATCTATCAATATTTATTTCAAGGTCAAGAGATGGGTCCAATTTAAAACCAAAGAACTATTTCAAAAGATAAACCTTATTAAGCGTGGTTTTATTCAAATAGGTGGTTTTCAATTTCTTCTACAATTCAGCAGCAGTCTTAGTTTCTCCAAGTTTTCTAAGTACATTATTAGACATATGCAAAAAGATAGAGCCCCATGTAGTTTCATCTTGTTCAATTACTTAACTTGATTCAAGATCAGTTAGCCATGACTCATCAATGACTTTAGCACATTTCTATTGTAATAAAAAAGCTTTCATTTTCTTGCGCTAGACACTAAAGTCTCATTTACCATTAAAAACTTCCAATTCAAATTTTGAGCTAGTCATTATTTAAAACTTATGAATGCAGTACAATTTATTCAGATCAGACGACACTATACAAGTGCTTGCAACTTAAAATAAACCAAGTATCACCACATAAGGGACACATAGAATATACAGTAATTGCAAGTTATAAAAGAAACTTCAATTATTTCATAGACAAAGAGATTGTTCACAGTAATACGTTCACGGTGTTATATTCAACACAGATCATGTACAAATCTCAACTAGCATGTATTATACATTAGTAAAGATCGCATCAAAGTAATAATATCAAGATCTTTGACTTAAGTCAAGGTACCCCTCAGATTCCAAACAACTATTATGATTTTTGGACAAATAAATTACCAAGATAGTCACGAGTCAAGTTTGTTAAACACAAAAACACTTTATCTGTACTGTTAACCGTAAAACAAAAACAATCTCATCATATCCCCTTATTAGGGTTTCAAGAAATAACGAAGAGCAGCTTAAACTAGTGTCACAGCTAGCAGATCTACAAGAATCAGAGTCAAGAACCTTCGTTCAACCGATCTGATACCACTGCTAAGAGGAGGTTCAACAATATTAGCTCAATATCGACAAAAATGCGCACAAGTAAGAACTAAAGAAAGTACTAAAAAGTAAATTTGATTAATCGTTGCCCTAAGGCAATAACCCAAATTACACAAGTGTCTCAGTCACTGAAAACAACCACTGTTCAGAATGAAACACAACTAATGTAAAAATGAATAGATCTAGACACTCAGACAGCAACCCATAAAAGATCACAGTAAATCAGTCTTCACTCAAGAACACTTGTTCACACAAGAACATAGCATTCAACTTAAAATAGAAATCACTCAAGATTACAACATTTGAGAGAAACTAAAAAATCAAGAGAGAGGTTTGATTTTTTAAAGAGAAGGGAAGTTAAGAGCTCAAAAGACGCAGGCGAAGAGATAATCAGAGAGAGTGCACCTTTCCAACCCTAGGAGGTCTTTTATATGAGTCACCCGAAGGTCTCCATCCAACGATCTTGGAGATGACACTTGGTGACATATAGAGAGTCCATTTCAAATAAAGGGAGAAACACGGTTTTACTAATTAAAACACGACTTTGCACCAATTCAATAATCAAAGAATCGGGCAACTAGTCAACATTCCAGTCAGCAGGTTAATTACATGGTTGTGCCAACCTTTCAATTTCCTTATTATATTTTTTCTCGACAATACTCTAATTCTTTTTGTATGGGTAAAAACAGAGGAACAAGAAATTTCAATTACGAGGCATAACAAAAGCGACCCTTGTCTAAGTCAAGTTTACTGATAGAAGAGAATTAATAGAGAGGGGTTGTTTTCTAAAAATGATAAGATTCTTATCCTAAATTTCTTCCAAGTTTGCAAGGTGGTGATGTGCCGATTGCTTCCTCGTCTTAATGCTTACGGTACCTCAATGTTGAACTGAAAGCAAGTGACAATCTTCGAGAAGAGCTTTGTTAAGATTCTGAAAATTGACTCTGAAGATTGTCCCTAAATGGACGATAGACCTCTGAAAATAGCTTATAATTCGGTCGATCGGTGTTTAATATTTCCCATAAAGCACGTCATTCATTTTCGTTGATCATCCTTTAAGAATCCTTCGATTCCTGCTGAACTCAGGTTTCCTTTGGAACATCCATCTATCTTGCGAGGGGAAAAAACCCAATTTGGTTATTTTCCTATCCTTGAAAATTGAAGCCACACGGCTATTGAGAAAGCATGTTGTATGTCCTTAGCCAAGTTCCACATTCGGCTGCATGATTGAGAGGGTTTAAAGGACTATCACTCGAAACATTCTAAATTTTTATTTTTCCAAATTATCCACATAATGCAAGATATACAATATTAATATTGGCCGGCTTTAGATAAACGTAAACTTTGTTTAGTTATCGGTTAAACAACATGGAAAATTAGTTAATTGGATATTTTATATTAATTTTTCTTATTGTTAATTCTTTGAATAGAACTTTTTAGTTGTTTTTTTGGTGTTTTTCCCTGCATTGATGTGTTGGTAGCTGGGGCAGTAGTCACTTAATGGATCTAAATTGTGTCTCAGGCCCACTAAATGACCTTATATTTGGATCAATATTGATTGTCTTCATCCAGTCCATTGATTCTTGAATTGGCTCATCCCTAGATTGATGGCTTGATGCCATTTTCTATTCAAATTCCAATGTTATGGATCCATCTATGGTCCATTGATATTCCTATTTGTAATGGCACAGGCCCAAGAACTTCATCAATTGTTTTAGGGCTATGCACTTGTATACCGGGGTTGACACCCCGGTGTACAGCGCCCCCCAGGGGGCCCATGATTTTTTTATTGGTTGTGCCCCCCTCTTGTGAGGGGGTTGTATACCGAGGTGTCAATCATAGTGTACAAATGTCATTTCCCACTGTTTTTATTGGGGATTCAAGAGCATAGTGTTATTTTGAAGAAACTTAACTACAATGTTTAAGAATTTATTATTTAATTACTTTTAGATTACGACTTTGACCCAAGAGCCTCAAGTTACACGTTCATGCCTGTGTGCATGCTTCACTTCGAAACAATCAAGAAGCTTGTCTTCCCCTTTTCAAATTAGTCTATGTGAGAACTATACCAGTAGTTAAATGGACAAATTTGGCTCTTGTATGATTCCACTAAAAAAATAGATTAATATTTAAGTTAGTCAACAATTAATTTTAATCACATATTTCGTGAAACCGACGACTTTTTAACCATATATTTCATCTACTTTTATCAAAATCTACTAAAATTTTGAGTTTTATCTAAAATCAAACAGGGGCTAGATGTAATTAGTCTGTGAGGACTATTTTAGCACCAAAACTTCTAGTTAAGGAGGCGCTACCAAGAGAAAAGAATTAGGACTGGTTTTGTACATACCTATAAGTTGGGGACTATCTGTGCAAATTTTTCTATGATGTAACAACAGATTGAGATTATATTAAGAGCCCGTTTGGTATCGATTAAAATCCAATTAAAACTGAAAATATAGCCGTTATTGGACTCCACTTGTCCAATAAAAGTCAACAATAACGGCTAGTTTTTCAATTTTAATTCGATTTTAATCTCTACCAAACGGGTTCTAATAAACATATTTCAAGAAAAGAAAATAATACTAGCCCTATAAAAAATATTTCTAATTTGGGAAAATTTCAGTTAAGCTCCCCAACCTTTCATTTGGTACAAGAGTCTTCAACCTTTAAAGTGAGTGTTTGAATTTCCCAGCTTATTTAATTATGTGAATTTGAGTCCTCACACGAATAAAATGCTCAACACATACATTAAAACATACTCGAATTTCAGTTGAATTAGAAAGTAATGCTAAGTAGTTTGATGATTTTTCCTCTATATTTGAGTCATTTGAAACTAGCTTTCAATTTTAATGGCGCTATCGATAATTTCAATCAAGACGAAATTTAAATAAATTAAGGATCCAAAAACTACACCATGAAAAGTTGAGAAGCTCGATACTAATTTTTTCTTATAATTTTAAATTATAAAATTAGTAAAATATTATTGAAATCCAAGAATACTCACATGTCATGTCCTGAGCTAGGGTTTTCAGATGCTCGTGCAAATGCAAATTCCCAAAATATTTTATAAGCTCCATCTTCTTCTCCAGTTATATTGAGGAATAAGGAAGAATGGGAAAGGGTAGGAAAAGACCCCAAGACGAGGATTCCTCTTCCTCCTCCAAAATTGACCCTAACAATAAGCACTACCGCCGCCACGGCGACCACTCTCCGTCATCCGCAGTGAGTAATTTTGGCCCCCAGCCACATCACAATTCTCATCAACAAATAATGGGTAAGAGATCAAAATTCATCTCATACCTTGAAGTTCCCTCTTTGACCCCCAAGGTGAAAATCCTATGTGAAATCATAGCTAACACTCCCTCTGCGAGTGTGGAGAAGTTGCTTGAAGATACTGGCGTCCGGGTGTCTCAAGAAGATGTAGAGGAGGTACTCAAGCTCTCGTATGGGTTCCCGGGCTCAGCAGTGAAGTTCTTTCGATGGTCCGGGTTCCTGTTGAATGATAAGCATAGTCCGTATGCTTGGAACTTGGTTGTCGATTTGCTGGGCAAGAATGGCCTGTTTGATGCAATGTGGGATGCTATCAAGTCCATGAGGAAAGAAGGGTTGCTGTCATTGGCTACCTTTGCTTCTATTTTTAGTAGTTATGTGGTAGGGAATCGTGTGCAGGAGGCAATAATGACATTTGAGGTAATCGATCAGTATGGTGTGCCAAGGGATGTTGTAGCGTTGAATTCACTGCTGAGTGCAATTTGCAGGGAGGGAAAGACACCAGAGGCAAAGGATTATTTGGTTATTGCAAAGAATACGATTAGGGTGGACGCAGATTCATATGCAATTTTGTTGGAAGGGTTGGAAAATGAGGGTGATGTGGCTAGAGCTAGGCAGACTTTTTCGGAGATGGTGGCTGACATCGGCTGGGATCCGAGGAATGTGCCTGCTTATGAATCATTCTTGAGTACTCTTCTCAAGGGTCCTGAAGGTATTCATGAGGCATTGAAATATTTAAATACAATGATAGATAGGCGATGCTATCCTGGGATGAAATTCTTTAAGTTTGCAATTGATGAATGTGTAAGGAAGAGTGATGCAAAAGGAGCTAAAGTGCTTTGGGAGGCGATGGTTGTTAAAAATGTTTGCAGGCTAGATACAGGAATGTGTAATTCATTGATTTCCTTGTATTGTAATCTCAAGGATTTTGATTTTGCTAAAAGTTTGTTAGATGAGATGGTTTATAATGGGGCTTTCCCTGATTCTGAAACTTACAACATACTGTTTCACTTTTTGATTAGATGCAAAAGGCTGAGAGAGGCTACGCCAATCTTTAATGAGATGGTGAAAAATGAGTGTGTGCCCATACATGCAGACTGTAGTGCTGCAATTAAGGCCTACATTGACGTTGGGGATCCTCATATGGCAATTAGGATATGGAGATGCATGGTTGAAAATTATAGTTCGGATTTGGAGGAAACCAGCAATTTGTTGGTTTTGAGGCTTCGAGACATCCACTGGGTTCCTGAAGCAGTTAAATTTGCCGAGGATGTCATTGAAAGAGGAATCAAGTTGAGCTCTGCGACACTGTCAAAGTTGAAACAATCCCTAGGTAAATTGGGGAAGACATTTGTTTATGAGGAACTTTTACAGAAGTGGAAAACTCATTAGTTAGGTTTGAGCTGCTTATTAATATATACAATTGCTTCACTAATTTATAGTCTTTCTATCTTTATACCCTGCAAATTGTTTTTTCCTGCTACAGAGTGTTCTGCAAATATTCATAGATTGACTTTATATTTTCCCCTTGATCTATTCCGTATCATAATATCAAAATAACTTTATTTTTAATTTATAATGCACTGTGAAATAAAATAGTTGCAAATCAACTGCTAAAGTGGATGCAGTAGCTGGCATATGTTAAGCTTCCTATCTGTCTCTCTTGATTCACACAGTGTACCCCTCAAGTCTCAAGTATGTTCCAAAGATTTATATTGTGTTCCATTTGTTGAATGGAGATACTGTTCAGTTATGAACTGCAATCACAGGGAATTGAACAAGGATCACAATCAGTTGCATGCACTGTTGCTATATAGTATCATTTATTTATTAGGTGTCATCTATTTTATTATTTTATTTGTTATTTACAACATGGATGTTGGTCACAAGTGTCGGTTATATGATTGATCCAAGGTAGTGATCATTCCAAATTATGTTTGCCTGTAAGTATGTGTCGCTGAGTCAAGAGCATTAATTCATCGTGACACCTATCTCGTCATCTCATTTTTATTGGGTAATTCATAACTTACTGGAAAAAGGCATATTGGTAGTGATATTGGGAATTCTTATACTCTTAGCTAAGGGGGTAGGTGTTTTCTTGTGGTAGTGCTAGTAAATAAGATATGTTTTCTTGTGGTAGTGCTAGTAAATAAGATAAAATCCAATTCTAGCTTCTTCTTTTTTATTTTATTTTTATTGAGCTTTACTTTAGATAGCGAGAGAAGGAGTATATCTTGTAAGATTTATTTCCGAAGGAAAACTCGAATAGGAGAATTTCAGTACCTCATATCCTAATTGTGTAATATTTTCTTTCTACCTTTTGTTGGAGGCGCATATTCTTCGTCTGTAGATGCCTCCTCTCAGATTCCACCTCAATGTGTTTTGAGTATTATTTCCTGGCTATTTATAATCTTGAAAGCTCCTTAATTTCATTAGAGAAAATCAGAAAGCAGGGCTATAACTTATAATGCTCCAAAATCATGTTATCCCATCACTGAACATGAGATATTTATAACACCTGCAATTTTTCCTTTTCCCAAATTGATACTTGAATTTTGTGGCTCTAGCATCTTGATGGATTGATCTTTAATCACAACCGTTTTACTATGACTAGAAAAATGTTTTATACCATGTTTAATGTAGATTAAAATCAGATTTTTAGTAGATTTTGATAAAAGTTGTGGGTCCCAAAAAATGTGTGGTTGAAAAGTTGTGGGTCCCAAAAAATATATGGTTAAAATTAATTGTTGACTTTGAATCGAGATTATAATCCAAACCAAACAGGGCTTAATATGATTGAGGAGCCTGAGATATTTATGATTCAGAAGCTAAATTAGTTCTACATTGAAGAAGACTGATTCGATTTGAGATCTTTATCAATCGTTGGCCTTTTGAAAAATTCTCTTATTACCTGTATTTTACTTTGGAAAGTGATCTGACGTGTTCAATTTGCGAAATATTTAGTTATTTAGGCTGCAAGAAATGTCAAGTGCAGTTGTGATGTATATGTATGCCAATTTGGGTTGGTTGTGATGGTCATGCTGATGTGGGTGTTGTGGCGCATGTGGTCATTATTTGCAGCTCACATTCATTAACTTGCATGCGCGAGTATATTTTGCATTCGTCTTACTTTGCCTAGGAATTTGGGGGTGATGTGTTCTCCTTGCTTTTTTTTCTTCTTGGCTGTGGGTGAAGAACGTTAAGATATCCCTATAGTATTATGTAGAGTGAAACTGATGGAGATTCTTACTCTATCCCTAATTCTCGTCTTCAGTTCTCCTCCCCTTCATCTTCTTATATAAATTTAGTGATTCTTGATTGTTTGTTACAAGCGTAGTGCATCAGAAACATAACGTAGATAAATTGAAATGGTCAAAGAGCTATATCTGTTGGGAGAAGTTCAATCAATTAGCTCACAAAAACAACAAATATATACATGCAAGAAATCAGAAATAAAGATATGAAAATATAACTTCAAGTAAACCGAAATCAGTACACAAGAAATAACTGAACAATGAAGAACAATAAACTGTAAAACTCGAAACCAAGATGAACAAAAAATACATTTATCTTCTTATTAAGCCCACAGGCCACAAGTCCTCAAATAAGTGCTTCAATCACACAATAATGAACACCACCATGCTCGAATCAACCCAAGGTAAAGATACAAAAGTATGGCACTCAGACTAGTCTAATTATTACACAAAGTAGAAACTCTCTCAACTGATAACACACGGTTCACACAAGAATCAGCCCTCAAGCAATGTAATCACACAAGATTTACAAACTATTGAGAAGAAAACAAGAAATCAAATTGAGCAGATTTGATTTCTACAGAGAAGAGGAGTAGGGGTGTCCAAAAGTCCCGAACCGAACCGGACCGAACCGAACCCGAACCGAACCGAACCGAACCGAGCGGTTCTTCATAAATTAAATACCCGAACGGGTACCCGAATCGAGAACCGATGGGTTTGGGTCGGGTCTCGGGTCTAGACCAAGAACCGAAGAACCGAACAAGAACCGAAACTAAATAATTTTTTTATTTTTTATATTGAATTAATTAAATTATTTTATTTTTTTCCTATACAAATTAGCAAATTAATTGAATAAATTAGATTATTTCATAATTTTAATTTTTAAGCCCAAATCATTTTAAAATCCATTAACCCATTTTAATTTGAAGCAAATGAATATACTTTATGTAGTTTTGCTGTAATATTAATATCTACTTTTTGGTATTTGTATGCATTGAATTAATCTTATTGGACGGCTAGTTTTGTATATTTTTTTGAAGGACCATGCTACACTTACTCCATGGATTACTACATGGATGACTTAAGGGACAAGTGGCGACCACCTATTGGAGGGTTGGCTGTGGGGCCGAGGGATGACTTAAGGGACAAGTGGCGACCACCTATTGGAGGGTTGGCTGTGGGGCCGAGGCCCCACAGCCGACCCTCCAATAGGTGGTCGCCACTTGTCCAAGATGTACTCCATGTAGTAATTCATGGAGTACATCTAGTATTTTCCTTTTTTGAATTGGGTTACGTTAATTTGTAAAATTTACGAATGAAATGTTATTAATTGTATTTATGTAGTGTTGCTGAAAATATTAAAAAATTTAATTATGGTACGGAACCGAACGGAACCGAACCGACCCGAACCGAACCGAACGGAACCGAACCCGAACGGTTCCATAATTATATTTGGACCCGACGGGTCCATTTATTAAATACCCGAAAGTTTTGGGTCGGTTCGGGTATCTTCAGAACCGAACCGAACCGACCCACGGACAGCCCTAAAGAGGAGAACTCTCGAAGAACGGCGCATAGACGTGAATGGAAGAGTCGAGAAGGCAAGTGAGTCTCAAACCCTAGAAAATTCGCTTTTAAATGAGTCACCTAAAGGTCGTCCATCCAACGGTGTATGAGGTGGCACTTGGCGACATCACGAGCGTTCAAAATCAGGTAAGTGAAATCACGGTTTTAAGTCTCTTCAAAAACACGTTTTTGCACCAAAAACAAAACCAACAGAACTTTGGGCTGGACTTCAATTCATGCTGGGCCAACTCAATTATTTGGCCCAATAGCATTGTAGTTGGTCATGTTTATCTGCTCCTTGTATAGTTTCGTTTCCCTTTTTTTCTTCCCATTTTTCTGAAAGTTTATTTAAGATATAATTGTGTTCATTTACCATGTTTGAAATTTAAAGATTGAGTCAGCATCGATGGATATTGACATCCTTTCATTTCTTTATTTTAAGCTGAATATACAGCAGCCAGCATCAATGGATATGCAGTGTGCTGCTACTTTTTTAAAATTGTAGATACTAAAACTGTTGCCTTGAGAGGAAATCTAAGAACAAGTCAGACCCAGGTGCAGAGGATTAGTTTTCTTGGCTATATTGCATCTGTTGAGTGTGGATTTGCAAATGCAGTGCTGTTCTATAAATAGTCACAGAGGGTAAATACGCCTTATTTTCATTTTCTATTGCAAAGTACTTAGTAAATATGCTGATGCTACCTTGTTTCATTTTTTGATGACGAGTTGTATGATTGGTAGTCGAATTTATCATTAATATTAACTCTAGGTCGAGTTTGATTTTTCGGTATTCCACCTAATGTAATAAAAGTTAAAACAAGCAATTGGCTCACTTCATGCTCCTAATGAGGACAGTTAAGGTGATATGGGCGCGATCTAGTGCACCTATCGAATGTGGTATTAAGATGGACAATGTCAATTGTACATTTCGATGCTTACACCTTTGTTGTAAAAAAGTGATTGGTTTGAACCAAAAAAAAAAAAAAAAAAAAAAAAATATATATATATATATATATATATATATATATATATATATATATATATATATATATATATACACACACGCCAAGCATGATTGCTATTTAATTGGTTTGGCCGGCAAAGATTGAATCTTCGATTCTCTCACTATAGGGATAGGATGGGAAATGACAATTAGGGTGTGTTTGATCCACATTATTTTGAAAGAATGTAATCTGGAATAGTAGATTGATGGAGAATTTGTAGTTGAAAAATAAGGAAAAGTTATTGATGTGATAGAAAATATTATTTTATTGAAAAATGTGTGTTTGGAAATAAGTAGAAAATTGAGAATGAAATTTTTAATGTGTACCAAACAGGGGCTTAATCTGCTTGTACAAAATATATTGACAAAGTGAGTGTGGCAAGATTGAGGTCATTGGTTTCAAAAACTTAATATTTTAAATTATAGGTTTAGATCTTGTCAACACATTTTGTAAACTAATTTTGTACACATTCGGGAAATAAATTCTTATAGTAAAAAGAACCTGTACTAAAATGCTGTGTTTTCTGCTAAGAAATTAGCCGAAATACGATTTTGTATAATATGAATTAAAATTGATGAGGACCTATACGCAAAAAGCTGGAATAGCTCAGTTGGTTAGAGCGTGTGGCTGTTAACCACAAGGTCGGAGGTTCAACCCCTCCTTCTAGCGAATAATTTTTACCAATATTTATTGCCCTTTTTACGGTAAAATTTAAAGGAAAATTTGAAAAAAATACTTCGAAAACGTGAGCGGCAGGATTCGAACCTGCGCGGGCAGAGCCCACATGATTTCTAGTCATGCCCGATAACCACTCCGGCACGCCCACTTTGCATCTGTACGTGTCACATTTATATATTATTAAAGAAAACGAGAGAGAAAGTAGCCTCCCTCGTGGAGTAAACAAATCATTTTTTGTTTTAACGTGATGTGTTGCTTACTCTTAAATTCTAATTGTACAACTTAGTCTGGTTTTTGGTTATAATTAAATTGTATATTGTACAGTTTTCATAAGAAATTTGCAGATACACACAGAGGCGGAGTCAGGGGGTCGTAGTAGTATCGAACCTCCAAGTTATCCGATTTTATTTTATTTTTGAAACATTTTTTATATAAGAAAGCAAAAATATCTGATTTCTATAATTATTTTTTCGGGGGTAAAAAACAAAAAAATCAATCCAGTGTACAGGCCCAAAATTGTTTGAGCAGCTTTTACCCCCCAAAAAAGAAAAAGTCAAACCCTCAAAATGATTCTCTGCTTCTCACATGGTGCCTTTAGATTGTTTTCATATTTGAGAAACGCATCAAACCACATTCTGGTTTCATTACAGTCCCCTACTCCATGTGCACGACGACAGTTGTGAAAATACCAAAATGGAAATGGATCTCCATGTGATTCCAAGGCCATGCATTGGAATGGAGAATTGTACAATTTTTTTTTTACAATATCGTTGATAATATGTCACGTGACAAATTATTATTGGGTAGTTTAAAAAATAATTTATTTTTCTAGCCGACACTTTTTTGGCACAAAAAACATTGCCAACAACATTGTCACAAAAATCATTGTACAAATAGTATTGTCCTTGGAATCGATATCCTACCTTTATTTTGAATTTTGCTGCTTGTATATAAAAATTGTATATAGTGGATTATATAATATGATGTAGAGGGAAAAAATTGGATGAAAAAGTTGATCGTGTTTTAAACTGATAAATTGTACAGTGTCATGTGAATAATTATCGTGCACATTTATAGTGTCAATGGGATGACAATGGTTTGACTCGAGCAGGCTTGACTCTTGGACGAACTTTCTCAACTTGGCTCCATGGACAAGTTGAGTCCGACTTAGCTCATATCCACAAACTATCCTTGGTTCAGTCTTTTGTTCATGAGTTTCATAATTGAGCCAAGTCGTCTACAAGTCCATGATCTAGTTTGTATTTTTCAAAAAATTAATAAAAAGAGTTTAAAAAAACGAGATAGCCACGAGCTCAAGCTGCCCATAGGCAAATTCGGGACGAATCGAGCCCATAAGCGTTTCGACAAATTTGCCACCCTACGCACAGTGCTACGAAATAATGTTTTTAAGGAAATTAAAAAAAAAAAAAATGAAGTCAATTGCGTATTATTTATTTATTTTCCTCAATTTTTAAATTTTTTTCATAATACATTCACGTGTTATAACTGAATAATTGACTTTGTGGTCCTTACCAAATAATCCTGTAGCATCAAATGGGATAAGTTTCATATTTCTACATCATACTCATACAAGTACAGATATTTTGTGAGTCCACTGTACGTCTTTCTAAATTTAAGCGAGTAATTAAGGATTTAAGCGAGTTGGTTACATTTAAAATTGTAACGTGATTCGTAAAATCGTCAAGAAAATATAAATACAGAGTATTTTACAAAACAGTTTCTGTTCTTTCTTTATTTCCTCGAGGCCAAGCTCACTACTTTCGAGTTTTCAATAATTAAGAAATAATGATCATCCGTAGCCGAACAAGATCATATTTTCTTTTAAACTTTTCTAACAGAGTAACAATAAAATAAAATAAAAACGAGCCTTGCTACAAGTACAGGGACCCTTGCCAGACAACACACATTGAAGGGGTGGGCCACAGTTTTTTATTTTATTATAGAGGTGGGGTCTCGGCTATAATGAGGGGGCATGTAATGCCGTTGTGAAAACGCCCCTCTACTTGGAGAATTGCTCGATAAAAATAGCACCATCGCTGGCTTGATTCAAACCCGACCCACCAGAAAATGAGGTTTTATCGGACCTAGTGGACCATAATAAAAGTAATGTGTTATGTTCCCCAAAAGCAGAAGCAGAAGGAACATGTAGGGTTGATTTACTGGTCATGAAGTCAAAGATCTATATTAATTTTTATTTATTTAATGATAATAATGATTGGAATATACCTGAGTAATCCCATCGTTAAAAGTTTTTAATAATGTTCTGTTGCTCCCTTTGGGCTCGCTTGAGAGTTTTTTTTCCCACCGATTTTGACTGGTTATGGGTGACATTGTTTATGAGGTGTTGAAAAATAAGTGTTTGCTAGTTTTTTGGGTATCGATTTTGGACGGTTTAAAAACCACACAAAAGCGATGTAGTGTAATTTTCTCATATTCTGTTCTAGTTTTACCATTTTATAAAATAATTATTTCCAAACAATATATTTTCTTCAAAATTAACTTGTAAATAAAAATATATTAACTATAAAATTATTTTTGAGCAAAAAATTACACAATAATTAAAAATTACTTATAAATAAAAAATCACTTTTATGTAAAAAATTTTTTTTTATGAAATAAAAATACAACAAATAAGATAAAAATTCACTTACAAAATATAAAAAGTTACTTATTATTGTAAAACTTATTTATAAGTAAAAAAATATTAACTTAAAATTTTAAGTAAATATTTAACTTTATTTAATTTTTTAAGTTAATTAGTAACTTATATGTAAAAAAAATTACATACAAGTAAAATATCGCTTATGATGAAAAAAAGTTTCATATAAAAAACAATAAATTAAAAATTTTACTAAGGAATATATATATAATTTTATTCTTTAAAAAAACTTTTAGAACTAGTGGATAATAAACTTTCAAGCACGGGTTGGACGGTTTTAAAAAAAGCTACCAACACCACTTAAAATCGATCCGCTCATGATTGGTGTGTCGAAATTTCCAAGCATGCCCTAAATAATTAAATTGGCCTTTTTTTATTAAGTGTTGTTAATTTTAATAAGATGAATAAATGCTAGCTCAAGCGATTAGAGCAAAATTTCTAAACAACTTAGAAATTAGCTAAGTGAACAACCTAATATTACAATTTATTACATAATTAATTAAAGAAGGTGTTATGTCATTAGGTGAGCCATGAAAACGAAACAACGATCGACGACACGAAGAGCATTGCTGTCCAAAACAGAAAATCACAATATTTGCCAACATACATTTTAATTCATTTTAGCAAATAATTAATTAGTAATTGGGTGGGCAACTGGCAAATCATGCGAAACAGCCCATTGTTTTGTCATCTTTCCACGTGGGACTCTTCCTAATTTAAGATCAGAGAGATGAGATTAATTTTTACACGACAAGTTAGAGAGAAATGAGATTAATTTTTACGACCATGTTATGTACGTTTGGAATTAATTATTTTGAGTGCTGAAGTACAGAAGTGGGAAAAGTTATAGTCGCAACGCATGATTAAACATGAATGAAGTATGTCAACAAAGTATACATCAAAATCCTAATGAGGCCTTCGATTGATAGCTAGAGATAAGAACGTCAGTCAATTTGCACGAGTGTACACGTCAAGCTGTTCAGCCGTTTGAAAAATGGAAGTTGAAGACACTGCGATATTTTAGTGGGATGTTGATCAAATGTTTATAAAAATCATTGAACATGGTTTTGATTATTATCAAATATTTTTATAATGAATCCAGCCTGAGCCTTGTATCAATAAAAGTAGAAGTTGCATGATAAGTGAGTGTAACCTTCACGTGTCAAAACCTTAAATGTCCTATTGTTTGGAGGAGTTCATGGCCTAGCATTGGTGATTGGCTTGTTGACTCTAGCCTTAGTTTTCAGATCGAACACGTATATACATCTCTTCATGAGCTTACGTGAACTTCTCATTCGATTAAAACAACAATCTTGTCGAAACACATAGGGGTTCACATAATGTGAGTGGGGTGAGGTCCGTGCTATTGTAGCTTACGTGAACTTCTCATTCGACTAAAACAACAATCTTGTCGAAGCACATAGAGATTCACATAATGTGAGTGGGGCGGGGCCCGTGCTACTATAGCGCTTGCCCCACCCCACTCACATTATGGGAACCCCTATGTGTAAATAGTAGCTCGGGTCTCACCCCATTCACGTTATGTCATCCCATGTGAATCAATTTATGTACACATAAATTAATCCATATACTATGGAAGGGCTTTACACTCAAATAAATTGCCATTGGCAATGACTTATGTCAACTACCAAAAAAAGGTAGACATGATGTACCAGTGCTATAATTGGTACCCGTGCTTGTCACACGTGCAGAGACTCGCATCCATGATGACTCAAATCCCTTTTGAATTCTGATTAAGTTCACATAATTAAGAAACCCGTCACACCCTAAATTCTCCTACCAAGCCATTCCCATGCTTGATGCTTCCCAGGGTTTAATTTATGCCACGAGTTTTAATAATATATATATATATATATATATATTTTCCTAATTCCAGTTTATTATATTGAGTTGCGTACTTGAATTTTGAGAGTTTGTTGGCTCATGAAATAGTGAATTATCTCATCTAAAGACGTAAAATTTACTTGGTGAAGTTCAATGTCACAAGCGAATACCTTTTTTGGCTCCATGTTAAAGGAAAAATCGCACCATTAGTCCTCAACCTTCGCAGAATGGTTGCTGAACTGATCTCAATCATGAAAATTGTTCGAATGATCACGTGAACCTTATAAAAAAATGTCTCATTTAGAATTTTTGGCCACTAGCCAAATTGTGAAGCAAAACATAGCTTCATGAAATAAGATTCTATGGCTCATAAAAATTTAACATAGCTCTTACACATTTTCTTGAATATTGATTGTGCAATTATAACGAGATTCTATCTTGAAAATTGACAATGTAGTCTGTTCCTACAATTCATTACAACTTTCAATTTTTAAGAGTCCCAACAAACTACAAAACCCAAATTAAGGCTATTTATAACCTTTGAAATGAGGTCGGTTGTAAAGATTTCCTACTAAAGAGACTATTATTCAAGTGAATAATGACGGAATTCAATTGTTTGGTAGTTTGAGAAGGTATTAAATGCACTAGTGATACATCTCAAGCAAACCCTTTAAAATCTATATTACCCACAAGAATACATAAACAGTCTACACAGGACTCATCGCGATTAGACGACTCAACTCGGTTGGCATAGTCTAATTTTGGACGGCTCATACATTACATCTTTATTGTTATAAAAAAACTTGTTTGAATTGTTCATGTGAACCACGAGTATGTACAGTTGAATTCGGGAAAATTTAATTATAAAGACAACTCCGTCAATGGCACAGCCGTTCCGTGGCGTGCCGATGCACAAATGTAGGTTAACGAAACGCAAGGAGATCCCATCACGGCTGTCAAGTGTTGGATGGTCACCAAACTATGTATTGAATCCTTTTTCTCTGATTTTTTGTGTATTATTTAAATATTCATTAATTAAATAAAGACCTCATTAACACCCAAACTTCCCCTTTCCCTAAACAATTATTCATGGTCCCATATACAATTAAGTTCAAATTATCAGAACTTAATTAAATGCAATGAATCAATCTTTACATATTCACAAGCATCCCCTTTTCCCCCTTAGTCCTTCCTACTTTCAAATTATTTGCACCTAAATTCGTATGCATGAAACTTTACTTTGTGGGTTCTCCTTGTCTTCTTCACCATAAACATCAAGAATCTCTCTCTCTCCACACACACTGGTTTTGTTCTTAGGTTTAGGCCTATTAACTAGAGTCTATATAACATCCCATTCATTAATCCTGGTTGGACAGGTTGGTCTTCTTTTGGTTCTTGGGACCATCTCTCACCTTCTCACATTACTATAATCCTCCCCACATTACACAATCCCATCCAATTTTTATATATGAATCTGTTTATTAATTCATATAATTCACACCCATTGTCCAAGACGTCCTCTTTTTTCTCTCTTGAGGAGTAAATTCTCTCCTCTCCTTTGAAGCAAAGTTGCAGCAGAACTTTTTTCCTTTGTCCCTTTTTCATTGCTTTTTGATTCCTGGATTTCAGTGCGTTTGCGTTTCGAGATCCATTGTTATAATCGAAATGGGTTTTTCAAGAATTAGTTTCAGTAACTCCATAGAGCCTCTGCATACCTCATTCCCCTCAAAAGCACGAATTTTGGGCACTACTGCGGATCATGAGTACTGTGGAACCTATGAAACTGATGATTCTGAGGTAAAATTCAAGTCTTTTCTGTACAAAATGATCTGGGATTTTGGTTTAGCTTGTCTGATTTCACCTCGCCGGCGCCGGAGCTCCGGTGAGGAAAAGATGGAGCACGATAAGGCTTGGTTGCTCGCAGAATCTGGTGGATGCGGTGCAGAGGAACCGCACTCAGTGCACTCCTCTTTTAGGTTTAGTTTCTGCTCTCAGGTGGAACTTGAGTCAATGACTGTAAACAACAGGAGTTCTTCCACCACTGTTTTAATGGTGAATTTGGATAATGGATTGCTCTCTGATTCCAAGTCTAGAGAGTTGAAATGGAGAAGAATTGAGTCACTGGAGAGGAGTATATCTCCAGTAGCACACTCTTTGATTAGATTCAGCTATTCAGAAATCCTATCTGCCACTAGATGTTTCTCAAAAGGTACTGAATCAAGTTTCCTTCAAATTTCTAGATCTTCTGTCGAATGATCTTCGTGTTTGTGTATATATATATATTTTTTTCATTTTTAAAAATACTAATTTTTTTTTGTTGAAAAAGAATAGGTAGAGTCTTGGGGAGAGGGGCTTTGAGTTGTGTATTTAGAGGAAAAGTGGGATTTCTGAGAACTGCAGTGGCAGTTAAGCGATTGGATAAGGAAGATAAGGAGTGTTCGAAGGCATTTTGTAGGGAATTGATGATCGCTAGTAGTTTGCATAACCAGTACATTGTTCCTCTTGTGGGATTTTGTATTGATGCTGAGGAGGGCTTGTTTTTAGTCTACAAGTATGTTTCCGGTGGAAGCTTAGAGCGATATTTACACGGTATCCTTTCATATTTCCCGATCTTTCTTCATTTAAGAGTGTAGTTTTATTTGTTATGAAAATATTGAGTGCTTTGCCGTGCATTGATCGTGTGCAGGGAAGAAGATGGGCGGGAAGGGTCGTCCAGCACTTCCATGGTCAGCTAGGTATAAGGTCGCCATGGGGATTGCAGAGGCAGTTGGGTATTTACATAATGGAACAGAAAGATGCATTGTTCATAGGGACATTAAGCCCTCAAACATCCTTATTTCTTCCAAGAAGTCACCCAAGGTGAGTTGCAACTTCACTTTCCTGTACAATATTTTTAGTTTCAAATGTTTAGCAGTAATTAAATTCATATAATAACGTATGCAGTTATGTGACTTTGGATTGGCTACATGGACTCCTGCACCTTCAGTGCCATTCCTTTGCAAGACCGTCAAAGGCACATTTGGGTATGTGCTCAATCAAAAACTTCTGTAGAAGAAGCATAATATTAGTTTTGATGTTTCTAACTGAGAATAAACTAATTTCCGTGCTCAATAAATCTTGGGAACAGGTACTTGGCTCCTGAATATTTCCAGCACGGGAAAGTGTCTGATAAAACAGATGTTTATGCCTTAGGCGTTGTCCTCTTGGAACTAATAACTGGCCGGAAGCCAATTGAGTCGAAAAGAGGACCAGGAGAAGAAAATTTAGTTTTGTGGGTATGTCAATGCTTTTATTTCTGCCTAATTTGCCTCCAATTTCGCTATGTAGCCAAATTTCATGGTGTTCATTTATGTAAAAAATTGTATCTTAAAGGTGAATAATCTGGCTTCATCTTTTCAGGCAAAACCATTACTCCAGCAAGGAGCTGTTGAAAAATTGCTTGATCCACAGCTGAAATTCACTGAAAAGAACTCAAATCAGATTGCTCGTATGATTCAAGCAGCAAGCGCCTGCATAAACAGTGAAGAATCACGTAGGCCTAACATGGACGAGATCATTGCAACACTGAGAGGAAAAGATTCCGATTGCTTAAGACGAAACAAGTCTATTTTGGGTAACAGTATTGATTGCTGCCCTCAGTTACAACGGACGAGGAGTGAAATGAAGAGTCACTTTGCATTGGCCATGCAAGGAGTCGAGTTTGAGGATGATGATCACCTTCACTGCCGGTGAAACACTTACATCTAAAATCCAAGATTAGTTTTCTTGTGTTTTCAACTCCTTTGGGTATTGAAAATAGGGAGTTCTTAGGCTTAGAACCAAGAAGTGTGAACTTGTATATAGAATTGGTAGTATCATGACTATTTTGTTTGTATAGATCTGCATCTTCTCGTTTGTGCTCCCAGAAGCAGAGGATGGTATGATTTCTTTAATAAGTCTATAAACTGCAGATGCAAGAATTTGAGGAATTAGTTTGACAATTCTGAGCTGGGATGTATGTTAGGCTCCAAATTTTTATACTGGCCATGTGCATTTTTCATTGTTCTTGAAATACTCTAATGGTGTCATGTGCAGTTGCAGCAAGACAATGTTGAAGTCATTAATGAAAGATCATTTACAGTGGTCTGGATGGTTTTGGAACGAATGGTCACAAATTGTATTTTCAAGTACGAGCTGAGGATCAAGAAACCACTTGACTATGTACATATGTAACCTTGACAATGGGAGAGAAGGATATTGTGTTCTAAGGGTTGGGCCACTTGTCTATTAAAGCAATATGCGAGCTGAGTTTAGAACATTTTGAGATAGTTCGAGATCTTATCAATGCACATGATTTTCATTACTGCAAATGAACTCTACAATCGAGGTACTTCAATCTTTATGCTACATGTTGAAACCTTCCTGTTGAAAAAAGAAGGCAACAGCTAAAAGTGTTATCATTTCACACGTTCTGATTCGTTCAATCCTTGTATACGTTGGCTAATCCTTATCAAGCCTTGTGCTGGTTGCACATGTTTTGAGATGGAAGGAGATATACAATCCCTTTTAAGTTTGGTGATTAAGAAAAGAATTGATTCTGAAAGGACAACTTTTGCACCACAAACTAGGCATTAGGTGCTAAAGAAAGACTATTGTTGAAAACTACTATATGGATAAGGTGGCAGGAATCTGCTTATAAAAGAGCCATGTGAACATGGACAGAATACTCGAATTGAAATTGAAAAATAAATGAAAATACAGATGAGATTTACTGAAAAGAAGTTAGAATATCTTGGCGACATCCTTGACTAATCCCCTATTAGCCCTTGCAAAATCTGTAAATTCCTCATATGAAATGAAACCATCACCATCGGTATCAATTTCAGCCATCATGCGCTGAATTTCAACGGGAGTGATTGATCCCAGTGTCTTCAGAGTTTCTCTGAGCTCCGTGGATGAGATTTTGCCATCGCCATTTGCATCAAATCGCTTGAATATTCGCTCGTGCTGTGCTACTTCCTGTGGATCATCGGCCATCTTTTGTTCAAATTAAAGATTTGATTAGAAAATTTGGATTGGAGAGTACATAGAATCGTAGATTGGTTTATAAGGATGAGATTTTGAAGAAGGATATGGTAATCCATGTGAATAGGGAAGAGTTTTGCTATTTTTAGGTACAAATAATTCTATAGCCAGTGAATGTGTGATGCTCAAACAGATTTGCCCGTTTGTTGCTCATCCATCCTTCCTTTATGGATTATATTATACACTAGGCTTTGAAACCTTGACCTGGCACGGTCCAAGAGATTTTCAGATCGAATTGAGTAATATCAAACTAACCCTCGTCGAGTTGGAGCTGCTTATTGCTTCGAGAAAAACTCGATTAAATACATTTAAAATGTGTACTTTCTTGACTTGTCCCTATCAGAATCCTCAAGCCAACATTTAATGAGCCAAATCTCACAGTTTGGTTCATACAACAAAGCTATTTGTACCTTTGGCTTTACCCTTCAGATGACACTCTCACGTGGTAGGGTTTTTTTTTTTTCTTTTTTTTTCCCTTAAAACTAACAAATAGAATTATTGGGCCGGTTTTTAAAATTGAAACTGGATGACAGAGCGGGCTATAAAACCCGCTCATGATAAGAGATGAAAAATTATTCCGGGTTATTCAAAAATTGAGGTATATTTGCCCGCGATTTCTCTGCCCCCAAATATTGAAGCGTACCGCCCATCCCAGAAGTTGTCGCCAGTGTTCCAGCTTGAAGTTGTCGCTGGTGTAACAAAGAGTTGTCCCGACTCGAAGTTGTCGTCAGCTTCATAGATTCGCCGATGTAACAAAGAGCTGTTCCGGCTTGTTAGAATATGGGTTCAAGTTCTAGCTCAGCAGTTCCCGCCAAGTCCCATCAAGCACTTGGGCGCCAAATTCAGTTTTAATTAGTTAGGATTAGTCGCTAGTTACAGCTGTATTTGAGTTGTAATTCCCGCCATTTTTTTCATTCTTAGATTTCATATTTATACTCTGTAATACGCCTCATTTCATTTTGAATAGAATTGCTCTTCATTCTTCAATTCTACTTTTCCCTTTAATATGGTATCAGAGCTATCGGTGCTCACCGATTCCAATTAGATTTTGTTGCTTATTCCGATCAGATCTTGCAAGTTTAATCTGCATTCTTCTACCTATGGAAGAAAATTTTCTAAACAGCCTAACATCACCAGCAAGCAATTCAGCTACTAATGATGGATCTAATCCATTTTTTCTTCATCGTTCAAACAATCTGGGCCTTGTCCTTATTTCACAGTAGCTGATTGGGGATAATTACAGTTCATGGAGCAGATCGATGATGATTGCCCTTTCTGTGAAGAATAAATTGGGGCTCATTAATGGAACTCTCAAGCGACCTGAAGACAATCAGGAACAATTCAATTTGTGGATTCGCAACAATAATATGGTGACTTCCTGAATTTTAAATTCAGTGTCCAAGGAAATTTCTACTAGTGTTCTGTACTCAGAATCTTCCTATGAGATATGGAATGACTTGAAGGAACGTTACCAACAGAGAAATGGTCCAAGAATATATCAGCCGAAATGGGAGCTGATGAATCTAAATCAAGGAGATTCATCAGTTAATGCCTACTTTACCAAATTGAAGACAATTTGGGAAGAGCTCACTAACTACAAACCTGCCTGTACATGTGGCAAATGTGTATGTGAAGGAGACAAGAAGCTGAATGAGCATCATCAGATGGAGTATGTGATGTCCTTTTTAATGGGATTGAATGAGTCTTATTCTCAAACTAGGGGACAATTGTTGTTAATGGATCATATTCCTTCCATTAACAAGGTTTTTGCATTGGTTGCTCAAGAAGAGAACCAAAGGAAGATAAGTGTGATGAATGATACAACACGAGTGACTGGTTCCATGGCATTTTATACTCGAAATAACACTAACAGAGTGGTGTAAGGGCAACAATATGGTAGGTTTCAAAGGAAAGAGAGACCAGTTTGCATTTATTGTGGATTCAATGGGCATGATGTGACTAAATGCTACAAACTCCATGGGTATCCACCAGGGAATAAGCCTAAGCAAAAGCCTGGAATGAACACACATGCTAATCCAAATAGTCATGCTGGCTGTGCAGTGATTAATCAAGTTTCTGATCCTAGTGCTATTACAGATCAGAAACAACACAATGATGAAAATATTGATGGTTTTATGAAGACACTAAATTCTACACAATATCAGCAACTGATGAGTGTGCTGAGTGATCATCTCAAGTCTGCTAACATCAATACAGAGATTGGGGCCGGTTCAGGTAAGACATCAGCATCAAAATCAGGTACTTGTTTCTCTCTTTCCATTAATCCAGCATCAATTCATCTAAATGTTGGGTGATAGATTCTAGAGCTACAAGCCATATATGCTCACATCAGTCGGCCTTTTACAGTATGAGGCATATTGATAATGCATATGTTACACTCCCAAATAATATACGAGTTCCTGTACGGTCAATTGGAAATGTGAAAATCTCATCTGATTTGATGCTTCATGATGTTCTATATGTCCCCGAGTTCAAATTTAACTTGTTATCAGTAAGTGCATTGACAAGGAAATCAGCATTATGTGTGAAATTTCTCACTACTTCTTGCATTATTCAGGACATGATCACTTCGAGAAGGATTAGCAAGGGTAAACGAAAGGCTGATCTTTATGTACTTGATTCTAGTTTGCTTGTTAACAATAATGTTTGTCAAATTTCTTGTTCTGTATCAAGCAACATGACTAGTTAAATATGGCACAATAGACTTGGGCACTTGTCATTTCAGAAGTTGAATATGTTGAAAGACCAGTTGCATTTGGATTATATTAAACACAATGCTTTAACTCCTTGTTCTGTTTGTCCTTTAGCAAAACAGAGGAGGCTCTCTTTTGTATCAAATAACCATTTGTCTAAGAATGCTTTTGATTTGGTTCATTGTGATGTTTGCGGGCCATATCATAATCCCACTTATGATGGTTACAGATTTTTTCTTACATTGGTTGATGATTGCACAAGATTTACTTGGACTTATTTGATGAAACATAAATCAGATGCAAAGCTTATTGTTCCCAAATTCTTCGCACTCATTGAGAATCAATTTGACAAAGCTATAAAAAATTTTCGATCAGACAATGCTCAAGAGCTGAAGTTTACAGAATTTTTTGAAAGTAAGGGTGTTATGCATCAGTTCTCTTGTGTTGAAAGGCCGGAGCAAAATTCAGTTGTTGAGAGAAACATCAACATCTCCTTAATGTAGCATGAGCATTGTATTTCCAATCTAGAGTGCCTATCCAATTTTGGGGTGATTGTATACTCACAGCCACCTTCTTAATTAACAGGACTCCGGCACCCATTTTAAAGAACATGACTCCCTTTTCTCTGTTGTTTGAAACACCAGTTGATTACAATTCTATCAAAGTTTTTGGAAGTATTTGCTTTGCATCCATATTGCCCTCTCATATAAACAAATTTCATCCTAGAGCCACAGCTTGTATTTTTATTGGTTACACCCTTGGCATTAAAGGATACAAACTCTATGATATCACTTCAAAAACTTTTTTTACCTCCAGAGATGTGATATTCCATCAGACATATTTTCCTTTTCATTTCATAAAAATTGAGTCAGATTTGAGTGATTCTTTTCCTGATGTGGTATTGCCAAACACCTTACCTGATTTATTTCCAGCTACTAGTTCACAAAATTCAACAATTCCTGCCAACAATAACAGCTCTTTTGAGTCTTCTGAACATTATACTTCATCAAATGATGAACTAATTTCAGCATCTTCTGATCTTAATCAGAGTTCCCAAAGTCAGGTTCAAGTTTCTTCTTCTGATTACACTCAAAGTCAAGATCACAGTTCAGACTATTTTTCACTTTTGCCTGTGCGTAAAAGAACAAATAGGGTGACTAAACCTCCTTCATACCTTCGTGAATTTCATTGCAATCTTTTAGCAAATCAACAACTATCTGATAATGACTCTGTCTACCCTCTATCTAAGTACGTTTCCTATCACTCATTTTCTCAGTCACATAAAAACTTCCTTCTTAATGTCACATCAAACATTGAACCTCAGTACTATTATCAAGCAGTAGCATCTGAACATTGGAGAAAAGCTATGGCTGATGAATTGGCAGTTATGGAATCGAATAAGACATGGTCCATAACTACTTTGCCTAAAGACAAACATTCAATTGGATGTAGATGGGTGTATAAGATCAAGTGTGCATCTGATGGGAGTATGGACAGATATAAAGCAAGGTTGGTAGCCAAATGTTATACACAGTAGAAGGGGTTGGATTTCATAGACACATTCTCACCAGTGGCTAAACTGGTTAGGGTGAAGACATTACTTAGCATAGCAGCTGTAAACAAGTGGCATCTAGTGCAATTAGATGTCAATAACGCCTTTTTTGAATGGAGACTTGTTTGAGGAGATCTATATGGACTTGCCTCCAGGATACTCTACTTTGTCTACTGATGCTGTTAAAGAAGGCAAATCAGTTTGTAGGTTGCATAAATCAATTTATGGGTTAAGGCAGGTTTCTAGGCAGTGGTTTTCTAAATTTTCTCAAGCCTTTATAACCCATGGTTTTAATCAGTCTAAGTCTGATTACTCTTTATTTACAAAAGGATCAGGTGACTCATTTGTTGTACTCCTGGTCTATGTTGACGATATTATCATTGTTGGTTCAAGCCTTGATATCATTGCCAAGCTAAAATCATTCTTACGTGGCCAATTCAAACTAAACGATCTGGGAAAGTTGAGATATTTCCTTGGATTGGACATAGTGAGGTCAGATAAAGGTATATGTATGTCACAAAGAAATTATGCCTTGCAGTTGTTGGAGGACAGTGGCTTCCTAGCCTGCAAACCAGCAAATCTCCCTATGGATCCTAAAATTTGATTGAGCTCTTTTGAGGGAAACTTGTTGACTGATTCTGATGCTTCATCATATAGAAGACTGATTGGCCATTTGCTTTATTTGACTATTTCACGGCTAGACATCACCTTTATAGTTCACAAGTTGAGCCAGTTTGTTTCTCAACCTCGTCAATCACACCTTGATGCTGTTCATCATCTATTACAGTATTGAAGAGAGCTCCAGGTCAAGGGTTGTTATTCTCTGCGTCAGCTTCATTGCAGATTCGTGCCTTTGCTGATGCTGACTAGGGCTCCAGTCTTGATTCAAGAAAGTCCATTACAGGTTTTTGTGCGTTTCTGGGAGACTCCCTCATCTCTTGGAAGGCTAAAAAGCAACAAATCGTCTCACGATCTTCTGCAGAGGCAGAATACAGAGCTTTGGCTACCACTACTAGTGAATTGGTATGGCTACATCAGTTACTAGTTGATCTACAGGTTACTCCATCTATTCCTACCTTGATTTTTTGTGACAACCAAGCTGCCATCCACATTGCTAGTAACCCCATCTTTCATGAACGGACAAAACATGTTGAAATAGATTGTCACTTTGTTCGTGATAAGGTTGCAGATGGATTCATCAAGTTGTTGCTAGTAAAATCTCAACATCAATTAGCAGACATGTTTACTAAAGCATTGCCTGCATTTCTATTCTTTCCTCTATTATCCAAGATGGATATTGTCAATTTACATAGTCTATCTTGAGGGGGGCGTGTTAGAATATGGGTTCAAGTCAAAAGTTCCCACCAAGTTATAGCTCAGCAGTTCCAGCAAGCACTTGGGCGCCAAATTCAGTTTTAATTAGTTAGGATTAGTCGCTAGTTACAACTGTATTTGAGTTGTAATTCCGGCCATTTTTTTCATTCTTAGATTTGATATTTATACTCTGTAATACGCCTCATTTCATTTTGAATATAGTTGCTCTTCATTCTTCAATTCTACTTTTTTTCCCTTTAATACGGCTTGAAGCTGAAGCTGGCTTCCTAGATTCGAATAGATGACGGACAAAGGTATTTTCATTCATCAATTTATTGTGAAACTGGTGGGTGAAAATGGGAGTGAAGTCAAATTGCAAGGTAGATAAAGTTTATTTCAGGGATAAAACTATTTGTATATAACTTTCCTTACCTAAAATGTTACATCCTCTTACATGTGCGGGCCCCTCTCACATGTGCGTGGGCCCACGTGAATAAAAAATGTGGTCCCCACACCCTATTGTGAGTGTAGGCAAAAAATTAGGTAAAAAAATTTATATACATGTAGCATTGCCCTTATTTCAGATGTGAAAATGCCGAAATCACGTAATCCCATTTTGGAATCAATGGTTTACAAGGAAATCTGTGAACCCATCTTTCACCCACTTGTTTTTTCAAACTGGAATTAATTGAATTAGCTATATGATATGTCCTCCAGTTCCTCATAGACTGAGCCAAATTGAAATAGCTAAAAGCCTAAAAAATTATTCTTTATCTGCAACCTTAATGTATAGCTTGAATTTCATGTTTTTATTTCACTAAACTTAGGGAAAGCTTAAATCTTTTTAGATCACACATTACTGGTCCATTCTTTTAATCATAACTACAATTATGGGGAAAGATGAAATTAACAACAAAAAAAGGGAAAACCAGAATTCATTGAAATTACAAACAAAGCAAGAATGATGAACTTGTAACGGTTGTATAGATTGAGTGATTATCATGCATCAATTCAATATTTGTTTCGTGAATTAGTTGTAACGTTATAATTGGTTTTTTTTACCGCAGGGAACGGAAATTCGGAAGAGGTGGATGACGATATTATGTTAGTGTCTGAAAATGAAAACATTTTGGAAAGAGTGAACTTCGTGGATGATGGAATAGGAGCAGACGGTGTAATTGTGCCTGAAGTGGGTATGAAGTTCAGCAATGAAAAAGAAATGTTTGATTTTTACAAAAGATATGCATAGACGTTGACTTTCCCGTTAGGAAAAGAAATTCTCAAAAAGATGATGATAGAATTGTGAGATATGTTGTGTTTACATGTAGCCATGAAGGTCGAAGAAGTAGGAATATTAGCGGTTCTTTGAAGCCACAAGCTACCATTTAGACAGGTTGCAAAGTCAGGATGACTGTATTTGCAGCTGTATGTGAAATATGGAGAATTAACACAGTCAATGTTATTCACAATCATAAAACAAGTCATTCGAAGTCCAGGTTGTATCCCTGCAACTAAGAATTGAGTGCCCACGTTAAACGACGGCTTGAAGTGAACGATATGACAGAGATTTCGTTGCACAAAAGTTATAACTCCGCATTCGTAGAAGCAAGGGAATATGGGAATATGACTTCGTAGAAAAGGATTGTTGAACCTATGTTGAACAAGTGAGGAGGTTAAGACTTGGAGAAGGAAATGTCAACAACAGTACAAATATATTTTTTGAACATGCAAGCAAGGTACTCAGTTTGGCTTTAGACGAAGAGTTGCAGCTGAAGAATATTTTTGGGTAGATAATAGGAGTAGGCAAACATATAAGGAGTTCGACGATATTGTAACATTTGATACCACATACCTAACTAATAGTACGACACGTAGTTTGTACATTTTGTTGGAGTTAATCATCATGGACAATCAACATTCCTTGGTTGTGAGTTGGTGTTGAACGAAAATACTGAAACATTTGTGTGGCTTTTCAGGACTTGGCTTCAGTGTATGCATGACCAAGCTCCCATTGGGCTTATTATCGATCAAGACAAAGCTGTGCAGAATGTAATTCAGATCATTTTTCTGAACACGAAACATAGATGGTGTTTATGACACATATTGAAGAAGTTTCCTGAGAAGATTGGATCCCATGTGGTTAAGGGTGAGATCTTTTCTACTAAACACATACTGGTGTATGATTTTCAAACTACTGATGGATTTTAAGAAGGTTGGAGAGCGATGGTAGACAAGTATGACTTGCATAATAATGATTGGTTGTTGAGAATGTACGCGAACAGAGGTCGTTGGGTGCCTTGCTATTTAAAAAGTAGATTTTGGGCGGGATTGTCAACAACTCAGCGTAGAGAGAGTATGAATGAGTTCTTTGATGGTTATGTGGACTCGAAGACGTCGTTGAAGCAATTTGTCAAACAATACGAGCAGCATTAAGGAATAAGGTAGAAGAGTTTTAGTTAGATTTTAAATCATACTCGCAAATGATTGGCTTATCTTTCAAGTTTATTTAACATTTTAGCAGGTTCAGCTTTTCATTATAGACTCAGACATAGACTACAGTAGAGCGATTTGAACATCCATCTTCATGAAAGAATGTATCCACTTATCTACACAAGAACGCATAATCTAGATTCATAAAACATCAATTATCTAAAAACATATATGAAATTAAGTGACATTGGCCAAGTAAAACATAGTCCAAAATACAAATATGCACGAAATTATAACTCGAATAGATGCCCACCTTGAAGTCTGAAGCGTGGCAATGGCCATTCAGAGTCTTTTGTAATCCAAAGTTGACGAAATTGCATCGCTGATCCTCAATGACATAAGTGGTTCGATTTTGTTGAATTGTCACGTGATACTTACATGTCCAATTAAGGAACAATACTGCAACGTTCCCTTCCAAAATTTTCACCAAAAAGGTTGTTGCATTAGTACTCAATTTTAGATGTTAATTGAAATGCATCCTTTTCATCTTTATAGTGTCAAGTGCAATGCATGTGAAATACTATTATGAACACAAACGTGTAAAACGTTAGATAAAGATTTAGTAGATTTGATAAAAAAAAAAAAAGATAAAGATAAAATGTATGATTGAAAAATTGATAAAAATTGTAATTCCCATAAATATTTAAGGTTCTGGCTACAAATTTTTTTCATTATTATTATTTTTTATTTAAGGAAGGGTAGGGTGGCGTGGGGGTATATATTTGTCATTTTACAAGACTTCAATGAAGAAAATGAATGATGTGATTGTTTTCCATAACATTTGCTTGTTCTGAGAGGTACTACATCAAAATGAAAGGGTAAGATTATTTTGCTCAAAATATTTAGCCCACGTTTGGTCAGGATTAAAATCTGATTTTAATTTAAATCAAAGTCAAACAATCAATATTAACCACATCTTTCATAGGATCCACAACTTTTCAACCATAAATTTCAAAAACTTCTATTAGAATCTACTAAAAATCTAATGGTGCGTTTGATTGTCAAAATTTTCCATGGAAAATGTCAGTTTTCCTTCAAAATTCCTACTTTTGTACTGTTTGATTGACATTTATTTCCATGGAAAATGTTTTCCCAGTTTTGGTCACGTGACCATATTTTCCTTGAAAACAAGGAAAATATTTTCTTTTGGGGAGGTAGGATTTTATTTTCCGTGGAATTCAATCTTTTCAAAGATTCTAGTTTATCAACTATCCTACCCACCCACGTTACCCTTTCTCTCTCTCATCTCAACCACGTACAAAACTCTTCTCTCTCCTCTAATCATACAACAGAACCAGGAAGAAGATACTGAAAATCTATACCATAAAAAACTCATTACAAGGCTTAATTCTGTTCTTTGCCCTCTCTAATCGGAGGCTCTGTATACTCTCCACTAGCAAGATCTTCGACGAGGTAATTAATTTTACGTAGGCCTCATTCCACGCATTTTGTGCTTCAATTGGATTTTTTTTTTGATTTTGGAGTATAATTATTGTTGAAAATCTATAAACTGTAGTCGGATCTTTCAATCTTGATTTTAAATAGTCTTTCAATCTTGATTTTAAATAGTTATTTTCCTTATTATTTATGTAAAATATTGGTAAAATTGACCCGTTTCTCGCTATGGAACTGGATATTCACAAATTTCCTTTGCCTCTGTCCCTTTTTCTTTAAATGGATGGGGTGGGGTGGGGTGGGGTGGGGTGGAGTGGGTTGGTGATCAGAGTCTTTTATGATAAATACAGTTGTTTTCCTTTGTAAATTGGACATTGGTGTTTGCTTTCTGGCCATTTGGGTATAGCCATCAAACAACATGGTACAGCTCCTTGGATGCAGGTCATTAAATGGAACTTATGTGAGAGATATCTAAACTAAACGTAGGAAACTTTACTTGTTGGAATTTCAAGATTTGGCTTCGGTCGACTGATCTCTGCATTGAAATTTTGGCTTCATGTTGTGTTGTTCAAGGCATCTCATATCTGATACTCTAGTTGTTGGATTCCATTGGATTCATTTCGTTTTTTAATTCTCTGTTGATGCTTTTGCCCTAAGATTGGGTGGCCTATGACTTGCCTATTTGAGAACATGTTAATTTCTTTTGGTCAAAAAATTATTGCGTTCATGACATAATTTAGTGAATCATTTTTACTTTCTTTCTTAATCCGTTAGCGTTGGATCCTTTGCTTCTCTCTTAAACAAAACTAGTACATCTCCCAAAAGTAAAAACTATACTGTAATTGATCCATCTGTATCATCACCAAATGCTAACACAGACACCTGGCTTACTTTTGAGACTATCTTAAGGTGTGCCAGCCCTTCAGCTCGCTTATAGACTGCACAAATAAAAATTACTCTCTTAATTTGTTATTTCAAATTGAGAAAAGCATATCATGCTGAAATATCGTAACCACAAATTAGACTTCTGATTTGTTGAAATGTTATAATATGAATATCTTAGATGGTATATGGTATATTATGAGTACAATTTTTCTTTTAATGACTATTGTCTTGTGTGGAGACTTAAACCTCACCTCGCAGGCAAAATGCGTCTAACCCAATTTAGACTTTTTAAGCACTAAAGAGTTCCACTGTCATGTTCAATGTTTCTTTAATTTAAGCTTGTTTAACAGATTTGATCGTGAAGAGGTAATCATTTTATTATGTACACTTTCTACTTCGACATTATTATTTAAAAACTGGCGTCTCTTTGTTTCTTTTCATTATATTTCAATCAATCTCTTTCTTTTTTCTGTTATGATCAAATTGCTTGATCCCCAACATATTATTTTGACAGTGCCAACTCTTTACCTTTTTGCAGGTATTAACATTAGTTGTTGGAGCTTTACTGAACAAACAGATTGTGGTCGTTCGAATTTGGTAGGCGTTTGTTGAAATTGTATAATTATAATATAAAATGTGACCGAATGATTAAATTTATTATGTATTTATATAATCATAATATGTAATTTATATGTTAATTTTATTGTATTTTTATTTATCGTGGTAGTGTGTTAAATGGCTACAACAAGGAATCAACGCCGTCGCCAACAAGAACAATTAGGTTTATTTTGGACGATAGTCATGCAAGCAATTGTGATATATAATTATATTAGGCGTCGTGAACGACAGCTCCCTAGGGCTCCTCATACAAATTGGGATTCTGAACGAGAAATGACTCTTACACGAATGTTTGGTACGAGTGATACAACGTGTCGTGATCTACTTAGGATGAAAATAGGTCCGTTTCAAAGACTATGTGCTCGTTTGCGAACTTATGGATTGGTTGATAGTAAATATGTTCGAATTGAGGAACAAGTAGCTATTTTTCTTAATACCGTTGGGCATGACCAACGTAATCGAGCTGGACGTTTCACTTTCTTTCGATCTGGGCAAACTGTGAGTTTTTACTTCCATAGGGTATTACACTCTTGTCTTGGACTGTATAGAGATGTTGTGATTAATGCCACTATTCATAACTCCCCATATGAGAAGGAAAATGTGAAGCCATGGTACTCCTTTTTTCAGGTTAGGGGATTGTAGTTATGTCATTATATATCTTAGAAGTTCACTATTATAATATTTTGACAAGTGGCTATTTTTAAAGGATGCTGTAGGGGCAATAGATGGTACACATATTGCTGCGAACGTCCCTTTAGAGGAGCAAGCTAGGTATCGTAATAGAAAGCAAGTGATTTCTCAAAATGTTTTAGTAGCTTGCACATTTGATATGAAGTTTACATATGTGCTTGCTGGTTGGGAGGGATCCGCACATGATGGTCGATTGTTACGGAGTGCAATATTACGCCAAGGACATAAGCTAACAATTCCTTTTGGTAAGTTGTATCACTTCTTTGAAAATATTATTTCTCGTACTAGTTATGATAATTACATAATGACTATGTAATGAGCAACTCTGTAATAGGTAAATATTATCTTGTCGACGCTGGCTTCCCATTGGTTCCGGGATTTCTTGCACCATACCGTAGAACTCGTTATCATCGTAGAGCTATTGAGGGTCAACGTCCAGAAAGTGGCAAGGAGTTGTTCAATTTTCGACATTCATCTCTACGTAATGTTATTGAGAGGACAATTGGTTTACTTAAAAAAAGATTTGCATATTTGAGACATCAACCCTATCACGATATTGACACACAAGCAAAGATAGTACTTGCTTGTTCTGCCATCCATAACTTCTTAAGGATTGATGACGTGGAAGATGTTTGTGAGGAGGACTTGGATATTAGCGATGATGAGGTAAACCCTACACATGTTGATGTACCTGAAGATGACACTCCAAACGCTCACATATCTTTCACAGCTCAGGAAACATGGTCTAATAAGAGAAATACAATTGCTGATTTAATGTGGGCTGATTATCTTCCCAATCAGAATGCGGGAGTTGATTTTGATTGAATCTGTTATTTTTTTTAATTATTATGTATTTATGTTCTTATGTAATGGACATAATCTTGATATAATTTTATATTTAGTTATTACTTAAATTGAAGACATATTATATTAGATAGAATTTTCTCATGTCCTTATGTAATGGTTGACATAAGGTTGCTAGATTTTTAAATGTTTTAATTGGAATTTTTGTTAATGGAAACAAATTGTTGGTGTATATTTTTTACATGCTATTATTTAATGGTTGACCATGAACTTTTAATATTGCAATAGAGGTTTCATGGCACATAATCGACAAAACTCTACGGCGCCTTTTCGAGTTCCTAGACCAACCACTCATTTAGATGTAGAGGAAATAAGCTCAACCGAAGTGGATCCTAATTCTAGGACACGTCATGTACGTTGGAGTGATGCAATGGATGGATGTATGATAACTGCACTATTGCATCAGTTGTTGACTGGTCACAAAAGGAGTGACAATGGCTTTTCATCATATCACGTGTCCAAAGCAATTGAGAGCGTGTACAACGGATGTGGAGTCATGGTATCAGATAAGAATGTAAGGGCACGATTGAAGACTCTAAAAAAAGAATATGTTGAAGTTCGTCAGTTGTTAAATATGAGTGGTTTTGGGTTGGATCCTGACACTGGACGTGTTACAGCAGATGCACTAGCCTGGGAGGAGTTTTTGAAGGTATAATATTTCATCGACCAAGGACATATTGTTAGTCATTACATTTTAATATCATAGTTTCTTTTAGACATTGACTACACATACAACATAACCCCCTTTTTTTGTAGGGAAAACCAGAATTCGGAAAGTGGAGGACCAAACTTTGTCCTCGTTATGATGATTTGGAGGCTATATTTGGAAATGATTCTGCTACAGGAGATCGCGCTGTAACCGGCAATGACAATTTCTCCCCCATTCATGGTATGTAAAAGATCTTAAATAATAAATATGTACTATTCATATTATATAAAAAGACTCTAACAAGTTATTTTTTTATTATATTTCAGATGAAAATGTGAATGAAGTTGACGATCAAAACGAGGATATGAATCGAAGCCCAGTCCGTGCTCCAAAGCATAACACCGAAGGAAGAACAAACAAAATCCGACGTCGACGTACAGAATCCCATGATGAGAGCCTCATTGCTCTGTCGAGCATTGCCGAATCGTCTAAAAGAATTGCTAATGCTATGGAGCTAAACCACATCAATTGGCAATTGGTTCTAGAAAAATTACAAGGCATGAACATAGACAAACGTGACATACTGCAAGTCATGAAACTATTTGAGTCGGATGAGAGTCAGGCTAGAGTATTTATGAGCTTGACCGATAAAGATTTCATGCGTGATTTGGTATATGGGAAGCTTGGTCGTGATCCACCTCCGCTACTTTAGGATGGCGTACTTGGATAATTCAACAACCATACGTAAAAGTGTGATATCTATGTTGGTTTGAATTACTACTTTCTAACAATAGAGGATCATTGAACTTTATTACTTTATGTCATTTTTTTGGGAGGCAAATGTTCCTAGATTTGTTAAAGCTCCATTTAGGGGGTGGATTGATGGTGAAGCATTGTTTTAAATGGTTTTAAAGTTGTAATAATGGATTCTTCTGTTTTGTTATTACAAATGCTTGTTGCTACCATAATACACCGTTTAAAATGCAGATGTAGAGGATACTTGGTTTTTTTAACTTATATATGGTTTGTACGTAATGCTTTTGTTATTTTCAATTTATTTTAAAAATTTTTACTTTAAAAAAAATAATTGGTTAGTAAATGTTGAATACGTATGTGATAAAAGTTGATGAAATTCAATTAATTAGTAAATTTGTCCGGGGTTTGTTTCCCTTGATTGAACAATTTTCATGGAAAAAGTGACAATTTCCATGGAAAAGGTGACAAGTTCCATGGAAAATAGTTGCTATCAAACAACAAAAGTTGGAAAAAACGACCATTTCCATGGAAAATAATGTCTATCAAACACCTAAATATGGAAAAGCACAATATTTTCTAGGTGAAAAATTAAGTCAATCAAACGCATTTAATTGACAATTTCCATGTAAATAATTTCTAGGCAATTGAATTACCTAGAAAATATTTTCTTTCCATGCAAATTCCATGCTTACAATCAAACACACCCTAATTTTAATCTCCCAAACACCCCCCTTAAATTCAAAGAAAGGTGGACAATATTTAATGAAAGGTCAATAGTCCTCTTCGGACTATGATCCCATTTTGCTTTTCATAAACGACTCTACAATATTTATTTTCTTCCTTAAATTTCACCATAGAATTGACGCGTGACATGTAAAGTGTAAGTAAATACTACCAATTAAGTCATATGCAAATAACTTTCATCATACTATTTTCATAGTAGGAACAAAATCTTTGAAAATTTTAATAAATATTATTAATAGACGCGATTTTTATTTATTTTTATTTGTTTCCGAGGTGATAAAAATTGTGAGTAATTACAATACAATTTCCAGGTCAAACACCACATAAATATATTTAATGAAAAAAAAAATAATGAATTTATTGTGGTAATTAGATTGGTGAAGAAGTGTGATCCGCATGATATAAGTTTAAATGGCACGCAAAGGATAAAGCGGAGAGTTTATATTAACTGATATACGCCTTGACAGGTACTAGTCTCCATCATCAAACTGCCAAAAGCGCGTGATTCTTAATCCTTTCTTCCACTCCACCCCACATATCAAATTTCTTCTTCTTTTTTTTTTTCCTCATATGAGAAACGTTCCTCTGCTCCTCTAGTACTTGCCGTTTAAACGTGTCCATCCCCTATTGGTTTAAAATCTTTTAGAGATCAATTTCAACGGAATTATTTTAGTCAACGTTTGTCATATATAGAAGATTTTCTCCTATTGATCTTGTTGTCATATATAAAACATTACCGTATGTAGAAGATTGTTTCTTGTCGTATTACCTTGTACAATATATTATGTTTTACTATACAATTATTAAAGAGAATAATAAGAATATCATTTTAACATGGTATCAGAACAATAAAATGCTAGCGGTAGTCCAAACGATTCCTTTATTGTCATTCTCAAGTCCACCAATGATGTTTCTTCTTTATATTTTGTTTATTCTTTGGATTCTACTATCGCCGTTCTCTTTTCTTCTCTCCAATGGTAATAATTACCTACATTGGAGTCGTTCTATGCGAATTTCCCTATGTCAAGAATAATGTTGGCTTTGTTGATGAGTCATTGAAGAAACATACAGACGTTATCGTTGCTCAACTTTGAAGTTATTCCTCAAATTCATTTTTAATCACATTTCATATGATATATAATTTTTTTAACTTTTCAACCACTTATTTTATCAACTTTTTTTTTTTTTTTTTAAAAATCCGATTTTAATTTAAACCGAACTGTGGTTGGTTACTATACAAATTTAGAAACAATATTGGTTATGTTTGAGTCCAATTTTTGAGAAAATAGAATATATCAAATTGACTTTTTGAAGATTATGTGATTAAAAAGTATGAAAAATTTTAAGTTTATGTGTAAAATTATTTTATTAGAAGAATATGTGATTAAAAATAAGTTTGAAGAAAAATAAATTTTTAAAAAATAATTGGATCAAGCAGAGTCGAGACAGATGTATAGAGAATTTGCGTGGACGCAATCCAGTGGATCTTCGCTCTTTAACCAAAAAAGTAAACTCCCGGATTAACCTCCAAATTGGAGTCACGTGATACTGCGTGTACGAAACCGCGTAAACCGTCACCATATATTCTCACCGGCAACCCCTTCAAATGGAAAAAATATCTATTGTTCATTGAATTTCTCTCTAAAAATGGAGAAAAACTCGAAAAACCCAGCGATCTTGTTAACCGAAGCAGAGGAAGTTGAAAAGGTATTCGAGAAATTCGATATCAATGGAGATCACAAAATCTCGTTATCAGAACTCGGCGAAATTTTGAAGGCGCTCGGCTCGAAAACTGGAGAGGAGGAATTGAAGCGCACAATGTCGGAATTAGACACAGACGGCGATGGTTCCATTGATATTAACGAGTTTAAGGCATTCTACTGTGGCAGTGGCGACAATAAGGAGTTGAAGGATGCATTTGATTTGTACGACAAGGACAAGAACGGGAAAATCTCGGCGGGTGAGTTGCACTCGGTACTCAAGGACCTCGGTGAGAAGTGTAGCCTCAAGGACTGCCGACGAATGATCAGCACCGTCGATGCTGACGGCGACGGGTGCGTTAACTTCGAAGAATTCAAAAAGATGATGAGTAGGTAGGCCTTCGTCATAGCATGTGACATAGAATTTCTGAATTCTCACTTTACTTCTCTGTTCTATTGCAATAAATAACTTTTAGATAGTGGTATCAGGTGAATGAATATTCACAGTTACACTTCACCTTCTTCCCTTGCTGTATTGTTCTATTTTGTCTGGTTATGGAAGGACATTTGTGAAATACCACTAAGTTTTTGTTGCATCTGCAAATAGTTTACGTCAATCCATTAATAAAAGTGTTAGCAGTAAAACTGGTGGTGGAACTATTGCGATTTTAATTCAATGAACTAAATTTTGTTGATAATTCAATGGAATTTGATCCAATAAATCTAAGAAAAGTGTATGGTTTTTAGGACTTTAATGGATTTTTGATGTATGTTGCATAATTATTCAACACGGAATTGGAAAAGTGGATTGAGATCGAAAGAGCAAATGTGCTTATCTTTTGAGAAAAGTAATTCTTTAATTTTTTAATATATAATTACTTAATTTAATGTTTTTGTTGAGATGTCATTACCCTGCATATGGAGCGAACAATTTTTAGGATTAAACTATTTGTATTACAAAATGTACTACATGAATTACTACATCGTCAAGTGGCGGCGCCCTATTGGAGGGTCGGCTGTGCCAATAGGTCGCCTGTGGGGCCTCGTGACCCTCCAATGGCAGCGGCCCCACAGCCGACCCTTCAATAGGACGCTGCCACTTGGTGATATAGTAAACCATGTATTATTACATGTAGTACATGTAGCATAGTCCCAATTTTTATGACACAACATTAACAAGTTAGAAAATTTATGCGCGAAACGGTACAATACTCATTTAAACGTTTCAATTTTTAATTTAATATTCGTTTTGTCGTAATTTGGCAAATCTTCGGCCATGTCACAATTTTGGTTGGCCATGTTGACTGACAAATTTATACATAATTAGTGCCTTAACTGAAGGAACTTTGGAAGTTTGTAGGCTATATATATGGAAAAGAATTCGATGATTAAAGTGATAGCTAGTTTCCGGACGACATATGCTTGTTCCAAAGCAAAAGTCTCTCTTCCTCGACCAAAAGAAGGCATTCTCCATTTCCAGCGAAAGCCATGGCACAACGTGTCACTGATTGGAGAAGCGATACAGACAAAAAGAAGTTTTAACCTATATTTTATATTAGTATAAAGTGTCGTGGAAAATAAGTAAATGGTAACTTACTTTAAAGAGCAAATCCATTTGTAGAAATCCAACAGATTACTCACATGGGGTGAGTAGGCCCACCCCATGTGAGTAAAATATTGAAAAAAAAAACCCACCCACCCTCCTGTCGTGAGTATCTATGTGCATTCTGCTTCTATACGTGAAGTAGAATTCTACTTCAAAATACCTCCAACCTTAATTCAAGAAATATAGAAATCTCTACACCCCTTCGGGGGTGATCGAGTTGGTGGAACTGGTGAACGCGGAGATGACCTGCCAACACTTCCTCGATCGAGCCCAAGCCCAATACGGTTTACCTTTCCTGTGTGATTTGCAAGTTACTGCACATGTAGCGGAGTTTACCTAGTGTGCACTCACAGTGATCGGGCCTCCGCCCTTCGGGGTGGTCGAGGCTCCTTTGACGAGTAGCGACTGCGGATTTCTACGTCAACAAAAAAAAAAAAAAAAAATAGAAATCTTTACAATTGTTTCATTTCAGAGCATGACGGGTGGATGACTGCCTGGCTTTGACTTGCTTAAACGTGATTAATCATAGTAACGTATAAAAATGAACAGAAACTCATGGGCCATGGCACCTAATAATTCATTCTGCGTGCAATTTATAACACATGCTTGCCAAATATATTTCGCTGGCCATGTTAAGAGACTTTCTCATATCCAGGCAGGATGCACAAAAATAAAATATTTTATTTTATCCTTTCAAAGGTCACACAACCCTGTAATGTATAATACGACATTTTGTTTTTTTTATCAAGCCTTTAAGGGAAGATATTAAGAACAATTCCATGCAATCGGGAGATATTAAAAGGAACAAATTAGGGCTAAAACATGTACACGAAATTGTGGTTCACAATGCAGTTTCCATCTATCACTATACCAACAAACCAGTCGAGATCTTCGAGCAAGTTTCTAGATTGCTTAAAACCCAAACAAGCTTCCTAATTGTACTATAACCTACCTCCATAGACAAACAAACAAAGAGGCGCTTCACTTTGCAAGCCACATGACATCAATGCCGCACGAGACAATCTTTAGGAAGATGTGAAATGGATCGTGGCACACCAGACTCATGGTTTGCAGTGATGTCAACTATCTACTTGCAGGAAACCAGCCGCCTCAGCAATAAAGTGTGCCACCTCCTGAAACCTCTTCTCGGATAGAGAAACCTCGAAAAGAAGTCTTCAAGAATATTGCTCAGACGCTTCATCGTAGTCCTTTCTTCTCTTAAGCACTATGTGTCCACTGATTTCCCAGACAGCGGAGTTAATTTGACTGTCCAGAGGCTCCTGTCCTACTTCTCCAAGTGCTCGTTGCTCGTCATAACGCCGGCTTTTCATCAAGGAAGTCACAATTTGCTTCTAATGCAATAGGAAAATATATTGATGAGGACATTCAGAACTTCAAAAACCAAAAACGTCTCAGAATTATACGTGCATATAGGAAAATATGTGTTACATAATATGTGATTCATTTTTACCAAGTGTGATACATTAATCAGTGAAGATATTGTTCTACTAAATTCATAGAGTATGTACCGCAAAATGTTCAAATAAGCAGTAAGATATATCAGACTAAATGCACATCGGAGTTACCATGTATCATTCTTCGCACATATTATGAGGGTTTTAAACCATAAATTCCATGTTACATAAGACTTGATAATGCAGTATTATTGATAATTCACATATCATCCCACAATGTCAGCTAATTAAATGCTGATATAAATTACCTGAGGTAGCAAAAATATTCTTCTGCCACAATCAGCTATTAGTACGTCGAAAGGAATATTATTATTTTCAAGGAAAATGCAGAAATTCGCAACTGCATCAGATAAATAGTGCAACGTGCATCCACCCTCAATAACAAGATCAGATACAGGATAATCCAGTAACTTAGATACCATCACCCCAGTATCAGTCGGTCCCTTGCTGGTCATTAATCTGCAAGTTGGTGCTTTCTCTATTGGTAATGGAAGTGACAAGTAATATGCCTGTCAACACCGATTTCAAACAATTAAGAAAGTCAGACAAAGAGATGAATGACGAATCACATTGAACTAAATAAAAGAATGCCTGCTTTATCACCTGGAAGTGGAGGTGACTTATGGTGGCAAATGCACCCAAACTATTATAACCCACTCGGAAGGCGGGATCTGCTGTTTCTCTAGCTAAGTGAAGGGCAAGCAAGAAACTTTCATGATCAATCCTCTGCGGGAAGCAATCAAGAACACGAGGTATCAGAAGCACATGCCCATACTCAATAGGACTCACCTGAAAAAAAAAACGCAGGCACTCTATAACTCAAAAAGTTACCATATGACATTGTATGCAACTGATATTATGTAACAAAATAACTCACATTGATGGCAACAACACTGGGTGAGACAGAAGCAGCATCAACTGCTGAACTGAGGAAGAAATGCATCTCATTGTCATTGCTTGGTTCAAACCTGAAGAGGACTTCCTCTTGGCCCACTTTTGTAAAGTTGAACTTGTTATCATCAAATGTCTGAAGAACCTGATCAACACGAAATTCAGTTGCTCGTTTCTTAAGGTGGCGCCCCTCGTTTAGCTGTGCAATAAAACCATATGTGCCTGGAATGACCTTTGTCTCACAGGTGGTCACATCATACCTAAAAAGGCCCCTACTCATGCGCTCCTCCCACTGTCCCAGCAACAAATTATTCAAAAAGGACATTGGAGGTCCTTTTCCACAAGACAAGTCCATGCCATTCTCAACCATATCGTGCTCCAAATTCTTGAATGCATAGATAGGTAGCTTGGAAACTGAAAATGTACAAATAATCAATTCAATTGAACAAGATATCTTAGAATGCAATTCACAAAAAAGAAATTAGACATTTCTCTTCACAGTCCAATGGATTGCTAGATTTTTGCCTGATGTTTACATGTCAAGGACAATTATTCCAGTTGAACTGCTTAAGAATTAAAGCTTTTGTTGTCTTCAAATTATAAAACCAGGAATAAAGATGCACAATATAAGACCTCTCTTTTTTTCTAAATAATGACAATGAAACAGACACTTGGAATTTAGTTTGGTTAGCATGTTTAACTATTTGTTCTAGTACAGTGTTGTTGTTCGAGTCTGTTATTATGGTATTCCTCCGCCGAGGTTGAATTAATAAATTTCGGAGTTAGAAAGAAAAAAAAAAACAAACAGACAGACACTTGGGAAAAAAAAAACCAAACCAAAGAATCAAAACTTGGGTCAATATTAAATTATTCAAAAATATTTAATATATATTTATCTACTGATGACTTAAAAAGTAAAAACATACCAGGCAAGCAGCACTTTCCAAGGCAATTGCGGCCACATCCTCCAGCCTTGCTTTCCAGGTCCTCAGATGAAGCATTCTCTTGATAATTAGAGACCACTGTTGGCACCCGTTTTATAGTCAACATTCTTTCTATATACATCCCGTTCCGTCCTGGATCTATGCGTCTTTATACGCGTTCGCTCGACTTTCTATTCTATCGCTTAAATTTCAAAAAGGGAACAAAAATTGCTAATTCAAAATACATAGAAAATCTAATCGAAAAGTTAGTAGGCGGCGGTGGCAGAGGAAGACAGGAAAAAGCCACCGCCAGCAAGGAAGAGGATATTGGAGGGGCAGCCGCCTTCGGAGGGTAATGCACCCCGGCCGCCGTGTGGGGATGGGATCCGGTGCTTGTCGTTCACCTTAGGATTGAAAATCACCTCGTATTGAATTGTTTGAGATTGGTAAAAGTAACCGACGGGTTCAAGAAAAGCCGTGATTAAAAAAATTTTGATTGGTATTTAATTGCCTATATATGGTAACTATATGAGAATTAAATTCCTGAAAGATATTGTATATCTGATTTTGCATTCATGGAGATTAGGGAATGGTATTCCGTTAGTTTCTCTCCTTCGCGTGTTGATAATTCAACTGCTTCGTTTTCTAATGCCATTGGCGGTCAACTTTCGTTGGAATTCCAGAGTCTTTGTCGGAATTTTGCAAGTTCTTAGGACAAGATACCAAAAGCCCATATCCATCGGTTGGGCCACATAGGCCCACTCCTTCCTGTCTATCCTAAATGGGCAGATTTGGGTCCTACAGGTCAATATCTCACTTTTCTGATTAGATCTTTTGTCTACCACTACCACAAGCTTTGTCAATTGGGCAATTTACACGACGAATTGAATTGTAAAAAATATTGATTTTTGTTAACTATTAAAAAATTAAACGTAAATTAGAGCTTGGAGAAAAACACGAAAATTATAGTTTATATAATTTTTTGACATATATATATATATATATATATTTTTAATTTTTTACATATTTTTAATTTTTTTTACTATGAAGTTTCTGTATTTACACTTTTTGTTATTCGTATATGTAATTTTTCGAAATTGTAGCTTCTTGGTTATCCCGTAATTTTTTAAAATTGTAACTTATACCTAATGGTAAATCCTATTACAGTGTGTTAATATTTGTTGCATTGTATGTAATTTTTTTAAAGAGTAATTAGCACATAACGTCCTCATCTTTCATTGTTAATGTGAAAAATGTCCATACATTTTATTTTTTGACATTTTCACCCTTATTTCCACATTTCACTGTGCAAAATGTCATTTTCACATACCAAATAGGCTTGCTGGGTATTAGTATCATCCATGCCACCAATAAGATAATACCTTTGTGCAGCATTTCTGAAGTGTCTTTCAAGATCTTTTGGATTATATGAGCAATATTTTAACTTGAGAAATTCTTCTCTGGCAATCTCCTTGTCATGATCAGCTTTTCCACAAAATTTCCAATATAAGGAATTTATAAAAGAATCTGTAGTATTTGACTCATGGGTAAATTGTAATTGTCTGTATTCACCCATGGAATCATACCAGTCTCAAAGAAAATTGGTTATCCTTGCCAAAAAAGCTTTAATGACCTTTGTGTGAGTCATATTTGGCTTTTGAAGTTCTGCTGTACACCAAGCTTTCATTTCTTGTAGTCCGTACTTCCACTGTGATGGAGGAATATCATCAAAAGTGAACTTTGGTGAAGAAGTACTATTTGAAGAATAATAATTATTAGTAACACGAGCTTCAGCCATATCATCATCAAGTACTTCTGGTTCATCAACAATAGGTTCATCTGGATGTTGAGTATGAGAATGTCCCGTTTGATCAGCCATATAGAGAGGAGGATTATCATTTTCAGACTCATCAGAAAGGTTTTCAGAAGTTTCAACAGATTCAGAATCAGAACTGATTTCATCTATTATAGAGTGGACAGGAGGAGAGTATGTGGCTTGTTTTTGAGTTTGTTGGAGAAAAGTAGTGATGGGATTTGTGATCATCATTTGAGGCTGTTTTGAAGGGTCTTGTGATGAAAGTTCATAAGAAGAAGATTGTGTTTGACGGGTAGTAACAGGTGTGATCTTTTTTGAGGGTATGTGTGGTTTTTTCTTCTGTTCCCACTCTTCAGGAGTGAAGAGAGTGGAGGTAGATCCTTCATAAGTGGAGGTGTATAAAGGTCCTGTTTGAGAAAGTTGTGTATTAGAAAAGATTGAAGGGTAATATGGTGTCGATGGTGGAATCATTGGATTTGACTCAAGAGAAGCAAGTTGAATTTTCTTGTTTTTGATTTCTCTTTCTTGATCATCAAATGGTATGTAGTTTTGTAGACGGTGTAAGATGTCATTGTGTAGGATTTCGATTCTTTGTCTACAGGGTTGAAGAGGGGTTAAGAGAGTCTGAGTCTGCTGTTGTAGAGTCTTTTCAATCCTTTGCTGACCTTGATCAATCTTTCTTAACAAAACATTTTGTTGTACTGCATTTTCTGAATGCCAATTTAGAGCTGCTTCTGCTGCTGAAAGAGGTTGCACCGATCCATCCGATCTCCTAGTGCTTGAGTTTTTGATTTTCCAAGAATGAGTGGAATGATCCTTTTCAAAGGTTTCTAAAGGAGGGAAACCTTCTTGAGTAGAAGGATGAAATATCGCCATAGGATAAGAAGATGGGGGTGGATTATCATCCCAATCCCATTTCTTATAATATCTGCTGCAATCATCATCATCATCGTCCCCCCAACAAGTAGGAATTATAGGATCATCATTTCTGGGTGGTGCCGTGTATTTGACATAGTAATCAAATTTTCCCGATAGCTCACCAAATAATCCAACTTCTGGATCATTGTTATAGAAAGCTTTATGTAACTTTCTTTGACTGTTTCGCTTGGATTTCCTTCTTCGAACAGGAGGGTCATCATCAATGTCTGCTGATAAGCAACTGGAGCATGAGCAAACATCCCAGAAGATATGTCCGGTGTCATCTGTTTTATTGTATATTAGCCTTCCATTTGCATCAAAATCATAGATAGGGATTTCTTCTTCTGCATAAGCAAACTGGGTTGGAAAACACGAGGGTCTTTTTGAGGCAACATCCCTTTTGAAAGCGATTTCAATCTCTCCATTGGATTTTTTTTCTGAAAAAGGGCTCTGTGGATTGTATTGGAGTAGAATTTTTGTTTTCTTTGTGAGCTTGTTCATAGCTCGTAATCCATGTCTCAGGAATGAGTTTGATTAACTCTGCTTGAGGAATCTATCTGGGGACATACGTACAACTGGGAACATGATCTGATTCTACATGAAGAAGTAGAGCATCATCAGTTCATTGGGATTGTGCAAAATCAAGGGAATGATTTTGTATCCTGTACACCATCTGATAATGAAGAGTAGCTGCATATGTAACAGAAGATGGTACAGCTCCAACAATCTGGATTTGTACTTTTAAGGCAGTGAGTAACTGTGGATCTGATATGGGCATGTTGAAATTTGGAAACATTGTGACCCGAACAGTTTCAGCATTAAGAGTTGTCTCTACAGTTCCTATACAAGCATGTTGATACTTCGAGAAACGAGTATCTAACAAAGCAATTCTTGAAACTGTAGGAAGACCTTTTCTTCCATGAAGGGTTAAGGCAAATCTAACAGCTCCAAAGTAGAGATGAGTATATCCTTCAGATAACCATACTTTTGGAAGATGAGAATGTAGTTCAAGTGTGACAAACTGCTCTTTTTCTGTAGCGGGCAGAAGATGTTGATCAAACTTTGAGGCTTGGACAAATTCTTTGGCTTGAGATTTTTGAGGAGATATAAGGCTACGGACAGTTTTAGAAATAGACTGGCGAGGTTTTGCATAAGGAAGATATGGATTTACAAGAGGAAGATCTGTGAGTGGAACTTTATCAGATTCAGAAAGATAAGATATCTCATAGAGATATTCCATTTTAGAAGCATCTGATTTTCTAACGGAAGTGGATGAAGAAGAAGATCCTGAACAAGGTTTAGATAAAGTAAAAGTATGAGAGCTTTCTGGAAAAGACATGATTAAGAGAGTTGTTCTTCCTTAATCTTCCAGTACATAATAATCATAAATTATCATGATATGAGTAAGATAACAACATGGTTCTGATACCAGAGTGGCGGAGTGACAGTAACAAGTCACGGTATTCTAGCCCAAACAACGCCTCAACAGGCTTCCACAAAGGGCTTGACTTTCGGACTTTGCTGTGAATTACTGTAACCCCGGACGGATCATATAGTCAGTAGAGCACTTTCTGATGCAGAGTTTCACCATGAAGATACAACTGCAGAGCATACTCATGTTTCTACTCAAATCTTACTCCATTTCAACAATAATCCTCTATTAACTGCTTCTTTGGTTTCATTTTTCGGCCAGCCAAAATATGATGCCAAGTAAAGGAGTTTACAACAAAAGTTTTGACTTTTAATTAGATATGGTCTAGACATGAGTTTAATTCTTTCTTCATAAGATAAAATTGCCGTACACAAGTTCTTAAGATTTTCTATTACACATCTCCCAAGATTCAAAAACCAACTTCTTGTTATAGTAGCGCTACATATCCCAAGAACAGCGAACTTACTAACATTTTACAACTCTCTTTAATTACGAACAATGGAATCAAAAAGTATTATAGATTGAAAAATCAATAGTTTGATAATGCATGGAATAATGAAATGAATATTTCTCCAAATTGTGGGGACCTATATATAAATTAGGGCTGGGCATGGACCGGTTTAGTTCGGTTTTAAAGATAAATGGAAACGTCGGAGTCCAAATTTAATTATAGAATCATTCGGGTTCGATTCTGGGCTTCCGTACAATAATTAATTTTTTTTATATTAGAACAACGCTACATTGATTCGATTATGACATATTCAATATGAACTCATACAAAATAACGTAACTCAATCTCGTAATATCTTTTGTACCTCTCTTTATTGAGTTCTTCATAGATTTGACCGTTAAAATCACAAGAAGAGGTATATTGCTAGTTAATAGAACGGCAGAAATAACACTACGGCATAATAAGAGATTTGGATAAAACTTAGGTCAATTTGATTAAGTTGGGTTTGGTTGGAAATTAGAAATAGTAAAATCATATTTTGAGTTTGGACTAAATTAATTAGTTAGCAAATTTATTTTTTAAAAAATAAAATAACTTGACTTATTTAAGATTAAAAAAAAATTAAAAATTAAGGAAATTCGGTTCTTATTTGATTATTCGGTTTTTGGTCTAGAACCGTGAATCGAATCGAACCCGTCAGTTTTCGATTCAAATACCATTTAGAGTATTTCACTTAAGAACACAACTATTGGATAATATCTCTACTTGGAGACACGCCTTTACTAAAATATTTTAATAACAATTTACACGTGTTAAGCATCTCTTTAATTTCTCGTTCACCTCAAATTGATTTCGAGTAACTAATTGTACATATATAATTTGTTCGTAGAGTAGAACACTTTTGGCCTACGAACTCCAATAAGCGAATAATGGGTTCCACTTAAAATAATGAATCAAAGTTAGTGAAAACCAACCATTGTCAACCATTTTCCAGCAGGAATTTCATATGTCATTATATTTATTAGGCTATCGATAATTTTGAAATCATGAATAATAATTTTTTCTTGTCCATATCCTTCTGACCTTTCAGAACTTGAATGGCCACATTTCATTTATTTTCATTAATTCATGACATCAAGAAATGTCCATATGTTCGATTCTCAGCGGATGTACTTCCACAATTAAGCATTTGATTAGATTCCTGCGAATTATTGACACTAAAAATTAGTGGTACCGTAAACCTTACTCCTAACATCTTTGTCTTAGGTAGGGGTGGCAACAAGCGAGCCGAGTCGAACTGAGCAAAGGCTCGGAAAAAAATTTGAGGCTCGAGCTTAGGCCTCACGAGCTGGTCCGATTTTTTTTAAATTTTATTTTTATATATAACACAAAGGCAGCACAACTGCCTTTAAATATGTAGCTACACAGCTACCTCTTTCCTCCCTTTTATTTCAATTTTTTTTTAATTTTATGCGGGCCACACGGGCCGGCTTGGCTCGAGAGCTTCGGCTCGGTTCTACAGAGCCTTGGGCAGGCGGCAGCTCGGGCTTTCGAGGTCGAGCCCCGAGTTGACGAGCCAAATTGACATCCATAGTCTTAAGAAGGTGCATTTTTATTATTGAGTTGTTTAATGTTATCTGAAATAATTGAAATATTAATTCACTTTTTGGTTGACTGATGAATTAGATTAGACTTGTGTTAGGAAACTATTTGTGGAATGTCGAGATTATTACTATCGACAAATGCAGACTTTTATCTAAAAATCAGATAAAAAAATTGATGAAATATGTGATTCAAATTTGTGGTCTTGTGACATTTGTGATTAAAATTAATTGATGACTTCGACTTGAATTTTTATCAAAATTTTAATCTACACCAAATAATATGATAAAATTTCCTGGTCCTAACCTTATTAGTTGTAAAAGTCATTCTGTATTTGTTCTATTTTGGACATTTGTTGATGAAACTACCTAGTACCTAACAGTAACAGCTAACCTAGCTAAGAGCATATGCATGTACCCCATTTGTGTATAAATATATTACTTGTCCTAACAACTCCTTCACAAGAACAATACCAACACACAAAACTACAATTCTCTCAATCCCTTTATCTCTCATTTCAAAAACTAGAAACGATTTCTTGATTTTGCACTATCCATATCAAAATCACTGCTTGAATGGTGGCAACCATCAGTTTTTTCTTGCTTCCTACTTCATCTTCTTCTGCGCAGTCGTCACATTTTTCGTGCTTCCTCGCTCCATCCTTCGGTTCTGATCACAAACAAGCCTGATATTATTGTGGCATCGGCGTTGATCCTCAGAAAAATATTCACAACAATATATCATTTTCATCAGCTTAATTTTCATTAATATCAATTTCTTCCCTCGCCTAAAAGAAAGTTCGAGACGTGGATATGAAAATGAAGAGGCCTGTTTCCAGAAAGAAGAAGAATAATGATGAGAGCATGAACACAAGGAGCAGTAGATTCTTGATCACTATAAACGTATTTGGGAGTGCAGGGCCATTAAGATTTGTTGTGAATGAAGATGATAATGCTGCAGGAGTGGTCGAGACTGCTTTAAAATTATATGCTCGAGAGGGACGCCTTCCAATTCTTGGTTCTGACGTCAACAGTTTCTTTCTTTATCCTTCCAACGCTGGATTGGATGGTACTATATACACAGCTCTTTTATCTAAATTTATTTTTCTACCCACAACAATTTATAACCTTTCAAAGGCTTGGTTTCAGCTCTCTCCATCGGAGTCAATAGGATCACACGGAGGAGTAAGGAACTTCATCTTGTGCAAGAAGCAGAGCCATCCACACATGACTGAAGCAAGGTCACAGGTTATTGCTCGAAAGAGAGGATGGCGTGCGCGGCTCCAGAAATCCTTTAATCTTAAAATTTTATCTCATTGAAATGGCTTCATCGTTTCAATTCTATATGCTCTCTTGTGCTCCTATAGCTAATACCTTGTTTAATAAAGTGTATTGTAAACCCATGGGAGGGTAATAATGAAGTAAAATAAGTTAAAATATCGTTGAATCCCATCTACGTAACAGTGTTTTGTAATATGGAGAAGTTTCATGCATTTATTCAATGAAATTTGGGGCAAGTGCCTCCCACGAACAACTTTGCATTTTGCTTTGTTCCCACGTACACACGTTTATGCTGCGTCTAAACGTATTATGTCAAATGCATTAAACTCATGTTTGACGATCATTATTTAAAAACTCTTTTTTCTACTTATTCATTTTTAATCACACAATCAAATATTTTCCACGAAAATTCAAAATTTATTCTTACTTTTTAATCACACATCCTCCTAACAATCACTATTCAAAACTTTATTTTTAGAGTAATGTTATTCATCCCCAGTGGGGTTACAAACACGGTCTAATTGGCTCTAAATGATAGATTTAGAGCCACCTAAACTGTTTTTATAACCCTAGTAGGGATGAATAGCATTACTCTTGTTTTTAAGAATAATGGCTATCAAATGGGGCTAAATTTGTCCAAATTTTGCCTAACGTGGCATGAGTTCCATTATTATTATTATCTTCCATTTGGGGGTGACAACTTCAATTTAGATGACGTTAAATGATATGATAAATAAAAGGTGAAGGGCTTTTTAAGTCCTCAAAGTGACAAATTTCGTAAGAAATCCATCATATCTAATGTTTTTGTACAAAATAATTGTTAAATTCTTGCATGGACAGGGCCAATGAGTACGATAGTTTCATTTTACATAGAATAATAAATAATTTCAAAACTATTGTACCTCTTAGCCACTGTTTGGTAGAAATTAAAATCCAAATTTTAATCTAAGTTAAAGTCAACAATTAATTTTAACCACAAATTTTACAGGACCCACAAATTTTCAACCTACAATTCCACAATTTATATCAAAATTTATTAAAAATCTGATTTTAATTTCTACCAAACATGGTTTCAATCACGTAAAGATGGACGATTCTTTTTAACCAAAAATGATAGGAATTAAATTATAAATTTAAAATAAATTGTCAACTTGGGAACTGATGCTAACAAGAATGACGATCGACACGTGAAACCAAATTTCAATAAATAAAAAACATTATTGGATAATAGTCTTCTTATTGCGTAAAAAAAATATGTTTCCCATTTTCTTTTGTTTAGATTTAGTTCAAAAAATAAGCATGGTGGCTCATGTTTAAAGATTGTGGTGATATTATTTGTTAAACATAATAATTTCCACAATAATGGCCTACTTTTATTGGGTGGCCCGATCGACACTACAAACATAATTGACCTCGCTGAATTTAATTTAATTTCTATAATTATAACATTTGTCTGATTTTGATTTACTAGTTATTCATTAATAGAATCGAAAATTAGGAAAATAACACCAAACACATCTCTTCTCAATAAGTACTACAGTGATGTGGGAAGTAGGAACTAATTCTAGACGATTGAAAACTTGACAGAGACACAAGAAATCGGAAAGGAAGTAAAAAAAAAAAAAAAAAAACATTCGAAAATGCACATGAAATCTATTTATATATGTATAGAACTTTTTTTAAAACCCTTGATTTTTGTAGAGTTCGTGAAATTCTATTGACTTTAGTAGATTTTATAAACATATGAAAAGACTTTCGCAAATTTTTATAAACTTGGTTTTAAATAGGGCTTGACGTGGATCGATTCGACTCAAAATTTTCGGGTATTTAGTGTTGTTGTAAATGTTAAAAAATTTAATTATGGTATGGAATCGAAGTCAAACGGTTCCATAATTATATTTGGATATGACGGTGTCATAGTAAGAAACTCTACAAGTATAATTGAAAAAACATAATTAATAAATACAAATAAACTAAAAATTGTTCAACTAATAAGATTTAATAATAAGATTTACTAATTTATTTTTAAAAAATTAAAATAATTTAATTAATTCAATATAAAAAATTATTTAAATTCGATTCTTCTGTTCTTGGTCCGGAATCGAGAACCGATCCAAACCCATTAGTTCTCGATTCATATACTTGTTTGGATATTTAACTTATGAAGAACCGCTCGGTTCGATCCGATTCGATTCGATTCGAGAGTTTTGTCCACCCCTAATTTTAAAGATCTTTCATTTTAAAAATGAAGAAAAAAAGATTTTACATAATCATCAAAATATCAGACTCAAAAGTGAAAAATTGAGGCATCGATATATTCAAAATAACTCAACATGAACCCATGCTCATCATGATAAAAGAAAAAAAATTAACTTTTTCATAATTGATCCACATAACAAAAGGAAAAGGAGAATTCTAACATGAAAATTTATATAATACAATAAGAGTGTGTTTGATTGTTATGAAAAATATATCCTATAAAAGAAAATATTTTTTTTTGATTTGGGAAAAACAAAAACCTATTCCCCCCAAAGAAAATGTGTTCCTTAAAAAAAGGAAAATTATGCATATTTTTAAAAATTGGAAAATATTTTTCATGAAAAAAAATAACAATCAAACGCTTCAAAGTAGGAATTTGGATAGAAAACTGCCATTTTCAATGACTTAAATCTGTTGAAATTAATCTTCTTTCAATCAACCCTATATAAGAATTTAATTACAGATTAATCAACTTTTCATAGTAGATGAGGAAATGATGAAACTTATCTTAAGTACATTTAGTGGTGGCAAATGAGCCGAGCGGCTCGTCGGCTTGCCCGCTCGGCTCGTACTGTTCACGCCCACGAGCCGCTCGGGCTCGTAAAAAAACGAGCCCGAGCACGAGCCGAGCGGGCTCATGGGCTAGACGAGCCGAGCCCGCTCGGCTCGTCACTGTTCACGAGCGGCTCGGCGAGCGGCTCGCCGAGCCGCTCGTGAGACGAGCCCACGAGCGGGCTCGTGGGCTCGTCTTAGACGAGCCGCCAGGCTCGTCTTAGACGAGCCCACCCAAGTAAAATAAAAAATAAATAAATAAATAAATAAATTTAAAAGTGACCAGAACGGTCACTGAACCAGTGACCGTTCTGGTCACACAAGTGACCAAACGGTCACTGGTTCAGTGACCGTTTGGTCACTGTTCATTAAAAAAAAAAATTTTTTTTTTTTTTTTCTAATTTTCTCCAATTCTTCTCCTATAAATACCCAACCCATTACAACATTTTTTTCCCACCAAACTTTCATTCTATACTCTCTACTCTACAATTTACAATTTACAAATCATTATCAACAATTCTATAATTCTCTTCTACATTTTTTTACATTAATATTATCTTCATTTTACAAATTCACATTTCTACATTTCTACATTTCTACATTCTATTTCAACAATTCACAAATGGATCCACGAGCATTCGTTGAAAACTTGTTCGGTATGGAAGGTGAAACACCTGCCCAAAATCAATTTGGGAATGAATTTGCCGGTCTCAACCAACTACCAATTCCAGAAGACATTGACGATTTCGACGTTCGTGAAGGCGATGCCGATCCGATTGATTTGGATGACGTTGATGTTGATTCCAGTGTTCCTATTGATTTGGAACAAGATGAAGAACCATCACTAAATATTCCCGATGCAAGAGGGAAGAGAAAGGGGAAGAAGCAGGCAAAATGTTGGGACCATTTCAAATTGGTTAACACTGGTCGTGTGATCGATGGAGTTCCAGAAAATAAAGCGGTATGTAAATACTGTCAACAACGACTGGCATGGCAAAAAAAAATTGGAACCACTCACCTCAACCGTCATTACAAAGCATGTGCGGCCAAACATGGGCTTCTTGAACGTGGACAAACGCAACTACAGTTTGGTACTAGTAGAGACGGTGCTACTACTTCGCCACTTTCTACGTGGATGTATTCGGAGGAGGAAGCACGAAAGGGAATGGTGAAGTTCGTTGCCGCGGCGGAGCTGCCACTAGCAATAGTGGACAACGAACATTTCGTAAACTACGTCAAACAATATCTTCAACCAAGGTACGTTGGGGTAAGTCGAAATACTCTTCGTTCTAATACAATTGAATATTTTCTTAATGCAAAGCGATTATTGATTGGGGATTTAGAAAAATACGAGGGTGTCATATCTTTAACTTCGGATTTATGGGAAGAGATTAATAAGAGAGGTTACATAGCTGCAACTGCACACTATATAGACCCACTTTGGGTTATGCATAAAAAAATTATTGCTTTTAAAATAATTGAGTATCCTCATAATGCTAACACTATATATAATGCAATTATGTTAATAATTAAAGAATATAAATGCGAGAGTAAAATTCGTTCTTTTACTTTTGACAATGCTTCTGTAAATAAAGTAGTTATCGATAAATTGCATAGAGTACTTCAACCCGATTTTGGTGGTTATTTATTCCATATTCGATGTGTGTGCCATATTTTTAATTTAATTGTACAAGACGGTTTAAAACATGTGAAGGACGAAATTAGTCGAATTAGGAATGCACTTATGTATATCACGATTACACCTAGTAGAAAACAATCATTTGAAGAATTTTGTGAACAAGCTGGGAACTCTAATACAAAAACTTTTATTACTGACGTAGGTTATAGGTGGAATTCAACTTACTTATTATTAAAATCATGTGAAGGTTTTGAACCGTTTATCACTGAATTTTATAACAATAGGCATATTAGAGACGACGACGATGATGATATCTTAAATGAATCCGATTGGAATACGGTATTTAAAATTAAGAAATTTTTGGAAAGTTTTTATACGTCTACGAATATATTGTCTGGTGTTTATTATCCAACTAGTTGCATGGTTCTTGAACGTCTTTATATAACTGCTAGGGCTTTTAATAGATATCAAAATGACCCTGATTTGCATGCGGTTATATATGCTATGGAATTAAAATTTAGAAAATATTGGGAAGAATTACCTATGTTATTTCCTTTAGCATGCGTCATGGACCCCCGATATAATTTATCGGGTACTAAATTTATAATTGACCAAATTTCAAATGCTTTAACTTTTAATATGCCTATTACTTATAGGAATTTGGAACAAACGTTAATTGAAATGTATGAATTATATGCTTCAAAAATAGGTACACAAGTTACTCGTGTACCTACTCCTCCCACTAATATAAACGATGACGACGCTGAAGTAATTAATTTATTAGAAAACATAGACTCAATTAGATATGATTCAACTGCATATGCATATGGTTCCTCTAGTAGTAGTAGTATGTCTTCCACTGCATGTACTCAAACTTCGAGTAGTAGTCAAAATGCGTTGCCATCTGAATTAATTGATTACTTTCGTTATACTATGCCTAGTAACAAATCGGTTAAGAAAAGTTCGAGAAGATGTAATCGAATTACGGCGAAATAATGAACGTCGATGGCCAATTGTTTACGCAATTGCAAAAGATGTACTAACACCTCCGGTTAGCACCGTAGCTTCGGAGTCCGTTTAGTGCAGGGAAGAGGGTTCTCTCTGAAATTCGAAGTCGACTAAAAGAAGATATTTTGGAAGCGTTAATGTGCGTGAAGGATTGGGAAGACGCTAATTATCGAATTCAACATAAATATGCCGAAATTGCATGTAATCAAGTAAGTGATATTTAATTTCAATACATTCATTACAAAATTTTATTTTCATACATTTATAATTTTTTTAAAAAAATTGTACACGTAAAAAGTTTTTCGTGTACAATTTTAACTCCGCCTACACGAAATTGAAGTAGCCGGTCCGAAGCCCGGATAAAGGAGGAGGGTTTATCTTTTTTTTTTTTTTAAATAAATGTATATTTACTATTTTAAAAATTATAAATGTTTTGACGAGCCCCGATAAATGTTTTGGAAAATATATATTTAAAAAAAATAGAAAAAATAAACTTGTAGTAGTAGTGTTATTTATTTGTAATAAAAAAAAAAAAAAAAAAGGCGAGCCGAGCCGCCCGCCTTGGGCGAGCTCGGGCGCGAGCCGAGCTCGCCCAAACGGCAACGAGCTGAGCTCGCGCTCGGCTCGTTGCCGACGAGCCACGAGCTCGGCTCGTGCGAACACGAGCCGAGCTCGTTCGTCAATGGGCCGAGCCGGCTCGGCTCGGCCCATTGCCACCACTAAGTACATTATAGAAGAATTTTAATTATAAATTGATCCTTTTTTTTTCTCTCTTAAATTTTTATTCTATATTTCCGTCTGCTAAAATCTTATTATACTGGAAGGCATATATACACATTGTAAGAACTAATGGATCATCCAATCTGAAGATGTAATGTTTCTTTTATATTGTTTGGTCGTTCCTATTATTTCTTATCTTGTTTCCTTTGATTTTAGAATAGTTATGAATTTTATGATACTGAAAATTAAGCATAAATATTTTAAATTAAAAAAATATATATATATCACTTAATAAATCAACCCCCATCTTCTAATAGGGATGGCAAAAAAACCCGACAAACCCGATACCCGCGGGGACCCGCCCCGAACGGGGAGAGGAAAACCCGCTTAAACGGGTAACGGGGCGGGGATGGGGCGGGGAATTATTCCCCGAGGCGGGGACGGGTAACGGGGTCCCCTTACCAGTCCCCGCCCCGCCCCGTTAAAAAAAAAAAATTTTTTTTTTTTTTTTAAGAATTCAATACTTTAAATGAACATTTTCGTTAGTTCTAATAGAAAATAGCAACTAAAATTATTTGTTTAAATATAATGAATATGGACAATAAAAATAAATTATCAAAAACTAAAAAAAAAAAAATTTAAACGGGGAAGCCCCCGTCCCGCCCCACCCCGCCCCGCCTCGCCTTGCCTTAAATGAGGAACGGGGCGGGGATGGGGAATGAATTTCTTAACAGGGCGGGGGACGGGCCGCCCCGCCCCGTTGCCATCCCTAGAAGAATGCAAAGTATCATTTTCTTGCATTAATTATTGGTCCAAATATATTTTTCCATCTCATGTGATTTTCAATGGGGGACATTTATAAATTATAATAGTATGGATTAATGTTTTGAATACAAAGTCAAGGATATTGTTGACGAGAGAGAGAGGGAGGGGGGGTGGGGGGTGGAAGATGTGCCAACTGAATGATTCTCCAATCATAGTCAAACTTTGCGGCTTACGTAACATTTTTCGTGGATTTTCAAGAAAGTAAAATGTTGGCCAAAGAGACGAGTAGATTGGACTAAAGGACAAGGAAAGAAACTCCCAATCTTTTGAGTTTTGATGTATATGATCTGCTGATTTTGATCCTTCCTCGTGACAAAAAATCATGTTAAAACAGTTAAGCTGCAAATGACGGCTATCCGTGCATGGTTTTTTTCTTGAATTATTCCCTAATATTTTCTAATTATATACCATCCATCCTACCTGTGTTCAGTGGATTGAACTGTAGTTGCGAAACGCACTGTTGTAAATAATTCAGTCTCAATCTACTGAACATTGTTCGACTATAAACAAAAAGCTAGCTTTCTGGTTCCCACATAAGCAACCCGGTTTCAATAAAATACCTGAATTTTGTATTCAATATTTTTTTCTTAATTATGGGATTGCTGACTACATATGATAGTACAGTTTTTAAGAAAATTTTATTCAAATGCATTTCAACTCCAAGCTCATTACACATATGTTAACATCTGCTCCAGTACTGTCACCTTCAAGTAGTTGTATATTCTCGTGGAATGTCATCAATGAGTGTTACCTGTTAAATCGGTTGACATAGTGGAAAATTTTACATTAGAGTTTTATATAAATAATCGCATACAGTGAAGGTGTCTAGGGAAATTATAGGAATATCTAGCATAACCATAAGGTTTTTTTTTTCCCCACATCAGGCCCATGTTTCATAATGTTTCCGTTAACCAATTGAAGTGTTCTATAGGCTTAGGGCATCTTTGATATATTGCATAAATACGGCATATAGATGTGAGACAATAGTTAATTCATCACCCTTCGCTTAAAAAACTGTGCAGTTGCAGTTGGTGGTAAAGAAAGTTATCAAGATTATAACTTTTCAGATCTTTACACATGCTACGATAGAAAACATATTAACGATTTTGGAATAGATATGAATACTGTGTATAAGTCGTGTTTGATAATTATTGAATAATAATTGTAATTTCAACGTGAAAAACATACCTGGATTCTGATTCTCTTGCTGGTGTTAGAAGATGAGGCGTAGGCTGGATTAGCTGAAGCTGGATGGGGCCATGCAGTTCACTAGTAACGGTGAAACTATTATATGGAGCAAAGCCAATTCCATTCGCTGTACTTGGGTCCCCAGTGCCGTAAACCTGAGTTACATCAGAGTTAAGGGCATGCACGGGAAAAATTGATAGCTGATGAAGAAGTTTTCGTAAACTACTTACTTTACCGTGTACATAAATAACAATACCTTTTTATATAATTCCATGTTTTCTTGTTGAATGTGTTTTACCTTCTTATAGAGTTCAATATTCTCTTGATGGATGAGATTTCCCTGTGAATATATCCATGGAGCATTTGTAAGAGAGAAGTTCATCTCTTTTTCTCAGAAAATTTGTTATACTGTTCTTAAGTCATACCTTTAGATTTAGTTCTTGAATCTCATCAGTTAATACCTGTTCCTGTGAATATGGATGACCATTCATTCAGCAAAAGTTAATTTAAATGAGTTTTAGATATTTTTCGAATCATTGGAAAGGATATTAGTAGTACGAGAATAATACAGTGTAGGAAGTATTAAGGAAGAAAAAGGACCTGAAATATTGCTAATAATATTGTCTAATTTTTTTTCAATATTGAGTACCAAACATGCACCAAATGAATAAGACGACTTCAAATGTCGTCAATATGGATATCTGACCTTTTTCATACGTACACCCCGTAAACTCATCTCCAGTTGGTTTTCCAGTTTTTGTAGATCTTCAACGCCCAAGCCATAAAGTTCTTCTCCCATCAATTTCCTGCCTTATTTATAGTAAAATTAATTCTAGATCATAGATACTGAATAAATGTCTGCATAAATGTCTTTTTTGGTAACATACCCGAAAAGTAGTGGACAATATGAAAGATCAAAAATAAGTTCAAATTTTGTCCATTGCACTGTTCGGACTTGTGCAATAGAGCCTACAAAGGATGCTTTAACTGCAGAAGCTGCTCATTTTAACCAGCCCTATATTCAACTTGTTGCCAGAAAAATGGAATATAGTGACTACCATTTTCACAGTCTAGCCTTCATCACTGCCTCACTTTATTTCCCAACCAACAATTAATTGAATACTTAAATAGCATTTGTAGTAAGACTTTACCGATGATTTTCTTGCAAATCGTGTAACTGCTCCCTTAAAATTGCTGCCTCCCTTTGCCAAAACTAGCAAGTATAATTGCAAAAGTTAAGCAAAAAGCATGGAGTCTTTCCCATAGGATATGACTAAATAAAATGAAAAACGGTGTTAAATATTTTAAAAAATATATATATGTGCATATACCTAAAGAATATAAAGAAATGATTTGAAAAGCAATAAACTAGTAGTTATGTGAGTATTCCTCTCATAATTGAAAGGATGATAAGAAGGATTGTAGAGTGTTAACTAAGAAAAAGAAATTAAATATGGTCAGTGTTGTATCCTATTTAATATTTAATACGGTTTTATCATAAATAAACTGGGGTAAGATCCGTGAAGTCGCTGTTAGCAACTATATTAGGCATTCCTACTATCGTCTTCCTCACTGTTACTTAAATTTTGTAAATTACAAAATTTACTGCTTGTCCAAGACAAACGAACTGTCTTCTAATGGAATTATGTTAAATACGATGGGATTCACATTGACATGTATCAGTTTGTAGCAGAGTGCTAGACTATTGGTTCTCAATTACAGGTATTCATTTAAATTATGATCATTCATGAAATTAAAGGAAAGTTAACCTTATAGGTATTTCAAAATTTGAAACCACTATGGTTGGTGCTACTATAATTTGTTGTGCCTACAAAACTTAAAATGTTTAAAACTTTATCAGCCTAAAAGATCAGGAGATGTGTAAAAATGTTGACAAAATTAGGAGAAGGCACTCTTGCTACAACTGATAAACAAGTGCAGAAACTCTGATTAACTCACTGAGCTGCGAACAATTGTGTTATTCATAACATAATTCCATTAAAAAATAGTTCGTTCCTCTTAAACAAGCAGGATGTGGAGGAGGTTGTGGAACTGAAAACCATGACCGCATATGAGCGAGATTAAGCTCCAAACCTCTTGAGCTACAATTCATAAATGATAAATTTATGTTGTGGGCTCGATACTTTAAGATCGCATTTGACCTTGCTTCTTCTACAAAAGAAGCTGATAACACCCAAGAAAGCTTCTTTTTTAACTTTTAAGCTAAGCCAAACATGCTCTAATTTCTTCAATGTTTTACTGTAATTAGCATTTTGAGGTAATTAAGATAATAAATACCATATGAATATGTTTTATGATTGCTTTGAACTTTTATATTTTATGACTATAGTGTCAGGAGAGCTCCTATTAAGTTTCTTACTAGTTTAAAGTTGAGAAAATTTGATACATCAACTTCTTTTGCCAATGAATTATTGGTGCGAGAGTAGTCTTTTACTAACTTGTGTGGCAAGATGGATTGGATGGTATCAGACTAATTAAAGAACAAAAAGGAACCTAAATTTGTCATACAATATGGAAATCGATATGGAACACACTCAACAGGTCGTAGAAATTGAGTGTTGTGAGATGATATCCATATTAATATAGCTAGTATAGACACTTTGTTTATCTATGTAAAACCATTTTGATTTACAAAAAGGACAGAAAACTTTACGAAATTTGTAGCCACAGTCACCAGTTAACAAAGTACAGGCATAAATTGATTAAATTCGAAAATGTGATCAAATCTTTGTACTTCTACAAATTTCTAAATCAAAATTCGAAAATCATGCATGAGGATTTATAATCATGATTAACAAACAAGTTATAGAACACGGCATGGATTATTTCTCTTACCTTGACCTCAGAATCTGGATTGAGCAGCTGATGGTGTTGCTCTTTTGCTTTACTGTATCTTTCAATGACTGATTTCGTGCTGAAAAGGATTCCACACACACACACAGAAAAAGGGTCATGATCTCATATAGTTCTACATGTTTAAGGGGAAAAACTCAGTAGAGTGATGGTTGAGAACACTCTTCCTTCTAGTACTGCAATCAAATGAATAGCACACAAATTTCTATAGCAAATATATTTAATTTATCAGTCTCTTTATCCTTTGTTACTAATGCAAAGATTTCTTATAAATGTAATAATAATTCAGTAACCAACATAAAGTGTAGCATACGCCTATTACTAATCCATTAGATCAAAAAGAAAATCTTTAAGAGTAAACTTGGCTGAATTTAAAAGTTAGTCAAACTTACGTTTAGAAAAAATTTGTTTCCAAGCATAGTTTTTTAGGTTACTTTTTTCTTTTTACTGGTGAAAGAAGTTAGTTATTCGATCATATAGAAGTTGTTTTTCAAAAGGAATCATATTTAGAATTTAAAACTTTTCAAACCATAGGATGATTTTTCATATGTAATTATAAGGAAATCTAATGGCTTGGAACAAATAAAGGTTTTCTACAACTTAATGTTGTATTCCGAATAAAAGATTCTAAACCTAGGATTGGCATTTGACAAGGTTCCAAACTGTATAATTTTTCATACTTAATAAATAATAATTTAGGTCTAAAAATGGATGCAAGTGGGGTTCAATGACCAAGTACTCAAGTTTTGTGAAGTAATTAAAGAAGAAAATACAAATGAATTGCTAGATAGGATATGGATTGATGCATTAAAATTTTGAATTTCATGGTCTAACTCTGAAGTACGCTTGAGAGAAAATTAATTAGTATGATTAACTTATACTTAGAGCCCGTTTGCTTTAGCTAAAAAATTGAAAAAAATATAAATCAAAATCAAGAATTAATTTTAATCATAAATTATTTCATAGATTCCACAACTTTTATCAAATCTTCTAAAATTTACGATTTTTAGCGAAACGAAAAGGGATTGTATCTATTGTGGAGATGCATCTTACACACATGTTATCTTATATACGTACGTAGAATTCTAAGGGTGGAAAATGGGTGGAAAAAAAATGATTTTCAGGGAAAATAATTGCCTAGAAATTGTTTTACAGGTAATTGTTAATTAAGTGTGTTTGATTTGTATAATTTTCCACCTGAAAAATTTTTAAATTTTGTGTTCGTTTGCATCAAAATTGTCCATTAAAGGATAATTTTTTCAACACTTGGTTATAAAATTTGTTTTCATTGTCAAAAAGTAAAAAAAAAAGAAAAAAAAAACGAAAAAAAAATATTTCCTAAAAAATTATTTGTTTAATCAAAATTTAGTGTTCGTTTGGCCTTCGTTTGCATCAAAATTGTTTATTAAAGTGAAATTTTTTTTACAATTGATTATGAAATTTGTTTTCACTGTCAAAAAAAAAAAAAAAAAAGGCAGAACTCAGAATTTATTTTCCCACCTAAAAGGTGGGAAAATCCTTTCCAGCCACGCATGGAACTTGGCGCGTAGAAGGAAAATGTTTGAGTCAATTTCCATTACAAATTATGCACATCAAACACTGCCAAATATGGAAAATGGAATTTGATTCCATGGAAAATGCATGATATCAAACCGGGCCTAATATCAAAATGCAAGGTCCACAATACTACAGTAATTAGTACTTTCATGCATAGATTTACTTATTTCCTAGAATAAGACACAAGAGTTGTCCAGTCCATTTTCTGTACATTTGGATAATTGAACTATTATTAGAGTTAAATATTGCCACTTTAGAAAAGTCTACAGCAGATCAAGCTGGATACTGAATTCTGAGGCATTACATGAGAAATGACCTTATTTTAACATATTAACTGAAAAGAACGAGGAGGAGGTGAACTGGTACTTTACTTTTCAATCACAAGGATTAACATTACATTGTCCTTCAAGAAGGATAATGATGTACGAAGAGATATAAGATAAGAGGTATAACGAAAGCGTTATACATCTTACTAAAAAATAAAAAATTATAAACAATCACGTCTTTTTCTCCAATTTCGTGTTTCACCTTTTAGTGAAAAGGACATATACACATGCATAAACATAATCAGGTGGACTAATTACAAAGCTGAGTTTAAATGGTTTGTTTTATGGTGGAAGAGGGGATGAACTAAGATATATGATACCTTTTCTTTCGTTATTCTAATGTTAAAAATATGTTTGTAGCTAATGATTTATACAAATTCTGTAATAATGATGAAAGGATAACAGACTTTTGTGGAAGTCGAAGTAAGTTGCTGATAATATCCTTGTACCTTCAAAAAGTATCTTTAATGGACAATTATTTCATAAATAGTATTTTGTGGAAGTAATAAAGCTTAGCATATACCACAAACACATACCCAAGAATTTGAAAGAATCCCTTTAATTTAATTTCTTTATTTCTTAATTCAAAGAAGATATTAAATTCAGCAAGCCTTAAGCTCCTATCTAACAAGCATTATTTTAAAATTCTTTTTTCTATTTACTCATTTCAATTATACCAGGGGCGGATCCAAGATTGGATCTAAGACCGGGCTACAAAATTTCAGATCGGGCAAATATGCGAAAAAAAAAATAATTTATACATGAAAAACTGTTTTAAGGAAAAAAAACCTCATAAAAAATTTTTTTTTGGGCCTTGAGGGCGGGCTATAGCCCAGCCAAGCCCCCCCCCCCTTGCATCCGCCCCTGATTATACATTCACACGATAAAATATTCTGCACGTAAATCCAAAATTTTTCCCTACGTTTTAACCATAAATTCTCCAAAAAAATTACTATTCAAAACTTTATTTTACCCAAAATAATGGTTGTCAAACAAGGGCTAAGTATGCTCAAGATCACTTAGCTTGTGGCCTAATGACAGTCGAAAATTATCCACTCGAGACATTGATGACACCTTAATTTGTCATATTTTGATTAGCATAATAAAATGAAATTTTTCATAAGTTTTATAACTCATGCATGGAATCGATTAGTAAATGAAGTAATTAATTATAACAAATGCTAATGAAAGGAAATTTCTCAACAAAGGCTGCACTTATGAGAAAAGAAATGATTCACATTGGATTGACCAGGACTTGTATATATAGATGGATAATTATAGGGATGAGTAGGTTGAAAAGGAATTGATTTTATAATGAAAATAAAAATCATGCAAACAAGAGGGGGAAGAGAAAAATGGGAGGGTGAAAGAAAGAGAAGAGGTTTAGAAAGCTGCATAATATCAATCCTGATTTCAATATAATTCACAGCTGCAGTTTGAACTGAAACGAAATCAATAAATAAAATATAGATAGTCACAGACAATTTTATTTTTGTCTGGAGTATCGATTTTTCGTTCGATCAATTTGAAGACACTTACTTTTGCAGATTACACCATTTCCAACACAAACTGTTAGCTGCATATTTGTCATACACTCATACTCTATTGGACATGAACTGACAATGTAATAAACAAGTTTTTTTCACTTATTTTTCTTACTTAATAGTCTAGTAAATATTATTCTTTTCCTTCAGATTTTAGATCAATCTTGTGGAATTTCTTGACTGATGTATGGGCATCTGTAGAGTACATTGAATGTCCGAGCTTCTGTTAATGGTATTAACAGCTACTCTAGGTGGAATATTTTTATGCGGTGCTCACAATTTAATACCTATTTTTGTAGCTCAAGAATGTCCATATCCGAAGTTTTATTGCGCTAAGACAGAAAAGTTATAAAATGTAAGAAAAACTCTACTTGACAATAAACATATAAACCATATTGGGACCATATGAACTGCTTTTAATTTTATTTTTCCTGGAAATTGTAAGTACGATATGCACACTAAAGTCCCATGATGAAAGTTGTTTAAGGTATCCACTTGATCATTACTGATAAAATATTCATATATGGTGTTCATGAACTCACCAAACTACTGATAATGAAAAAATAAATAAATAAATAAAAATCATGATTCTGGAATAACTAGCTTAGGTTTTGTGTTAGCAAATTTGTATTAATTAAACTACGATCCAGCAGAATTAATTCCCCATCTTTATGCACTAAACTGATACAATTAATCATCTGAAGTCCAAGTCACAATATGTATGAAGAAAAATCACACTTCTTGAAATGCCATGCAAACAGCATTAGAACTTCAAATAACAAAAGAAAAGTGCAAAAATCATATAATATATAAATTTTATTCAATATCTGGAAATTATATATGTTTATTTTTTTCTTTTTTAATCTAACCTGGTGCTTGAATATTCATATAATTTGCCAGTGCTGGAGAAGATGATCAATCCAACTTCAGCATCACAAAGAATTGCAAGCTCCTTAGCCTTCTTCAACAATCCACTTCTCCTCTTTGAAAAAGTCACTTGCCTACTCGTCGAGTTATCGATTCTTTGGATCACAATCTTTCCCCTTCCCATCAAAATTTCTAGGGTTTCTTCTGTAGAAAAAAACAAAGAAATTAACCAACCATTAGATCTTACTCACAACTAGGTCAAATCTGATTCAAGAAATATGGAAAGATAAAAAAAAATAAAAATAAAAAAGCTCACTTTTTTGAGCTTGGGAATAAAGTTAACAATTTGAGAGACTGATTAATTGGTGAGAGAGAGAGAGAGAGAGAGAGAGAGACAGAGAGAGGAGAGAGAGTTTGTGGGATGCTAATCTTCACGTCAAAGTCAAGCACTTTTTATAAGTGAATAAATATGTGTCTTTTTATGAAAAATGGAAGAAATCGAGGACCAATCTGTAATTTAAAATTAATATTTAAATTAATCAGGTCTGATCAATGATAGCGCCGTCACCGTATTAGTTACTGACACGTGGGGAATCTGACAGTTTCCTTAATATTTCTATAAGGGGAAAGAGAAATGGCATTCCTATGTAACAACTTTAAACCAAAACTGACAATCAAACTTTTTTCTACGGACAACAAAGTTGGGCTAATTTTTGGGATTTTCACGTGAACTCTGGGGAGTGGAGGGTTGTAAATAAATATTTTTTCTTTATTTTTTTAATGTAAGAAAATAGAAAAAGAAAAATGTTTGCACGCTTTTATCGAGCTTCACCCAATTGCGAACAATCCGTACTGCCAGCTTGCCACTCGTCTGACTTCTTGACTTGGCCCAAAGGTGCCTATTTATTAACATTTTAAATTTAATTTAATAAAATCTAAAGTTGGTTGTGTAAATAATTTTTAATCAGTTTCAAATATGGAATTATGTGTCTGTTTGAAACTCATTAATTTATTTTATAATTTGCTATAAAATTATTTTCAAGCATACATTCACACAATAAAATATTTTATACGTATACCAAATATTTTTACTTATTTTTTAATCACACATTCTCCTATACATCTGGTAGCCATATAATTGTAGTCCTTGTATTAGTAGAATAGTGCTACATGTACAATCTTTGTTGAAAATTTTGATTGATAACATCTTGCTTGACAGTATCACATTAATCCATTTTAAAAACTGTTTTTTGTATTAAAAGCTCAAATTTTGACAACGCATTGTTATGTTAACTAGCTTTATTGGTATTAGTATGTTCTAATCGTTGCATATACTATAATCAAATACTACACGTCAAACATGTTCTAAAATTACCTATTAATTTAAGCATCATTGAGCGTGTACTTGTGACCTTGACCAAAGAGAAAAATAGCATGATTCTAATATATATATATATATATATAGAGAGAGAGAGAGAGAGAGAATCATGCTATTTTTCTCTTTGGTTTTTTCATACTTACTAGGTACGTGTGTAACATATGTGTTCAATTTCAATGTTCAAATTGATATGGGCTTCAAAATTATTATTTTCTTTACTCTCTTAACGAGGATAGTGATGTTGAGTTAATGTAAATAGACTTATTGAATAGATTCAAGTTTTAAGTGTGGCAAATAGGGATGTCAAAATTGCTATCTGAAGTATGCTTTTAGCACGATCCAGGTAGCGTCGAATAATTTCCCCTTCAAGGTGGGTTGGATATGCACTAAGGTAAGATGGGGAAAAAAAACCTAATTTGAAACTAACATAGTGCAAGTTGATTTAACATTAAAAATAAGAACCCTAGATCTTTTTATGAGAATAAAATTGATTTGAGGTTAGTTGAGCTCGATCCACACACCAAGATAATCATAAAAAGTTATTCTAATTGTCTGCAAAGAAAGATTTCTATTGGACAAGGCCACGTGAACACAGTTTAGTGAACCATTAAGGATCCTTTTTACTGAAATATTAATGGGTTCCTCGGATTGAGGAAATCTCCAAAATCAATAGCTTTTTGGTTAAGATAATAGGAATTTTATTGGCATATACAGGTGTCAATCATCAGCAAATTATAGATATTCAAAGACCAAGAAAAAAGGCAGTCTAGGATTCAAGTTTTGGACAACTTCTATAATTCCCGCTATGGTAATGTTAAAACTTGTCTGACTCATCCCACTCTTCGAAATTGAGCTGTTTCAAGTACTCTTGATGTAAAAAATTGACATAGAATATGGGGAAAAGCACATGAAGCTCTATCAGGCAAAGGAGATATGCCTTTTTTGGAATGGGAGAGTCGTGTTCCTTCTCAAGATTCATACTCACGTGCTCAACAAATTATCCTTCCTAATTTCTCTCGTGCAAGCGTAAACAGAGGTCGACCACTCAAATCTGAAGTGATTCGACGTGTTGAGGAGTTAGATAAGATCTCACACAAATCGTATAGATAAGATCTCACACAAATCGTATTATTAATCAACTTTTTTTATTGACAAATTACGTTGGATTGAACAACCAAGCATGTGACTTGGGAAAACATTTTTTTCATTGTGCTTACAACTACAAGTCGTCCCTCATGACACTTTTTGAACATGAGGCGGCCTAGATGGCAAAAAAGTGTATCGTGCCGGTCCATGAGGCAATCTAACCTACTTTACACTTCAATCCCTTCACTTTTGCAAAATTTCAATGACAAAATTATTTTTGGGTTTCATATCTTAACCTATATGCATTTTTTATGATAAATATAATTAATAATTTTTTCAACATATTATCAAGTTTTTTTATTATGGCATTAGAGGTAATAAAAGTGAAGTCTTATTGTTACCTATATATAAGATATTGTGAATCAAATCTTCACCGAAAAATTGATCCAATTACTTGCTACAAGTGAAAAAACTTATATAAATAAATGTTGTAAAATTATGATATAATTATTGATATCTATTTAATTTTATCAGAATAATTAGATAAGTCGTATCTACTCTAGAAGATTTTATTTTATTCAGATTGTAATTCTTCCTTTGAACCCTATAAATATAGGTGCATTGTTATAATGAAATTACACTCGTGAATTTTAACTCTATCTAATTTTTTTTTCTCTTAAATTTCTCTCTTGTTACTTTAGTTTTATCCTTCACTCAAGCTTTGTCCCATTGGATTTTTTTGAAAAGGTTTTTAATGAGAAAACATTTTATTACTCCATTTTGTTATATTTATTTGTACTCTTTTTTCCTTTATTTACTATTTTTATCCCACTTATTTTTTCTCAAACTAGATTTTTAATGAGACGATAATTGTGTAAATAGTCATCAATTACAAGTGTTGTAAAACTATGAGATAATTATTGATGTCTATTTAGTTTTATCAGAATAATTAGATAAGTCATATATACTCTAAAAGAGTTTATTTTATTGAGACTGTAACTCTTCTTTTGAACCCTAAAAATACGGACAATTGTTATAATAAAATCACAGTAGTCTTGAGTTGTGACTCTATCTATTTCATTTTTTTTTCTCTCTCTCTCTTGTTACATTAATTTTTTAACTATAACTAATTAATTATAAAGATCTATAGATATTGTACTGAGTTGGTTTGTTTGGGAATTTAAATATTTTACTTTGGCAATAGTGTTTGGTAACTAGTCTATTTTATTATTGCTTCATTAAGTTGTCATAAAACAATGATTTTAGTTTATGTTCAAATATAACTAAGACGTCTAATACTTATCACATACGATTAGATCTGTATTTTTTTAATTATTTTATCATGAGTAATGATAGTAAAATTACGTACTTTTAAAATCGTAATTGTCAGTTCTCAAAGTTAAGAAATGTGAAGGATTAAGAAGGGAAAACTAGATTATGTTTAAGATTATTTAAAAGGTTTTATTTGCATGTAATAGGGGTGGCAAAATGATCGAATAGCTCGCCGGTTCGTCGACTTGGCTCATCAAAGCTCAGCCCATGAACAGCTCAGGTTCGTTTCGGAACGAATTCGAGTCGAGTCGAGTTGAGCCGAGCCAGGGGTTCCTTTGGCTAGCTGAGCGTCGAGCTCGCGAATGACTCGTGGACAGTTCACGAGAGCTCGTGGGCTCGTAAAAAATGTGAACAAAAAAGTTAAAGAAAAAAAAACTTGAGCTCGTGGGTAGATGGGCCGAGCCACCACCACTAGCAGGTAATGAAGGAAAAATTAAGTAGATACAAGAAAATGATTTATTAAACAGGACGAGAAAATTTAGAAAATTCAATCACTTATTTGCTTTCATGGGAATGCATGAAAGGGCTCGTATATCGTAAGTGGTGATTATTGATTTGTTAGAAAATAAAAAGAATAATGCTATTTGTAGTCGCTCACTGTAACAGTCGTCCTATGTGACACACACATATCAAGTGTGTATTTAATACATTAATGTGGTAAAAAAAAACTACCACATTAATGCATCAAATAATTACATATCATGTGTGTGCTACATAGGGCAACTACTGCATTGAGCGACTATAAATAGCATTAAGGTGATTATATTACCACTACAAATTTTATTAAGTACACCACAATTTTCTTATTTACTAAAAGATCCTTAAGTAAAATGACATAATTAGGTTTTAAATATACTTTTTAATTAAATAAATTATAATTACACCACAAATATAAAACCTAATTTCTTTCTTTCTTTTTCTTCAACATCTCATTGCTCATACCTTCTTCCACAGCAGCAAGATAATTTTCTTTTCCTCACGGTAAATTAATTTATACTCTATTTGACTACAATTTATAGATGAATTTTTTCAATTTATTTGTCAAGTTTGAAAATTAAGAATTTATCACCATGAATATTTAATTTTATTCGAAGGTTGTCTTTCTGTAGTCATGATTTTGACACATGAGTTATCATTTTTCTTGGTACATTTGATAACAATTCTCTCTTCAATCCGTGCCCAGTTGGGTTCACGAAGTTGTTTACTAGTCCAAACTCGAACCCACGTTTAGTACACATAATTTAGAGAAAATGAGGATTAATATTGGTGATAAGTACACCACAATATTCTATTATGTTTTTTTTTTCATTTTTTTGTTTTTACTGAATTAGGAGTATAATTGTAAATTTATCGTTGTGTATTTATTAAAAATGTATTTTAATTGTGGTGTCATTATAATGTGGTGTAGTAATTAAAATTTGTAGTGGTAATATAATTACCCATAGCATTATTCAAATAAAAATTGTAATAGGCACATGGAAAGTTAGAGAAACACATCAAGTGCATGATTTTCCAGAATTTCTTCAATGAGTTGATATAAATAACAAAGAGTTGAGTAATGTTATTTAACTTTATTGGGGTTACAATCCCAATTTAAGTGACGTTGATGTGATATTAAATGATAAGTGATTTCACCTTTCATTTAATCTATCATTTAGTGCAACTTCAATTGAGGTTACAATCATAATGGGTCTACGTAACAATATTCTAAAAAGTTCGGTAATCGTAAATCACAATAATAAATGGTCTCTTGAGTTTTCAAGAAGAAAGGAAAAAAATGAAAGTAAATAGTATTGAAAATTGCTCTAAAAAGCATAAAATATGATTAGGTGTGAATGTCAAATTTCAAACTTTACAAGTCTAGGTGAGATATAGACGTATAATTTTTTTTTTTCTCATTATAATATTAATTTATAATTTATAATCACTCTAAAAATTATTTAATAATTAAAAATAATACATACCTAACATCTAAAATTATAAAATACTGTATTTACTTAATAATCCTTACAACCAGTCAATTATACAATTTTCAAATTTTCAAATGTAAAAGCTAGACTAGTTTTCATGTTTCAAATTTCAATTAGATAAGTCATACGTAATAGATTTATAGGATCTTCCAAATACTTTCGAAGTTTTCAAGAAAATGATTAATCTCAAAATCATAATTATATAATGTAAATAGCACATAACTTAAATCTTATCTAACTTTTTGTCGGATAAAAACATTTTTTACTTTTGTCCAATAAAGTCAATTAAAAACTTGAAACTAAAGTCAAATAAAAGACATTTAAAAAAATAAATCAAATGAATAAACTAAAGTCAAATAAAAGGATTTAAAAAAAAAGATAAAATATAAAAAAACCAATACAGCGCTTCTAGTCGTTCGTTAATCAGTGGTCAACTGGCTGTTGACCGTTTAATTTCGTGCTTATAGTCAAGGTGTGACGTTTCGTCCGAATTGTCTAGGAGCACTTTTGAGAACGAATATTGAGTTTTTCCATTTTTAATATTATTATGTAAGAAATAAATATTTTTGTTGGAAACATTGCATAGTGGTACACAACATAATAATAGTTGCAGCAATAATTATATCCATTATTTATAAACTCTTTTTTTTTTTTTTTTACACATATTCATTTTTAACAACACATTCATACAACAAAATATTTTGCACGTAAATTTAAAAATTTATCTACTTTTTCACCACGTATTCTCTTAAAAATAGTTATTTAAAACTCTATTTTTTATAAATAATGATTGTCAAATAGATGCATAGCAAACCATGGCCTGCCTACCCCCACCTACATGCAGAGAAGTAATCCAAAACTCTAATCTACTTCTACAAAAAAGCCAGCCCAAGTAACCTTCTATGTCCAAATTAATAGGCCCTGCACTTAATAATATTAGTGGAAATTATACCACCACATGTTTTTAAAGATCATAATTCAAAAAAACAAATTTAAGGTTTGGTTATCCAAAAATCATGAGATAATTTCATATTTTAATATTAACAGATAATATTATATATTAATTTATATACCCACACCATCCAAACGCTAATCATCTTTACACTCTTACTCACACTAGACCACCATCGCCATCGGAAGAACACCGCATTCCGTCGCTATACTGTGCACATGGAAGATCTCAAATGTCATCATCTTCTTCATCAGATTATAAAAATCATTAGATCATAAAAACCATCATCTTCGTCTACACTGTACCGCTACGCGCAACGAATGGTGCTCCTGCTGCATGTAGCGACACCACAATTTGTTCTCTATTTTATATGTTCCTCGCTGCAATCTTTATATGGTCTTTGCGTCCTTTATACCTATTTGTACATGGGTAGGTAAGTAATAATGTTGGTCATCGCAATTTGGTCCTCGCTACAATTTATTCTCTGTTCTTCGGTGGATTTGAGGTGGTGGCAATGGTGGGCATGGGGTGGTGGTTATGGTGTGGTGTGGTGTGGTGTGGTGGAGGTGGAGGTGGAGGTGGAGGTGGAGATGGAGATTGGTGGTGATGGTGGTGGCGGTGGCGGCGAGACGGTAGTTGTTGTGAGGTGGTGGTAGTGTTGGCGGTGGTGCTGATGATGCTGATCGCAATGGTAGTAGTGGTGGTGTAAGTGGTGGTAGGGTTGGATTGGATTGGATTGTTGAATAAATAGGGTTTGTGACCAATTATTTGGGTAATTGTGTTGTGACTTATAAAATGGTTAATTTGTGACTAATAAATAATATGTAATCAAATAGATAATTTGTGTTAAGGGTATTATTGACTCTTCACCAAATGCCAGCACAATGCCTCAGGACCACAATGTTGTTACATAATTCTGCCTCATCATCCTCTACGTCAATAATGCACCCTGCTGTTAAATATTCTGTTGTAACAATATTTCACTCTATTGAATATTCTCTTGTAGCTCTATATAAGGCAACCCACTGTAATAGATAAAGAAATGCAATGAAAAGATTATTCAAAGTATTTTCCCTTTCAATTTGTAATTGAGGAATAATTCGTGACCCATTAATTTGATAAATTGTAACCGATAAAGAAATTGTGACTTAAAAAATTTGTGATTTATGACGAGATATAATATGTGACCATTTGCATAGGTCAAAGATTTTTCCTTGTTACAAGTTATAATTCATGTGTCAAAGTTCAATGTGTACTTGTTACAAGCTACATATCATAGTGTAAGGGTCACATATCAATATTCATGTTATAGATTAAATAGAATTGGTTACAAATCACTAATTTATGTTCACGGATCATAGGTTATAGTTCCACATGTCATATGTTACAATTTACAAGTCACAAGTCAGCATTCATAGGTCATTGGTCGTTCGCATGTCACAGATTATATTGTATAGGTCACAATGTCATTAGGTTACAAATCAATATTAACTGGTTACAGATTAGATGTCAAATGTCTTTATACACTGATAACAAGTCACATATTCAAGTTCAAGGGTCATAGTTCATATGTTACATGTCACATTTTATTTTGCATAAGTAACAGATCAATGTTTACATGTCACATATTCAAGAGAATTGGTCGCAGACCATTTGATCAATATCACAGGTAACAAATCAATGTTCAAAGGTCTCAAATCCAAGAGAACTGGTCACGGGCCATTGGATCAACATCACAGGTAACAGTTTACATGCAGTTTAAATCACGTCGTAAAAAAATTAAAAATTTACACTGAATATGATGATAAATCAAATATCTTAATCAAATTTACACTCACATCGACAAACCAGTTCTTTGCAATAGTTTAAATCATTCCACCAAAATCTCATTCCTTCAATCATTCTAACGTTAATTGATTGTCCAAATTGAATTTTAATTAGATAATCCGTCAATTCTCATTGATGTTTTGCTAAATTAAAAATCTAAACAAGCTGCCCCCCCTTGAGATGGTATACTCATGAATCTCGAATTAGGCAGCTTTATCTAGATTTGTACTATAACCGTGGTGTGAGATGTGAAGGCGGCGGGTGGATTCCAGTGATTATAGCTTGACGAGTTTGTAGAGAAAGATTGTAGTGGGTCAAGATATTAAGATAGATATTTATTAGATATATAATATATATTATTTATCATTTGAAATTTTACGTTTAAACTTTTTCTCTTAAAATTAAATTGGGGTATAATCCATGTTCTAAAACGCGTGAAAATGCGCCGCCTAGGTGCGACGCGGGTCGAAAACGCGTTGAATTTGGGAAATGAGCGAAAAATGCGTTTCCATCTAAAATGCGGGAATAATGCTCACTTATCCCGCGCTAACCCCACCCCCCTTTTTTTAAATCTATTTTTTCTATGATATATTAAAAAATTTATTTTTTTTATATAAAAGTATATTTAATGCTTTAAAAATACGAAACTCATTATAACATTTATTCTTCGCATTGACACTCCTAAACTTGTGATTCTTGATTCTCGACCTCTACACATCGCAACGCATTACACATTTTAAAACACTGAGTATAGTTAAAGTCTGATTTATGTATTCTTCCCATGATATTATGGGTTAATATCATAACTAGAAACATTTGGGGGATCATTTTTAAAAATCAGATGAATGGCAAAGTATTTCAAACAATAGGAGTGTTCAAATCTATTATTTTTGTTAAGGTCTGTTTGATTGCGAATATGGAAAATGGGTGAAAAGAAAATGAATTTTAGGGAATTGAATTGTCTACAAATTGTTTTGCTGAGAATTGTAATTAATTGTGTTTGATTGGTATAATTTTTCACCTGAAAAATGTTGAACGTTTGGTGTTCGTTTGACTTCATTTTTTATGAAAATTGTTCATTAAAGTGATTATTTTTTTACTATTGAGTCTAGAATTTGTTCCAATTGCCAAAAAAAATTTTAAAAATTTTAAAAAATATTACCATACCGAATACCATTCGTTTGACTTCGTTTTGCATGAAATTGTCAATAAAAGTGATAAATTTTTTTACTATTGTGTCTAAAAAAAATTTGAATTGTCAAAAAATTAAAAATAAAGCAATTTCATTTTGCCAAGAAAATGAATTCCCACCACTTTGGCAAGAAAGTCAATTCCTTAAAAACATGGAAAATGAGTTGATGTAACACAAGTAAGGAAATGTAATTCCATGGCAAATTTTGTCAATCAAACAAGTCAAAAAGTGAGAAATGAAATTCATTTTCCATTTTTGTTGAAAAATTAGGCTTATCAAACACAACCTAAGTGTGTGTCATTTTTCCACGTATATTTAATTTTCTGTACTTTATTTTCCATAATTTTTTTATTATGTAATGCTTTTATAAAAACTATACATTTAATAAGTTACAATGATAGTAACTTACACATTATGTTAATTCTTACATAAATCATGTTATAATATATGTTTTTTTTTTTCAATTGTCATACCCCCATATCACCATCGCCACCAATAATCACCCCCATGAACACAGAAAATTATATGCATTGTTATTACACCTTGAAATTTTTGTGTATTGTAACTTATTACAATGCTCCACCACCAACCACCATCAATGTTAGAACAGTTTTACTACATGTACAATATGTACAATATGGTTGATCATTTTGTTGACAATGTATAAGGTGGTCAATATTTTTACCATCGATTTTAACAATATTTAAAACACTCGGTGACACAAATTTTTACACATCATTAAATGTCAACAAAGATGTCAATAGTAAATGTATAAGAATAATATTATCTAGTACCAACGGTACTATAACATCAATCTAGGTGACATGATGTGATAAATTCAATAAGAGGTGCAATTAAGTAAGTTATTTAATTGTACCTTTCATTTAATGCCACTTTAGTACCACATAGACTAATGTTTTAATACTAATGATGTTAAATAGCATTATTTCATAATAGCATAAGGATGCGGTTCATCCTTTCATAATAGCATAATTCATGTTATAGTTGTACATTCACAATTGATGTTATCTTTATCCCATCACCACCACCAATAGTCATCCTATCAGTACAAAAAAATTACATACATCGCTATTACATTGTGTTTATTTTTTTGTATTATAACATATTAACCCATCCATTACCATCACCCACTACCATCAACACCACGAAGACTATCGTCACCAACCTACAACCACCATCATAACCAACACAAAAAACCAATCTCACAAAAAAAGTCAGATTCACCAAATTCTAAAATGAAGGATTCCCGATTTCATTAGAGGATCAATCTCTAATTTTGTATCTAAACACATCATCGAAGGTTGCAAAAGGGGTTCGTGATGACGAAGTGGAGGAAGAAAGCGGCAGTAACAACGATAGAATCAAATCGCATCATCGGAGATGATTTTGTGACTAAAATTCATGTTTGACTTTGAAAAATAGAATTTTAAAGAATAAAATGAAACCCAAAGACATTATTATTATAAAAACTTTAGTTTTCACAAGGAGTGACTATATAATAAATCAAGTTGCACATCGTCACTATCATTCACAAAGGCTAGTTGGCTAGGGATGGCAACGGTTCGGTTCAGGGTCGGTTCGATCAAAACCATAACCGCACCACCAATTTTTTGACCATACCATAACCACACCATAACCACGAAAGTCGGTTCGGTTCGATTCGATTTGTATCTCGGTTCGGTTCGGTTCGGTTCGGCTAATAATCACGAAAATAAATTATTTTTTATAGGTCCAATCGTCAACTTGAAAAAAAAAAATTTACGAAAAAAAGCCAATGAAAGTTAATAGTACTAGTACTAGATATAAAATTATATATATAGCCAATTTTTGTTTCTCATTTTAGATACATACTGCACATGGTCAAATGAACTACGCACATCTAATACAGTAAATATGAAAATGGTAATATGTTTATCCTTAACTCGTGACCTAAAACTATTCGTGCAAGCAAAATGCAAGAAAAATCAAAATACTAAAAAATGCATTTATAATGTCAAAGTTGCAATAATTAATATATAGTGACATCTTATTTTAAATTATAAGAAAAAATAAAATGTTTACAATAATCAATTATTCAAATCATGTTTGTGTTAGAAGACTCGATTTTCCTTAATTTTTCACAATAAGATGAAAAGTGAATCTATAAAATTACTTTTGAATTTATTAGGAATAACTCAATTTTGCTTTATTCTTTGGTACAGTTAGAAAATCTTGAAATTTCTCCATTTATGCCAAATTTGTTACCAGTTACCACCCACTGCACTTAATTTTAGTGCAATCCTAGCTATTAAATTCCTAACAATCTATGAAAGGGAAAATCACGACCGTAGATGACGATTTTTTCACCCCATGAGTACAGTAGAGCCAAAAAAAGGAATAAAAATTTCGCTTCTACTCTCCAACTCATTATTTGAGTAATAAATTGATCTCTAACTTTTAAGTAGAAAATTAATATTTAGTTACACAATATTCTCAATATGAAACATTTAAATTTATATAAAATTGTCATGTAAACTGTAAACCTCATATATACAAGTTTGTTGAGCTGAATTTTGTTTCCGAACTTGAATCGATGCTTAAATATCTAAAATAAGTTATGTTTAGTCATGAATAATGATATATAATTCTTGTTTGACGGTAATTAAAATCAAATTTTTAATAGATTTTGATAGAAATTAATGAAATGAGTGGTTGAAAAGTTGTGGGATCCATAAAATATTTGATTAAAATTAATTGTTGACTTTAACTTAAATTAAAATTAGATTTTAAATCCTAACAAATACGGACATAACATTATTTATACTTAGAATCAATTTAGGCAGTATTGGACCTACACATTTATTTATCATCAATTTTAGATTTGGGACCTCGAAATAATCTGTGACCGATAAAAAATTGTGACCTATAAATTTTTTGATAAGCTGTGACCTAAAATTATTTTTAACTAATTGATAAGATATCTGTGACCAAATTGCACAATTAAATATTTAATTAATTATTAAAAAGTAAAAACTTGATTTTTGCAATTTTAAAACTTTAGCACCTGATTTTTGCAAGTGTCAAAGTTAATACATGATCTATGAACTTTTCTCTTTTAATTACGTGTAGGGTACATTGACATTGAATTGGGCTACTGGAGCCTGGGTTATTGGGTTAAAGTTTAGTTAATATTAATTGGACCAAAATTTTGGGAAGCCAAAAAAAAAAAAATTGTCCAATTAATTTAGAGAAATAAAAATGGAAAGCCCAATTGTCCAATTTTTTTTTTTTTTTTTTAACGGGTAATCGGTTCGGTTCGATGTACCATAGCTAAATACCATACCCGCCCCTAAATGAAGCGGTTCATTAAAATCAAAACCATAAGGTCCCATTGCACCATCGGTTCGATTTTTTTCGCCCCATTCAGTTCGATTAACCGCGGTTTTCGATTTTCAAAGTTCGAATTGCCATCCCATTGGCTAAATATTCTCTCTTTCCCGAAGGTGGTAGGAGCGAGAAAGTTTTTCCGTTAAAGAAAAGAGTTTTTCCTAGTAGGGATAATTCGTAAAACCTGTAATAATAGAATCGATTGCGCTACATTTATATTATAACTTACAGATTTGTTTATCAATAGATGATACGGTGAGATTTAATTGATTCAAAATCTCATCAACCAAATAAAAATAAATAAATTCTCTCACTTTCTTTTTGCCACATTATTAATATGTAAAAAAATCTGTAAATGATAATGTACAACAAGTATTTTTCTAATATAGTTTAGGGGTTTAAGGGGGTGTATTCAATTGAAACTTTTAATTACTTTTGGGGTTTAAAAAATTTAGGGATATTCAATGTAAACTTTTAAAAACTATCTAAAAATATAGATGTATTCAATTGAAATTTTTATAGACTTTTAAAAAATCTCTAAAAATCACGATGTATTCAATTAAACATTTTTATAAGTCTCTATAAGTTTTTGGGTATTCAAAGTTTAATGATTTTTAGATATTTTTATAAAAGATTCCATGGTACTAACTTTTAAACAAAAAATACTGAAATAAAATCTCAAAATTTATCTCTCATTAATCACAAGATTTTGGGAGACATTCACTAAAAAAAATAAAAATAAAAATAAAAAATTAATATGTATATATATATATTTTTAATATTTCTCTTTTTTTCCCCTTCTACAAACATTAGAGTTACGATTAATTTTTTTTTTTTTTTATTGATTATATTAAAGACTTTGATAGACTTTTTTTAAGTGATGATTTCTGTGGATTTCGTGAATTTTTTTTTTATAGATTTGTATGGAATTAATGACAATATTTTGTAGACTTCTACAGACTTTTATTTTAAATTTTTTTATAGAATTCAAAATATTTTTGAAAAATTTTATTTGAAATAAAATTCACTTGAATCTAAAGCAATATTTTGAAATTCTCACATACGAGGTGATGATTCTCACAATTCTCCTTCTTCTTCTCCTCGTCATACAATAAAAGATCATTTTAAAAAGAATAAAAATTTAAGACCTTAAAAATAAATATTTTTCACAAAAAATAAATGGAAAAATAAAAAAGAAGTTTAATTTTTTCATAGAATATATAGATAAACAATGAGAGAGAGAAAAAGAAAAATAGAAACAAATATAATCAATATAAAAAATTTTTTTTAATTATAACTCTAATATTTGTATAAGAAAAAATGAAAGAGAAATATTGAAAAAAAAATATAAATATTAATATTTTATTTTTTTCGTGAACGTCTCCCAAAATCTTGTAATTAATGATAGACAAATTTTGAATATAGCAATACTTTTATATAGTATCAAAAAGTCTATATTAAATATCCCTAAACTTTTTAAATCCCCAAAAATCATTAAAAGTCTCAATTGAATACACTTCCCTTATTGTTTATTTCTAATTTCTATTAAAAAAATTGAATTGTATTTTTATAAAAAAAAATTCTTTTTTCATTCATTTTTTTGTGAAAAAATATCTATTTTTAATTAAATTATATAGTTCTATATAGACTAATTTATAATTAAATTTAAATATATTAATTCTTTAAAGATATATTATATTAATATTATTGATTTTTATTATATAATAATAATAATAATAATAATAATAATAATAATAATAATAAGGTCTTATTATTATTTATTTATTTAATTAAGGTCTTAATTTTTTATTTTTTAAAAATATTATTTTTATTATACAAGGAGGGAAAGGGAAGGGGAATTGTGAGAACCAGTGCTTCGTACATGATAATTTAACAATATTACACACGTGAATTCTATTTCAAATTAAAGACTTCAAAAATAGTTCGAATTCTACAAAATTCTATAAAAATTTTAAAATGAAACATATAAAAGTTTACAAAAAAATTTCACTAATTTCATACTAATCTACAAAAAAATTTACGAAATCCATAGAAGCCATCATTTAAATAAAATCTATAAATCCACGAGACGTCATCAATTTTCAATTTTAAAAATGGGGGACCTGCCTCAACAGTCTCCATTTACGTTTTTTTTTCTACTACAGAGTCAGACGTTGGAAATAGCACTTTAAGGCTGTTAAGACTTTTAGTCCAACGGCCAACCTACCGTAGAAATCGCATTAGCTAGAGCAATCAGTAATGGCAAGAGCCGGTGGGATTACGAACGCGGTGAACGTGGGAATCGCAGTGCAAGCTGATTGGGAAAATCGGGAATTCATTTCCCACATTTCTCTCAATGTCCGTCGCCTATTTGACTTCCTTGTACAATCTGGTACCCATTTCGTATAAACCCTTTTCTTCTTTATTCTTTTTCTAATTTGATTATGTTGTGATTTTTTTCCCTTTTCAATTGTAGAGGCAACCACCAAAAATAAGTTGGCAAAGTTGAATGAGAAGCTTGACACACTGGAGCGGCGTCTCGAATTGCTGGAAGTACAAGTGGGCACTGCTACAGACAGTCCAGCTTTGTTTACGACCTGATTGGATTGGAATTCTCAGTACGAGGTCTGTATTAAATAGTGCGGTTGATTTCTTGATTGTATTTTTATTTTCGCTGGGGACAACGTCTTTTTGTTGTCGTTATTGTGTATAATCTTTATGCATATATTTTACATGAAAATATAAGATGTTGGAATGTCATTTCATGGATTCAGATCTAAAATTTTGGTTGCTATCCGCTTTATTTGAATTGGTATATTATAAATTTTTGGTTACTGCTGTTACTTTAAGCATTTCTCCTTTGTGGGTTATGTCCTCTTTTACCTTCTTAATTGGTGACAGCTCGCCGTTTTTAGAGGATATGGTATGGGCCTAAATTTTAATTTTTTGGAGTGTATGATGATTGATGAGGAGACATCGTAATTAGATGCTTGTAGAGGGTTTGGATTGCACCTAAATTCTTATTTAGGGGTTCTTAAGCTTTTCTGATAGAGTCCTATTTCAATAGGAAAATGATGGGGAACTGAAGATAAGCATAAATATATGGTTTTGATTGGATTTTCTTTAGAGTTTATTCAAATTATGTTTGTTTAGATTAGTTTAATATTTAATAACGTTTAAGTTTATAAGAAATTCATTTGATTTTTAGCTTCTTTACCCTTAAAAAGAAACCTAGTATTTCCTTTTATTACTATTATTGACGATTGAACATGATATCTTCTTCCCCCTAAATTCTTCTTATTCTTCATTCTCTCCTCTTCTTTTCCCTTTTTCTCTTTTCGTGCTGCGTCCTATTTCAAGAATTATATTGGGCAACATACGCTATGTAATCTATAGGTTTAATATGAGCTGGTATCATGATAATAATCTCGGTGGCTGAGATAGATATAGCTGGTTTTGACGGAATTAATTTCAGTAGATTGTCTCTGCAATGTTTCACTACTTTCAGAGGGTTTTATTCTTCTTTCCCACTTCTCACTTATACTTTCTTTATTTGGTTTTCTGTTTGATGCCATGGCCATTTGTCTAAAGCCGATTTGTTTATCTCCAACAATTTCCTACCTCATTTTGTTCCCACTAGGCCATTCTAACAGAAATTTATAATATTCAAACCCCTTAAAGCTGCAATATTATCATCTCTCTGTTAACTGTCACGCAGATTGGTGGAGGGGACCTGTGGGGCCAATTGGAATTGGATAACTTTAATTTAAATTGAAAAAAATGTGCGGAAAAGCTGTAATTATTATGAAATAATTAGTTTGATTGTCCAAACTAGAATGTTACCAGAGGGTTATATATAGATGCATATGTACATACATATTAATCTCATAATGTAGAGGGAGACACACATATATGCCCCCAACCCGGATTCCTTTTTTGTTATTTTCCCTTTCTTGCACTAATCAGTTAAATGTTAGTGTTTAATCACACACATAAATATCTACAGTATATGTAAGATTACATTTTCATTTTAACTGGATTCTTGTTACTTCATACCTTTGACGTTGAGTTATATCAAAGCTCTGAAGATTTTTATATCCTCATGAATTAGAGTCACATAAATCCATCAGAGGTGGGTATGTAGTTTAGGGATAAAAACCTGCTACATCCATTCCTGCCTATTGGGGCATGAAGGGGAACGGACTACCAATGAATCTTCCTTCCAATTTTATTCCTCTGACTTAAGCCCGTTCCAAATTTATTTTAAAACATTGTAGCACTTTTAATGTTAATACATTATTTTATTGTTTGAAAACATTTTCATAAGTGCTACCCCCATTGGAATCGAGTCCTAGGTCTGCCTCTGGTCATACAATACTGTAAGGCGTCACAGAGAAAGTGTTGTGCGCTCCTGGTGGTTAAAATGTGTCAATTAGATCAAGACAGTACACCATTATAATTGCCTATTTTGGGGAAGAAAAGACTTGAAGTTTTTTGTTGGCATCATTTGTATTCTTTCTTGGGAAATTAAGCATGGCAACTAACATCTGTTTTCATGTTTATGGTTATTGGTTATCATGGCACATGTTTCATATGATATTCTTATAATGGTAACAGGAGCATCAGCTTTTCATTAAAGAACTTAATGACTATGCGTGAGAAATTCATACAATTACTTTAAATTACATAGGGAAACAACTTGAGTGAAGCAAACAATTTATGGAATTGATTCTTACATAAGAGGGTGATCTTACATTTTCTCTATGGGATTAAGTCAGAATCAAGTTGAATGGTCGCCCATAAACGGGTACCAATTCAATGCCAATTCCTAGTGTCTCTCACATGAATTTCATGGTTGATTGGATGTTTATACTGCTGCTCATGTGTTCACTTGTGGATCCAAAAGACCAGTGGTTGAGTGCAAAGAATAGCAGCTGAACCGACTTTAACCCACATGTCCAAGTCTTTACATGGTATTAATAATAGCATAACAGAGCAAGAGAGTATCGATCACAAGTGTTAGATCAATTTTGGCTAACAAAAATTTTATGTGGTGCACAATATCTTAAGCTGTTTATCTCTCACAATTTCTGATTGTCCAACCAATTAACTATCTTGGTTGAGGAGGAGGTGGTTGCATGAGAATAGCGGATGGTTCTGTTGGAATTGGAGTTTGTGGTATGGCAATGGGCCTCTCTATAGAGTAGCGACGGGATCCTCCGAAACTCTCTATGGATTTCATGTATTCTGATGCATTGTTTTCTATGATAAAAGCGTCCTCAAGTTCACGAACAATGTCAGCCATGCATGGGCGATAAGCTGAGTAAGGTTCAATACATGCCAGAGCTACCTCCACCACTCTCCACATTGCTTCAGCATGGTATCCTCCTTTTATTTTAGGGTCCACAATTTCTTCTATCCTTGAATTCCTTATATGGAGCTTGGCCTGTATTAAAGAAAAGTTGATTGTGTTAGGTCAAACATGAACAATTTTATGAAATGTAAAATGACTTAATTGAGTGGGAGAATGCTCAGAGATTGGATCTTACCCATTCAACTAAGCTCCACTCATTTCGTGGTCTTTTTATGTCGAGAGGTTCTCGACCACTTACGATTTCCAGTAAAACAACCCCAAAGCTAAAGACATCACTTTTTGTAGATAAATGTTGTGTGGAGTAGTACCTGAAAAAAACGAAATTCAAAAAATCAAAGGTTGTGGGCATGCATAATTCTTAAAACCACTATGTGCTGAAGGAGATTTTCATAAATGGTTTCCTAGGATTCTTCTGCAAAATCCACATAATATGAAAGCGCACACTCAGTATCCTCACCGAGGTATATATGTAGAATAAATAAATAAGTCCTCATATGACATGTTTACAACAAGTTCCATGTTATTGATAGTTAGACCATAAAAATTTATGTTTGGTGATAAATGTGTGGAAATGAAATTCATGAAGCATCAATTCAAATTTGAGTGGTATCATTTCAGATTTCAATTCAAAATCTAAAGTTCCATCTCTACCCAGTTCTACTTAAATAGAATTCAAAGCAGAATCCAGCCTTCCTTTTCTTGTTATGTTGAAGGATCAAGATTTAGTACGAGGAGTGGCATACTTACTCTGGATCCAAGTATCCAGCAGTGCCTCTTACTTCTAAAGAAGTGACACTGTCCCCTTCTTGAGGTGCATATTTAGAAAATCCAAAGTCTGCAACCTTTGCGGACATGCTATGATCCAAGAGTATGTTACTCGATTTCACATCCCTATGAATGACACAGCGCTCGGAGAAAGTGTGAAGATATGTCAAACCTGATTGATATAATACTCTTCAAACACTTTGTTACACATTAAATGTCAAGAAAGGAGAAAAAACAAAGGAAAAGGAAATTGAGCAATTGGAAATTATCAAGGTGAAAAAATACTAGCACAAGATGCAAGTGATGCTGAACGTGAGTGAAAATATATGGCACAATTTGTAAAATTACATGAAGTTTGGACTTTCATGCTTCCTTTTATACTACTGAGCTATTTCATTAATAACCTTTTAAGAGTCGAGGATAATTTTAGTCTCTCTAACAGCATGAGATAAAGTTGTATCTTATTTTGATAATAATCATGTTTATTTGCTCTGGAAGAGTTGTAGTTTCCCTAGAATAATATTTGGTTTTAAACATTTTAAATCTTTAGGAGACGTCATTGATATCCTAAAGTTACTTCTGTCATTTTATCATTGTATGAAAACTTTATAACCAAACTTTATTGTGGTTTTCCTTTAGTCATAGGGGAGGGAAGTACTGGGTTTCTTTCTGCAGTGTTGACATATTCGTTCGGAAACATTAAGTCCCAAAGCTGGTACTCTGTCATGCACAGAATATTAATTATTTGCTTGAAAACTCGTTGCTTCCTGTTCAAAAGGGAGATCAAATTGACATATACATAATTCTGGACCCTTTGTTACTTGCCTCTTGCAGCACCTAAAGCTATTGAAAGTCTGGTTGGCCAATCTAAAATCTTCCGCTTTGCTGCTGCTCCTGTAAATTAATGAAGAGTCAAGAAATGAATGCTAATATTTAACAGGGCTTTGTTTGAAAGAGATCTAAAAAAGTAAGTACCGTATAGGCGATCCTGTAGGGAACCATTAGACATAAAAGGATAGACAAGAATTTGTTGGTCATTCTCGCAGCAGTAGCCAAGAAGTGGGACCAAGTTTTCATGCCGGATTGCTGAGAGCAAATTCAACTACAGAATTGATTGACAACACTTTGGTTAGCCTCTTATGAAGGAACCAAGTCCGGATGCATAATAGATTTAGTAATTGTTAGTTATAGGAAAAAAGGAAAATTGAAAATCCCATTGCAGGCGATCAGATGTAGTAAAAATGTTATAAAATCATTACAGTCAATGCACTGGATACTGATTGATAAAGAAAATGGTAGAAGTCACAAAATTAAATTTTTTTCTTTCCAAGGCACCAAGGATCAAATACGCAATTGTAATTAAATAAAGCTGGGAGAAAAAAAATACACAAATCCAGAAAAATGCGTGCACGCTCTAGTTGGTTGTTCAAATAATAATCTTTTCAGGGAAAGTGGTTTAAATTACGCTGGATTCACCTCGTTGTCAAATTCACGAGTTCCCTGGGTTGATGTCGCTGATCGGACCTTCACAGCCACTTCTTGACCATCAAGTAGAGTACCACGGTAAACTGATCCAAACCCACCTTCACCTATCAATGTCTTGTACATTTCTGTAGCAATTTTTATATACTCCAATGTGAAGCTCTGGATGGATATGAACTTGGTTACAATATTATCCATGCTTGGAACTGCATAAATTGCATCTGCATTTGAAAATTTGATGTCACAGGCACTGTTGTTGGAAGATTCAAATTAAATTGATTACTAAAATTGAATGGTCAACCGTAAAAAGAGAGAGAGAGAACTTCTAGGAATAAAAAACAGAATTGTTTCAAATTATGCTCTAATTCTTTCTCTTGTGTATTACTGCAACTCCGAAATCAATGTTTTGCACGTTTTACAAGTTGGATTTTATTTATTCCTGTTGAGAATATGCTTATCACTGTTTCTTTAACACTGATATAGCAATAAGAAACAGGAGTTAGACCATGAGTAAGACAGTGTAACATTCAACCAGCTAGTTTGTAAGCAAGCCTAGTGACTCTAGAAACACAATATTTTGTGATATATAAGTTTCTATAGTGTCGGCAACTAACAGAAGAAAGTTCAATAATAGCTTTGGGTAGCTTCTTTTTCAATCTTGGTCTCTTCGAATTATATCAAAAGAGTTTAATGTACATACTCTTTGACATTGGGTGTCGTTTTACAACAAATTTTTGCAGAGCCATCCTTCTGTGTCTGTATAGGCAAGCCAAAGAGATTCCAAATATGATGATAACTACGAGGGATCCACCTGCAGCTATGCCTATCCAAATTTGTTGACTTGAATGGGAAGATCCTTGAGCTGAGCATTTCCCATTACTAAAATATGAAAGTAAAAAGTCAAAGGAAGAGGAGTTAAGACTCTCTCTCTCTCTCTCTCTCTCTCTCTCTCTCTCTCTCTCTCTCTCTCTCTCTCTCTCACACACACACACACACACACACACTCACAATCACACACACCCAGGCATGAAAACGTTTTCTCTTGATAAAAATTTATCCTGGCATTCTTAAAGCTAATACTTCATACTCTGTAGTAAGATTTGATCTGCTTAGGCTGTAAGGAAGATTTTGGCTGGAAAGAGGATTGCAGCCGAAACATCTGGATGAAAAGGAAACCATGTACTAAGTTAGGTGCATCTCCACATAATAATTAGCATAAACAGAAACCAATTCACATTGAAATTGTTATCTAAAAATGTCAAAATGAATTTGTTCATGAACTTACAATGTTGTCAAATAGGACAGAGGGCTTAGAGATTCTGTGATGTTTCCCGTGAGATCATTGTGGCTCAGATCCCTGTAAAATTTTTACAAACAAATCAAAGGGTTGGCAAATTTATTATTGGGTTCATAAGATTCATGTTCGCTGGTTATCAAAAAATAAATAAGATTCATGTTAGCTGATGTTCCTGGAAAGAATTTTTTATGACACCATGTTTACTGGTCTGTTGTCTTAACATACAACTCAATTCAGCTCAACTAACCCTTATCACATACTTGTGTGGGGTTGGCTGCATGAATCCTCCGTTTTCCCCTTTGCTCTAGCAAGGGCCATTTCCAAAGTTAAACCACAAAGGTTCATATGTTTCCTAACTACCTCATTCCATGTGCTTTTAGGTCGATATGTTGCCTAGTATATGATCATGGTCGGTACATGAGTAGCCAAAAGCTTGAGTATTCTTGGATGTGCATATGTCTGTAATGTGTGAGCATCATATTTCCAAGTATCATGTGAACAATTGTATTTTGACTATGTTTTATTGCCTTCTATCTCATAATGTTCATGTCAGCAGTTTTATGATCAACCACTGATGCCATATGGTTAATGGTTTAAGACAGTTAGATGAGCAGGTTGATTGTATTTACTTAATGTCTGATTTAACACAAAATGTTGAAAGCAAGTACTTTAAAGTTTAAACTCTCAATAGTTTGAGCTTGCACAGAGATAAAAAAAAGATCATGTAGGAAGCAAGTTTGTATAGTCAAGATAATTTTCCACGATTTCGTGAGAGAGTTTGGTTTACACACCCCAACATGTAATTGATCAATTACATATGTAAAGGGTGTCTGTGTTTATTTGGTCACTCTGCTGGTGAAATTTTTTAATAGGAAATTGTAGTGATTGTGGTAGTCAGTACGGATACTTTTGTGATTTATGGAGGTTGATTCATTTGGAATTCTAGATTGAGTGACAGAACAAAAGGTTCTTGTTTCTTGGTAAAAATGAAGAGAATTTATGCTGTAACCTTGAGTTCTTGAAAATTGCTATCACTAGGAAAGGGAATTAAAAGTTATCGCGCTAAAATTGAGTGAAAGTTTAGTACACTGATGTCAACACTGAGGAAGCTGGAAACTTCGGAACGGTACCGGTGAACCTATTATTGCTCAAGTTCCTGCATTCGACCGTATGGTCAGTGAGAAACAAACATAATCACTGAATAAAACAATAATCCACTTTAAGAGAACTTAGTCATACAGTTCCTTCAAGTGAATCAGTTTAGTGATACTGGGAGGGAGTGCTCCTGTAAGGCTTTTGAAGGATAGATCCCTGGAACAGAAAGTCAATTAACAGATCATGTTATGAACAAGGTGTTAACAAATATAATGCTTCAGAGATAATCGACGAAATGATAATGAGTGAGTAGTTATTCTTTTGACTGTGATGCAGAGCAAAGAGACTTACAGTTTAGTTATGACTGAGGTACTGTTAAGAGGCCCACAAAACAAACCATGCCATGGAAGAGGGAGACATGGATCTCCTGACCATGTTTTCAACACTTCACTATCTTGATTGAGCTCCTGTAGCTCATGCTTCACATTGGTAATTACATTAACTGAACATACAAGGGGAGATATTTGTCATTTATAAGCTATTATGTTTCAAATTGACTACTACTGTTATTTATAATGACTATATATGAATTTGAAGTGCCTGCTTTTGCCTGATTTATATTCTTCAATAGTGAATATTTTCTTATATGTAATTCAATGCTATCTTTCTATAAAAGAAAGAGGAGAATGCTATTTTACTCTTGAATTCAGTTAATTTCTTCCCATGTAGAATACTGGCCAAAATCTTGATCTTGTCACTGGCTGGTGTATGTTGCTTTTGATTTCAAGATCTGCACTTTTAAAGGCTTTCTCACTCTAAACAATCCCACCCCCAAAACCCCATAATCTCGAGCTTATCACTATCACTAAACCCACTTGTATGGCTTGTAATTTCTACTCTGTTGATCCAGCTACACATTACAATTGGAGACGAGATCATATGAGCAATTTTAGCCAACACAATTGTACCGATCTATGCCCATAAACTAGAAAACTACTGCAAGATATTGGATTGTGTTATTTCATCTTAATAATAGGACAGAAACTTATTAACTTGGGGAACATGATATCTTGTATTGAAGTTTCTATTACCCTATCTCCTTTAGAATAAATAAATTTCATACAGTAAATCAATAGAGTAAGATCATACCTTCTTCTGTACAAGTAGATTGAGTTGACAGGAATAGGCAAATTATACAACAGGTTATCAGTCTTGCAATTACATTATCCAACCCTTCCATCATCCTGTTATCATGCTGGAAAGTTTTCCCATCGGGGTTGTTGGATCATAACCGGGATTTTTATTTAGTTGTGTCAATGGGAATCAAGTAAAAATAGTTTAATTTTCAAGGAAAAAAAAAATATCATCTTATAAGTTTTGTTTGAAAAAGAGGGATTGCCAGGCGACAAAATGGCATCAAAAAACTTGAAACTGTGTTTGATTATCAGTTTGACTTAGGGGTGGGTACAGCTGAGACAATAGAGGGAGGGAAGTGAGAGAATATCAAATTAAAATAATAAAATATTATTTTAAAATTTTGATTGGCAATGTTTTTAACTAACACTCTGTATGATTAATATAATTTGTATTTGTTTATTATTAGGTAATTTTTTAGTACATTAAAATAATGTTGCGGAGCAACAATTCACATATTATGATTCATCCTTTGTCTGAAATCCGTCCCTCTCGTTGTCTGCTACTGTGAATGCAACATCCACGAAATGGGATTTGGCTTTTAATAATCATGTCATGTTCATTAAGTATATTTGACTAATTTGTTCCAAAAAAAAAAAAAATTGATTGTTTAATTGACTGTTCAAAGCATGGTTCATATTTTTCAAAAACGAATGGTCTGAAAGATTGAGGTCAATCCAGAGTACATGGACTTAGCCCAACGAGTAAGTTGGTAGGAAAATTAGTAGAATAGATCATAGAATTGTGACTTGAGAAAGGCTCCCAAAAGTCAAGTTGCATAATGTAAATTTCTATTTAGAGTTTAGATTTATCTTGCCAAGACAATTTTGACGCTAGACCAACCTATGAGTCGAATAAAAATATTGAACAGACACCCCCATGGGCATGGTGCAGTGATAAAGTATGAGGGTTCTCTACGAAGCATCGAAGGTTCAAATCTCCGCGACAGTTGGAAGGCAACATCTATGTTGGAAGACAGAGGTTCACAGAGAGAAAAAATCATCGAATGCCGACCCAAATATGTATAAGCTGTGACCGCATCCGGATTAACCTGGGTAGCGAAACAGGGGGAAAGCCGCCACTCCTCAGGACTAGTCGGGCGAAACTTGGAGTCTTGGACACCTGAGTCATTAAAAAAAAATAATAATAAAAATAAAAAAAAAATAAAAAAAAAAAAAAAATATATATATATATATATATTGAACAGAAATTGAGTAACAGGTTATCTTGGATGTTAAAAGACTAAAATTAACTCTATCGCTTAGTTAACGACAATCAAGATAAGTCGATTGGCCTTAAGTTACGTAAGAATCAATAACTTGACATACGTTATTGTATGCTCAATTTCTCAAGTTTCAAAGGTGATTTTATGTAGAGCTGTCCGTGGGTCGGTTCGGTTCAGTTCTGAAGAGAATCGAACCGACCCAAAACTTTTGGGTATTTAATAAATGAAACCGTCGGGTCCAAATATAATTATGGAACGGTTCGGTTCCGTACCATATTTAAATTTTTTAATATTTACAGCATCACTATATAAATACAACTAATGACATTTCATTCGTAACTTTTACAAATTAACGCAGTCACAATTCAAATATATATAAATAACTAGTCGTCTAATAAGATTAATTCAATGCATACAAATACCAAAAAGTAGATATTAATATTACAACAACACTACATAAAGTAAATTTATTTGCTTCAAATTAAAATGAGCTTTAAAAATGATTTGGGTTTTAATCTGATTTATTTAATTAATTTACTAATTTGTTTAGAAAAAAATAAAATAATTTAATTAATTCAATACAAAAAATAAAAAAAAAAATTTATTTAGTTTCGATTCTTATTCGATTTTTCGATTCTTGGTATAGACCCGAAATCCAATCCAAACCCATCGGTTCTCGATTCGAGTACCTGTTCGGGTATTTAACTTATGAATAACCGCTCGGTTCGGGTTCGGTTCGAAACTTTTGAACACCCCTAAATTTTTATGCGCAATTCCATGGGAACGTGACTAGCCAACTAAATGATTTGAGAATATTTGTCCCTCCATTAAGGCAATGCATCGAGGACCTTGAACTACCAATCAATTACAAAAGAAACATGAAGACTTCATATATTTACAAGCACAATTTACATGTTAGTTACTCGAAGAAGAGCACGATTGCATCTTCAGACTCTCCATGAAAAATAAATAATAAGGGTGTGTTTGATTGCATTTATTTTTTATGGAAAATGTTAGTTTTCCACCAAAATTCATACTTTGAAATATTTGATTGTTATTTTTTTCATGGAAAATATTTTTCAATTTTTAAAAATATGTCTAATTTTTCTTTTTTATTTTAAGGAAAACATTTTCTTTGAGGGAGTAAATTTTTGTTTACCTCAAAATAAGGAAAATATTTTCTTTTATAAGATATATTTTCCATACTAATCAAACACACTCTAAGAGAATTTATTTTTACACTCTCTTTGATTCATTTCAATCGTTTCATTTAAAGAACACATTACACTTTTACTCAAGTGTTAAAGAGTTATATGGCCGTATCACCACCTTCTGGTAATCAAAATGTTAACGTATATTTATTTTTTCATAAATATCATCATTATTAAGAGAAAAGGAGGAGAAACTCCTTGTCTATTGGGTGAAAGCAGTTCAGTTTCACCCACAACGATGACAAGAAATCGTATGACAATATTGACTAACAATAAAGAATATAAAAGATGCATCATAAAATGAGTTGCTATCAGATAACTTTGTATAGCTAAAATTATCTGAAATCGGTGTACGTGTAAAGCAACTAGGCTGAGTTGGAAAACAATCAAGATAGATTAAAATGGTGCAATTTATTGGAGGACTGCAGTGACTATTGGGAAATTACGGCCCCTCACAATGGTGGGGGGCCCACCTTTTTTAAACAGGTGCGCCCCCCACCATTGTGAGGGGCCGGTGAGGGGGGTTGTCAACCCCCCGGTAATTGTAGCATCCCCGTGATTTAGTGCTTTTACTCCGTCAACATGGCTAAAATGTAAACCGACCATGCTACTGTCACAGAGATATTTGACAGGGTTTGGTGACAAACAACACTTTTCACCAAATCATTGGAAGATGGATTTAAAAAAAAAGGCGAATCACAACTCGCCACATCATCGTTGTCACCAAATTTTGGCTGTAATCCCTGTCAGAGTAGATTAACTCAAATGTAAACTGGTTTCTGATTCTATTGGCTAAAGTAGTACGTTGATTGCCATTGTAAGATAGGAAATTGTTTTTCGAAATACTAGTAAGACGCACGTGCAATGCACATGTCATAGTATAGTTGGTTATATGATAGCGTAAGTATAAAAAAAATTATTTGTCTTAAGCATTAGTTACATTAAACTTAAAACACTTGAAATGATGATATGTGACAAAAATAATATTAAGAGATTTGATTCAAAACTTATTTTCTAGACTTTGCGTTTGAATGTCTCTTTATTCTTTTAAAAAAAGACAGGACATTGATAATCAGATGTTGATGCCCTACTAAAGAGATAATGAAGTTCAACTGCAACATAATCCTCATTTTTCTACCTATTAAGGTAAGTCATTATGTCTCCTTCATCTTATGCTCATAGAATCTCCAATTACATGTATTAGTTGCACCAGTATTTAATTTATTTATCAAAATCATATGCATGACGTATGTAGTCAATACTAATTAATTAATGATAATACAGTACAGAATTTAAGACAAATCAAGAGTATCTATCAGTTTTAAAATCACAACACAACGAAAACTTCCATCATAGAGGTAAAAAGAATGACAAACGATCACCTAACTTCATAAATTATGTCGAATATCTTTTCAGCATGTTCTAATGATACTGTACATTAAATCCATTTAAAAAAAATAAAAATAATCAACTTCATAGAAGATGTTTGTCTACCAGCACTGCATGATGTAGGAGGATTCTTTTGAAAATCATTGAGTTCCTTCAATATCCATTTTGATGCCATAAATTTACCCTTTTTAACCGTAAAAACTAAAGAAAAATGAAATTGAGAGAAATTTGTGTGAGTATGGGGGTTGAGGGTGGGATAGAAAAGAAAAATTAACGATTATAATTTTATATTTAATAATTTAAGATAATTTTTATATTTAAACTTAATCGACATTAATATATTTATTATTATCACATTTTAAGTTTTTTTTAAAAAAAATTAAAATCTTTCAAAATGGATATTCATATAATGAAATATCGAATCAAACGAAAAATTGTAGTAAAATAAAGTTCACATTGGAATGAAGTTGTGATTGAAAAGAAACATAAACAATCACGACTTTACGTTTCACAATTAATGTAAAATTATTTTTGATATTTAAAATTTATCGATCATTTTATATATCATGGTCGCACTTCAACATTTCCAACAAATTTTAAATCGCTTAAAACGAATATTTGTAACTTAAAATACTAAATCAAACGTTTTTTTTTTTTAAAATAAAAATGCTTAGACTGCTTAACCTAGCCGAGCCGAGCCGAGCCATAAAGCTATTTGGCTCTGCTCGGCTCGGCTAATGAATAGTAACCACCAAGTGACTCTTTTATTTATGTAGGACAAATGGTTTGCTGTACAACTTTAGGGTGGAATTCACGAAGGATGGTCGTGAGGTCGTAGAAGTAGCATCAACTAACCCAAAAGTTAATGGGGCTCGATTGAAATTAAATTTTCGTAGCACTAAGAGTTTACGACATTAGACTATGTGATACTCTTCGGAGCGTTCACTCTCAAACTTTTGTATAGCGCATTCACTTGTAACTCTCCTTATTTCTCTTTGTATGTGCTTATTGTACTTTTTAGGAAATTTCAATCGATTATAATATTTTTAATATAAAAACAAAATTAACATTGTTCGATATCCAAGCCGATCACTTTCAATCCATTTATCATTTTTTTAACATGATATCATAGCACATTAAACTTAAACGAGCAATTTGATTTAATTAAGATTAAAAAACGAGTATGTGAATTTCAAGATTGATCTGTTCAAATAACTCTTTATGGTATTATGAAAAAAAGCACCCCCTTCAGAGAATTTAAAATTGAGATTGCTGCTCGGATGCCATAGAGATTTCATTTGTCTGTTAAAATGGTTGCCGGTTGTATGATTTCCTTGTTAAAATTTTTCCAAAAACCCGAACTTTGCTTCGTGGATATGTTTCTGCACAGTAGAAGAGCCACAATCGGTAAACTGTCTTCATCATGTGAAAGGTGGAGTGAACGCCATAGATAATCAACATCATCCCATATGTTTAAGTCAAATATGTTGATGTTTCTTAATTCTTAAGTCTATGCCGTGTTAACTTTCGTAATGTATACGTGCACACGCAAACACATATATTTGAAATTTTGAACAAAGAACTGTTCATAGAGGAACTTCTTTTTTATTTCTTTTAGGGAAAATTGCGGCCGCGGTCCCAAACCTTTCATTTTGTTGCAGATTACACCCAAACCTTTAATTTTTGCAGTCGAAGTCCCAAACCTTTAAATGTAATAGCAGCGTCGGTCCCAAACATTTACTTGTTGCGGTAGAAGTCCCAAATATTTGTACATAATTGCAGCGTCGGTCCCAAACCTTTATATGTAATTGCAGCGTCGGTCCCAAGCCGTGAATTCCGTCCGTAAAATCGTTAGTCAACGTTGAAACAGTAATTTTGACTCGGAAAAATTACAGCACCGGTCCCAAACCTTTCATTTTGTTGCAGATTACACCCAAACCTTTCATTTTTGCGGCCGAAATCCCAAACCTTTATATGTAATTGCAGAATTGGTCCATTTCCAGCTTTTTTTTTTTTTTTTTACAATGGAAACAAATTTCATAACCAATTATTAAAAAAAGAAAATCTTTGATGAACAATTTTCATGTAAAACGAAGTCAAACGAACACTAAAATTTGATGAAAAAATAGTTTTTGAGCAAAAATTTTTTTTTTTTTTTAAATTTTTGGCAATGGTAACAAATTTCATAACCAATTGTAAAAAAAAAAAAAAAAAAATCACTTTGATGGACAATTTTCATGTAAAATAAAGTCAAACGTGAACAAAAAAAAATCTAAAATTTCAAAATTTTTCCGGGCGGAAAATTATACGAATCAAACACATTTAATTAACAATTCCCTAGAAAATGATTTTTAGGCAATTACTTTCCCTGAAATTCATTTTCTTTCCACCAATTTTCCACAATTGCAATCAAACGGAATCTAATTTTGACTCAAATGATAACTTAATTGATGGGCAAAATTGTCAAAACAAGTTATTAAAAAAATGTTTTTCTTCTTCAAATCACTTTAATAGACATATTTTACATGACAATTGTCCATTAAAGTGATTTTTTTTTTTTTTTGCAATTGGTTATGAAATTGCGGTCGCGGTTCCGAACCTTTCATTTTGTTGCAGATTACACCCAAACCTTTAATTTTTGCAGCCGAAGTCCCAAACCTTTATATGTAATAGCAGCGTCGGTCCCAAACATTTACTTGTTGCGGTAGAAGTCCCAAATCTTTGTACATAATTGCAGCGTTGGTCCCAAACTATGTAATTGCAGCGTCGGTCCCAAGCCGTGAATTCCGTCCATAAAACCGTTAGTCAACGTTGAAACAGTAATTTTGACTCGGAAAAATTACATCACCGGTCCCAAACCTTTCATTTTGTTGCAGATTACACCCAAACCTTTCATTTTTGCGGCCGAAGCCCCAAACCTTTATATGTAATTGCAGCGTTGGTCCATTTCCAGCTCTTTTTTTTTGCAATGGAAACAAATTTCATAACCAATTGTAAAAAAAAAAAAAAAAAAATCACTTTAATGAACAATTTTCATGTAAAACGAAGTCAAACGAACACTAAACTTTGATGAAAAAATAGTTTTTGAGCAAATTTTTTTTTTTTTTAACTTTTTGGCAATGGTAACAAATTTCATAACCAATTGCAAAAAAAAAAAAAAAATCACTTTAATGGACAATTGTCATGTAAAATATGTCTATTAAAGTGATTTGAAGAAGAAAAACATTTTTTTAATAACTTGTTTTGACAATTTTGCGCATCAATTAAGTTATCATTTGAGTCAAAATTAGATTCCGTTTGATTGCAATTGTGGAAAATTGATGGAAAGAAAATGAATTTCAGGGAAAGTAATTGCCTAAAAATCATTTTCTAGGGAATTGTTAATTAAATGTGTTTGATTCGTATAATTTTCCACCCAGAAAAATTTTGAAATTTTAGATTTTTTTTTTGTTCACGTTTGACTTTATTTTACATGAAAATTGTCCATCAAAGTGATTTTTTTTTTTTTACAATTGGTTATGAAATTTGTTACCATTGTCAAAAATTAAAAAAAAAAAAAAAATTTGCTCAAAAACTATTTTTTCATCAAAGTTTAATGTTCGTTTGACTTCGTTTTACATGAAAATTGTTCATTAAAGATTTTTTTTTTTTTTAATAATTGGTTATGAAATTTGTTTCCATTGTAAAAAAAAAAAAAAAAGCTGGAAATGGACCAATTCTGCAATTACATATAAAGGTTTGGGACTTCGGCCGCAAAAATGAAAGGTTTGGGTGTAATCTGCAACAAAATGAAAGGTTTGAGACCGGTGCTGTAATTTTTCCGAGTCAAAATTACTGTTTCAACGTTGACTAACGGTTTTACGGACGGAATTCACGGCTTGGGACCGACGCTGCAATTACATACAAAGGTTTAGGACTGACGCTGCAATTATGTACAAATATTTGGGACTTCTACCGCAACAAGTAAATGTTTGGGACCGACGCTGCTATTACATATAAAGGTTTGGGACTTCGGCTGCAAAAATTAAAGGTTTGGGTGTAATCTGCAACAAAATGAAAGGTTTGGGACCGCGGCCGCAATTTTCCCTTTCTTTTATTAGCTAAAGGTCTTAATTGGAGCAATATTAGTACACAATTGCACATATTCATACATTATATACATATATAGATTAATATTATTTATATTACCCAACACTTGAAAACGAGGCGCGTAGGGGTGGCGAGCAGGCTCTCTCAATTAAAGTGTGGATCAACTTGACCCATGAGCTTTTTCTTAATTTGGGGGACGAATGGAGCCGGCTTGTAACTCATGCTAAAATTGCATATTTTACTCATTGAGCTTACGAGCCAACTCTGCTAATAATTTATAGAGTAAATTATAAACATGCTCTTGAGGTAATTGAGTAGGGTAATTATATATAGGCAAAAAATAATTTTTAATTTATTGTATTTTATAAATAAAAAATTGTACAAAAGTTAACTTTGATTAGTTGTGCAAAAAGAAGAAAAGAAAAATACAATTTTTAAGCTACAAATTTTTTTCTTGTTTAATTTAAATTATAGCTAAAAAAAAGGAAAAATGACAGAACAAGATACTTTTAAATCTAGCATAAGATAAAATGGTACAATAAGAAATTAGTATTTATTTTTGTATAATATGGGAGATTTCTGTAATTTATTAAAAGAAAATGAGTGTTTTTGTAATAGTAAATTGTGCTGTATATTGGCACTACAATTTAATTTGTTGCACAACATTTTAATTGCATTAAGGTCCTCAAAATTTATTGTGTATCTTCGTCGGGTTTGGGAGGGTTTCAAGATGGTGAACAGACGAATGCGAGAGGCAAAAAAGTTGATGTCATGTCATTTTCCCGAATTTTGCAAATTGACACTTATATCAAAGGAAAAAGATCATTAATTTCTATTATGTCATTCTATTTGTCGTCTACTTTCTAGCAAAGTAGTATTATTCCTGTAACAAACATGCACGGGTTTAGTATTCTTTAACTGAAAGATTCAGTTATTACTCGGTCCTCAATTTATGGCTCAAAGTATAGAAATCCCACTATGCACTTGCTAGTAGAATGAATGACTCAACTTTCTTGAGACTTTTCTGCATGATTTTTAGGGACATCTATTATGTGAAACAAACAAATATAATTCATGCTTATTTTGTGTACTCACGTTGAACAGCTGAGGTGGTTACTTGAATGAATTTCCAAGACGATTAGTTCAATTGTACTACACACACAGTGTGGCAGTACGACGTACAATTTGATTTCTACTACAAAACTTCAGCAAGTTTTGTACTTCTCCAATAATGCTTGTTTGGTGGCCGGTGGGCCTGGTATCATAGTCAAACATCATTTGCTATATTTTTTAATGAGCCTTCTGCATGAACAGGGCCGCGTACGCCTGCAGTAATAATCCTATTTTAATTATCAATTTTCTATTCTCTAATTATGTTTATTGGAAGCAGTATTTCAAAAAGTGTATAGTCTGATTAGACGTAAAAATCAAGCTTTAAGCTTTACGAACCTGGACAAGACTTGGGCGTAAAAGAAAAGTGCTTTCTTATTTTTAGGTCCTGTCTGGTGCAGATTGTAACTAAATTCTAATCAAAATTCTTACCGTTAGTGGGACTCGCGTGTGAGATGGCCGGTCAAATAGTGCGGCTGAAGTGATTGTTAACGGTAGGAAAAATCCAATTTTTGGCCAAAATAATTGCTACCAGATAGGGATTTAATATTATTTAAAAATTTTAATCATTCTAAAAATCATTTAATAATTTAAATAATACATACTAAACATCTAAAATTATAAAATAATTTTTACTTAATAATTTTTACAATTAATCAATTATATAATTTTCAAACAAAAATTTAAAACTAAAGTCAAATAAAAGACATTAAAAAGGGAAAAAAATTAATAAAACTCGTATAGACGTACATTAAGCAGTCAAATTAACAGTTGATCGCTTAATTTCACGCTTATGTCAAGGCATGACTTTTCGTCCGAGCTTTGCACATAGGTCTAAGCTTCGTTTATATGCACTTTTCAACCTCACATTTCATTAGGAGTGAACATGTTTTGGTTCGATCCAGTTCTAAATGGAATCGAACCGGACCGATCCAACCGATTCCGATTCAGTTCTTTACATTGAAAAATAATTATGAAATAAAGCATGAACTACTTGTCAAATAAAAAATAGACAAAAATAGAGTATGAAACCACCATCATTCTTATAATCTAACAATACAAAAAAATTGTTAAACAAGGCAACAAATAAAAATCCGCTTCAAATCTCAAGATCAACTTTTAAAGACGGAAAAATGATAAACTATTAAACACGGTATAAATGGTAAAATGTCGATTGAAAATTATCTTTTAAGAAAATCCATATAACAATAACTTGATTATTTTAATAATTATTAAGGATCATGATTTTTTATGGCCGGCCACTTTGAAAACAATGATAAATTTGAATCCTTATGAAATATCAAACAAAAAATATATTTTTCCTATTGTGTTGCATTAAAACTATAAATTTGTAAAATGTTTATTTAGACTTAAATTTCGATTACACATTGAATGAAGGAAGGAAGAAGAAGCATATGGAAAATGGAATTTTCATGTGAAATAATTTTAGGGTCTAATGTTTAAAGTTGTAGTGCATCTTCGTTCAAATAAAAAAAAAATCGAAAAAAAATTGAATTTATTGTAGGTTCTCGAGACAGTACCAAGAACTGAACCGAACCGAATCGAAACCGATTGATTCTTGATATATGATCCCAAAATCGATCCATTTAGTAGAGGAATTGGAGCCAAACTTATCGGTTCTATTTGGTTTCGATAAAATTCCACCAATTCATGGAAAAAATGTCTACCCCTACATTTCATTAATTTTTATCAAAATTTATTAAAAATCTAATTTTAATCTCCACTACACACAAGGGCTAAACATGTGTAGAAAATAAATTATTGAAATATAAATTAACTAATTTGAGTACTTCTATTATTTCCATTTATTGGCAATTTACTTCTTTTAATTATCTAATATTATTTCCAATATTAACCAACAAAGCCACGCGGGAATTGTTTGTTTTTCCAAGGGCAATTCCGTCCCTCAAGGTGCAACTTGTATATTTCTTTAGGAGTGTCGTGCCCAAATTTGAGTTTGAAGAATAATACAAGTAGCATTAATATAAATATCAAACATTCTGTACTCAATCCGTTCCACAAAATTACAAAGCAAATAAACGTCAACGGATTTGTGCAACTAATCGATTACGTCGATTTCTGGTGATTTTCCCTCTACCTGCAAGATCATTGCAATTTGTGTGATCTAAAATTTATTGTTCATATATCAGTTATTTGTTGGTGTGTTCGCGCTTGAATATGAATGATGTCTGTTGTTGAAATTTTCTGATCCTTTTTTCTTTGAGCTTTGGAATTCAGGTAAATGAAATCGGATTATCTCTGCGTTTCCAGTTTCGCTTTTTATAAAGCTTTTTTTTTTTTTTTTTAAGTGTGGTTGTTAGGGTGGTGTTGTGGAACATGAACTCATTCGTTTAGTTTTGGTATGGGAAAAGAAGAAAAAAATATCTCGTTATACTAAGAGCTGATGTTTTGTAGGTAGGGACACAAGAATGGAGAGGGAGCAGGAATTGGAATGGAAAGCAGCGCAGAGCATTGTGATAAACGTGGAACTTGTTGCTGCAGCGAAAAGTCAGCTTGAGTTTCTCGCGGCAGTTGATAAGAATCGTTGGCTCTATGAAGGCCCTGCTCTGGATAGGGCCATTTATCGGTAAGAATCTGTTCCTCGGAATTGCTATATTTAATCGGTTATTATATTTTGATGCTTAATGGAAAATAATTTGCATAAATTTCATTTAAATGCTATTTTTTGTTATTTAGTTTAGGATGGTTTATTGATGCAGGGGTTTATTACTTAATAATCTCTTGTAATTTTATGCATAATTATTCTTGATGCAAAAGTCGAGACTTCAATTCTTTTCACAGCTTATTATGTAGAGCTATGGATGCCTTGCTCTGTAACATCATTTACAATTTTACCCAGTTTTCCTTTTGTGTAATCACTGGAACGATTCAAATTGACATGTTTTCCAACTCTAGGTTTTTGTAGAGGTGGGAAAGAGGTCAATCTTTTAGCTGAAAGAATTGCTGCTGATTGAATATAACCATGTGTTTTAGGTTGGTCTTAAAATTAACTGAACAGAAAGGAAGGTTGTTTATACAATGCCCTTTTGTTAATTAAAAAACTAAATATTTGCACGTGCCTGTTTGAGGTGTTTGGTAAGTCAGCTGATAAGGATAGTTAGTATGGATACTGGATGACCTTTTAGTATATCATCTTCGTGCTTTGGTTCTGACTATTTAGTATAAGAGCTTGCTAATCACTTTTCAGGTACAATGCTTGTTGGCTTCCCATGCTGGAAATACATTCTGAATCCCCTTTCTTTGAAGGACCTTTAGTTGTCCCTCTTGATTGTGAATGGGTCTGGCATTGTCACAGGCTCAATCCGGTAAGTTTCTGTACGGTCTATCTGACCATCATTTCATCATTATTTCTTATTTCATCATGTGGAATGTCAATTGTGAACTCATCTTTCAGGTTAGATACAAATCTGACTGTGAGGAATTCTATGGAAGAATACTTGATAATCACTGTGCCGTTTCTTCTGTAAAAGAAATTTCAGAAAAGAAAACTGAAGAAATTTGGAAGAAGTTGTACCCAGAAGAGCCATATAAGATGGATTTGACCAGCATTCTTCAAGATAATAACTCTGGAAAATTAGGATCTAAAAAATTCACCAAATATGATCTGGTCTTGGCTGTTAAAAGGCAAAGCCCATTCTTTTACCAGGTAACCTAGTCTTAACCATCGTACTTGCTTAGTTCCTTTTATAAGCTCAGATTTCATATCTACTTGTAATAAGTTCAATTTTTACATCCACAAAGGTTGGCCTGCATTCACAGTGTCAATATCACATCCTTTTTCCGTCACTTCTTAAACTAGGATCCTATATATATCATCAGTAACTAAACTAGATTTAATATACTACAGGTGTCCAGGCCCCATATGAAGAATGATCTCTATCTTGAAGGAGCTGTGGCTAGGTACAAAGGATTTTTGCATATAATTAGAAGAAATAAGGAGAGATTTATAAGGAGCTTCTCTGTTCCAACTTATGACATTGACCTCATCTGGCACACTCACCAGTTGCATCCAGCTTCTTATTGCAAAGACCTCATAGAAATAATGGGAAAGGTTTTAGAACACGATGACACTGATTCAGACAGAAGTAAAGGGCAGAAGCTGGATACTGGATTTTCTGGGACTACCAAACAATGGGAGGAGATGTATGGTTCCAGATATTGGAGAGCAGGAGGAATGTACAGGGGCAACGCCCCTTCACCTGTTAGGATGACTCCTTACATCACCGACATTGATGCCAGGAAGGTGGCTGCTTCCTATGAGAATCAGAAACTTCGTGATATGAAAGTGTTGGAGGTAGTTCTTAAGGACCTTATGTAGAATTCCTACAATGTTCTCTTTCAGTATTTTTTTTATATGCAACCACAAAGCATTGGACACACAAAGATGGATGTTTTTATTTGTATTGAAGAAAATTGAAGCATTTTGATTGTTAAAATGTTATAACAGAGAATGGGAAGGGTATCTGGAAGTCTGGAACCTTTCTTAACAAAGTGAAGAAAATAACAAACTGATTTCTATCCTTGTACTTTGGTAACTAGTGCATGCAGTTATACGCAACCATGATTCATGATTTCTTTTCCATTTACCTTCCCCTTTAGGCTATCCTTTGCCCCCATCTACCAACCCAGAATTATATGGGAACTGACCCAAGCAAGAAGAATGGAGTGTTGGATTCCACATTGCCATCTTGAATAATTGGAATAAATCCATGCTGAATTGAATTGAATTGACAAGTCCAAACTGCTTGACATATACATACAAATTTACCTTAAATTTATTACAAACTAATTGCCGTTTCTACTAAGCCAAATGCCATTTAGCCTGTATCATGTATGATAATCTGTCTAAGAAGGCTCTAGCCTTTCACCCTGTTAGAATGTCAATGAACAGAAATTGACCTACAAGCTCCGTCTTCACTTTATCTTACTTTAGTTTCTCAACAAATATGCATTTCTTGTACAAGTTCTTTGGTGTTGGATTGAAATTTAATGGCTCAAAAATTCAAATGAGGCAGTTATGATCAAATTAATTTGCTAAACTGAATCCATTGCATTTGTTTGGACATTGATGTTTAATTTTTCTTGACATATTGAGCTTTATCAGTTTTTTTTACCTATAGAGCGTGCAGTACATATTAAAGAACTAAGTTTGCTTTAGAATATGATTTCAAATCAATAATGCTAGTTTTATGCATCTTCTATTCATGCATCCATGTGAAATAGTTTGTTGAAAGATGTTTCGGGCGTAATTTTATTTGTCTTTCAAATGAAAATATCCATAGTTCCACTACCTTTTGGCCTGTAAAAGGAACAGGTTTAATTCCACAGAGTGATTCCTCCTTCCTGTTTTACTTTTTAAGAGAATGCGTGTAGCAATGGACGATGTTGTTCAATTATTTCCTTGCATAAGATGCTTGTGGAACTTTCCAGGTCATGTTGGAGTTTGTAAGTGTGAGGAATCTGCCAGTGGAACACAAGGGAAGTCTCTTGGTGTCCTTCAGTAAGACACAGCCTGATGCAATCTTCAATGCAAAGAGAAGCCTTACAATTTTGTCTGAATCTGGGGAGAAGCAGGTGGCTTGTTTTCAGTGTGAACCTACTGGGCAACTGCTCTTTGAACTTATGTCTTGCTCAACGTCCAGTTTACTGGTATCAAAGCCATCCAAAACTATGGGCTCAACGTCGATATCTCTTGAAGATTTCCAATCACCTGACTCTAATCTTACAGTGGAGAAATGGTTGGAATTGGTGCCATTTTCTAACATCTCAGAATCCAAGCCAATCTGCTTACGAGTTGCCATCTCAGTTACTGTACCAACCCCAGCACCATATGTACTTCGTATGATTCGCTCTCAACCATTCTCAAAAAGTTCTTGCCTTTTTCCACTTCCTGTAAGGGTTCAATTCGCTAAGAGTTGGACACGTGTCATTGATGAGGGTGGAAATGAGATCATCAACCTGCAGATTAGGTAATTAAATTTCCACTTCCCTTCTACCAGAAATTGTGGTTCCTTTGAGGACTTTGGCATGTGTGCAGATGTGTATATTATACAGCTATTTTTCCGAAAATCACAACCCATTATAATGGCAATTTTCTAGTAATATGAATATTGGCTTTTTGAATGAACAAGTTTGATTGCGGAATGACATGTTTAACATGTTGCAGGTCCTGGATGGATCTATATCTAATTTGTCTATGCTTTTTCACTTGCTTCCAAAGAATTGAAGTAAACTTAATTTACCTCTGATATTAAGCACTGGCAAGCACTTGTAATTATGAATTCATACAATTGGTTTTTATGGATAAAATATAAGTGGGTATGTGGGCATGCACATGTAATGTTCTTTTGCACCATAGAATGCAATTGCTGCTGGATCAAGGAGAGAAACTCGATTTGACTGGATGAGCTTGAGACTGACTGGTGCTTTTGTACTTGTACAATCCTAAAAAACAATCTGAATGTGTTATCTTCACAGACTGAATTGTTTGTAATTCATTTGTGTTAAAGAGGTGCAACTGTAATGGATCTTAATCCGAGAATATTTTTCTTTCATCTTGTTAAAACTTGAATTACGCTTAGGATTTAGGTTTTGTGGTCTTGTTGCAGGCATTCCAAGAAGTCTAAGAGCAAGAAAAACAATATTAGAAGGGAGGTGGTTAGCATCACGAAATCTGGTGAAACAAGTACTCTTGCTGAGTTTGTGGAGAAACAATGGTCATTAATAAATTCTCCGTGGTCCCTTCAGCTTCCATGTACCAACAATGATGATGGCCACCTCTTGGAGCTAACTGGTCCTCGGACTGTAAGTGTTCATCCCATGGAAGCTGATTGTGCACATTTCATTAATTTAGATTTTATTCTTCCATCAGAAAGCATCTATTTTTTCTTGTACTCTGAGGTTGCAATGATTTCTTTCTGGCTAATTGAGGATATTTTGGCCCAAGACTAGCAATGGTTGTCCAGATTTGGAAAAAGAACTGAGTTTTCTCATTTTCTCTTTTGGATATGCATCCTATCACGGCCGTTTTATTACAATATCTATGCTCCATTTAGTTTAATAATTAGGATCAAGGATTCCTATTTTAACAGACACGTACGTAATATCTTAATTAATATCTTGATGTTCTGTTCTATTCGTTCTAACATGATTCATGATGCCCTGAAAACATTTCATTGCCTCAGGCTGTTAACTTTATCACAGTAACAATTAAAAGTTGGGTGCGCTGTATTTGTCATGACCAGCCCCCTCAACAAAAAATGAAAAAATCTCACGGCGTCTAAATCAGTTGCCTTACAGATCAAGTAATTGGTCTCTTCTTGCTGCATTTGTGCAACTATTAATTCCTAAATCACCTTTTCATATGTAACCACCCATTAGCTGACTAATTGGGAATCAAGAGTGAAAAGGATATGTATCAATGAATTCTGTCAATATTACAAAACTTATTAACTGTTGTCCATGACTTTTGCATCTCTCTTACAGGTGAGACTTTTCCTTGGTGGAAGGCTGGATTATGAATCAAAGCACTGCAAGAAACACAAGAGTGAAGATGAACTTGAACATAACCTGATTACAGCAGTAGAATTCTCGGCAGAAGACCCATATGGCAGGGCAGTGGCAATAATTGACTTGAAATATGGTACTCTCAAGGTAATTTCCTTTTAATAAATGAACTTCTGATATTTTTATCTTAAATAAAGCATTTTGGCCCTGCATCACTGAGTTGTTCTTTTTTTTTTTGGGATATTTAGGTCAAAGAAGAGTGGTTCCTTCTTCCTGGCTCTTTACTCGCTTTTATGCTTGGTAATATTTCGAGGAAGGAGGGATACAATAGTTTCACAAGAAGTGGCAAGACAATGAAGAAAGAAGAGTTGACTGAAGAGGTTGATGGATTCCCTGCAGAAGGCAACAAAATGAACCTTACCTCCGGAAAAAAGGAAGAGTTGGACATAGAGGTTGCCAAAATGAACTCAGTGACACCTACGAAGGGTGGGGGGACGTTCAGTGGGGGTTGTGGTGGTGGAGGATGTGGCAGTGGGTGTGGCAGTGGTTGTGGAAATGCCATGAGGAATGAGGCTTCTGGCGGATGTGGTGCCGGATGTGGGGGCGGATGTGGTGGTGGGTGCGGAAACATGGCAAAATGTGGAGGTTGTGGCGGATGTGGCGGTTGTGGCGGCTGTGGAAGTGGTTGTGGCAATAAGTTAGCCAATGGCGGTTGTGGAGGATGTGGCGGCTGTGGTAGTGGTTGTGGCAATAAGCTAGCAAATATGACTGGTGCTGGTGATGGCTGTATTAGCGGACAGCCAAAGCAAGCTACTACCCAAGCAAATGAGATCCTAGTAGCATAATATTCATGCCTACCTGCACTTCAAAAGTTTTCGTTATATCAGAACTTGGAAGCTCCTGTACATCCCATCGTCTCTTTCATCCAGCAACTTACCAGTATATGAAGGTGTGTGATCCATATATGAGCGTGGAAGGTAAATGTTTGTACCCAGAGAATGCCACAGTTCATTATAAAAATCTAAATAAGGCGTTACATGTTTCTCAATAATTGCTTCAAAACAATTACAACTTTGTGTTGATTGTATCCTCTGTGTGTGTAATAAAATAAACTTTTAGCTTTCTACTATTCTGAAAAGATGCTACAAGTGTGCCTTGCATTTCTAGTTAATGTTCCAAATTCCATAATACTTTGTCCCTGAGTTGCAGTTCAAATGGAACGTTGTTAGAATCTCAAGGGAATAGACGGCTCTTTATTGCATACCACAATTTAAGAATTAATATGAGAAGTGTCACTTTCTGACTCAACAAAATCCACTACTAGACCCATTTTTCTGCACAATAAAATTGCAAAATGTGTAAGGCTGTAATGCGGCCACGTTGGGTCACGTTAAGGTTCCGTTTGACGACCATTATTTGAAAAAATTTGCTATATATTCATTTTCAATTATATATTCACAAAATAAAATATTTTGCACGTAAATTTGAATTTTTTTTTTAATTTTTAACCACATATTTTCATAAAAATCACATTTGAAAATATTTTTTCAGTCAAATAATGACCATCAAATATAAGCCCCACCACTCCAAAGTGGTCCAGTATAGTATGGTATGCACTGTACATGATTGGCAGCATCTGTCGCTTGTGCTTCATTTGAATTTTTCTTTTTTCTCGATAATCAATTTTAATCACATATTTTATGAAATCTACAATTTTTTAACTACATATTTTATTCATTTTTATCAAAATCCAATAAAAAATTAATTTTTAACTACACCAAACAGGGTCTTAATCTCCTTCATTAGTGTTAAATTATTCATAGACGTTGCTTCACATCTGCCCTTTTTCCATATGAAAATCAAGATTTACTTTATCCGATTAGCCGAATCTTAATGGTGATTTTCTAACCTCAAGCAATGGAATTTTTTTTATTATTATTTTTCATTTTAGCCACTATTTGGTATGAATTTTAATCTAAATCAAAGTTTTCAACAACACATTTCATCGACTTTTATTAAAATCTACTAAAAATCTAATTTTAATACCCAAATAGAGTGCTTAATCTGTAAAATAAATATTTGGGAAATCAAAAATGCTTAATGTACAATCAAAATTGTACAGCAATTTTGACAGCCCTCTTCATAATAATTGTGGACCCCACCTCCAAATGTACGTGAGGGGGCTCTCAAAATTGATGCCTAACATTTTTCTTGGGAAATATTGAGTTGTAATTAAATTAGACTTGAATAGTCTGTGAACAAATAATTTTATCGTTGTCCATATAATTAACTTTATTCCACGAGAATCTCCGGGCAAACAACCTCCTCCATTCAGCCTTTTTTGTAACAGAAAAAAATGGCAAATATTCATCAATTCTTTCATAAATACGTTCTCATTAATACTTGAATAGAATTAGCCATTGATACCTATTGAGAGAGAATGTAGGGAAGTAGTGAGTAGGTGGGTGTGTGGGGTAGGGGTACCCGACTTTCTCTCAAGACGGAAAGTCTGAACATATTCCAACTCTGTCCTGTTGTGATTCATTCATTCAATACTTTTTTCCACTGTCAAATTCTAAGTAGCCTCTCTCTATCTGTGCAATTGCTAGAAAATTGATTTATCCTTTTCGATTCTTCTGAATATATTTATATATATCCAAATCTCAACATGTTGCGCAATTATTGCTATTTTACAGGTTCAATCAAATCCAACACCACCCACATACACCTTTAACCTGTGTTGTTTTGATTACCATTTACTCAACGATGATTGATGAGTTGCTCTTATGTTTTTTCAGCATCGTGTGCAGCGAGAAATTTTAGGTGTTAATTTCTGCCTCTGCTCATAGCATTTTTACTCTTTTAAGTGTTCAATTTTTAAATTGAATTTTGTGAATCCTGTTTTTGAGCTGGGATGCTTATTCGGCTCTTTGGATCTGGTCAAATTCATTTTAAATTTTGTCCTTTACATTGTTATCAGTGTAGAAGTGTTAGATCTTGTTTAATTTTGTACTGTTGAGATGTAGGTTGTCTCTTTGGTACTTGAACATTAAGCATGTACATCTTAATGTGCACTACATTATTTATACACAAATTGACTAGATTACCAGCTCATCAATACAATTGAATTGTGGATGAGTATTCGTGGAGCCCTGAAACTACGTGCTTGGATGCAGCTCAAGATCACCTAACTGTAAAAGTTACATGTTTGTCAAGAAAACCTGTTTGTCAATTTTACTTAAGACCTCTAAGTTCTAAAGGTAGTTACGGATGTCTCCCTAAACTTGTCCAACCGTGTCTGTTGGAATTTGGAAGTTATTACACAATTACGAAGTAAAGATGCTTGATCGAAGATTGATTAATCAAGATGTGAAGATGATTATATGTTGCTTCTTATAAGCTGCTTTCTAGTATAAATATTCATCCGGTTTTCAACACATTTTAGAAGTAATTACTTTGTTAACGTGTTAGGAGGAAATACTCAGTTTTCATAAGAGTGTAATATTCTGTAATATTATGGTCATCATACAAATGCATTTGTGATATTACAGTTTCACTAACACGGTATTAATCTGTTCAGGTACATGTTCGCAAGATTCATTTTCTCTTGATTCCTGATTATATTGGCCATTGTTCACACTGAACGTTGCTTTTCGATGCATAGGCTCAATGGTGGGCAGGTGAGAACATATAGAACTCTTTCTTCTTACATAGTACGTTTCATAGTGCTGATAATATTTTCTCATCTCTACATTTGTTAAGTTTCTGGGATGTTTATTTTCAATTTAATCCTACTTTGTTTGCTTTAATATATTTTATTATAAGAGAAATTCATTCTTGTGGAGCCAGGTTCAAAAGGAACCTCTGCAGTCTATCATTTTATGAACATGCTTTAAGAGTTATTCACAGTGCAAGTACTGTGGATAAACATAATGCTTTAATTTGTAATGCTTCAGATGTTTCAAGTTTGAGTAATATATCTATCAGATTCCAGATGTAATTGGAATGTCAAATTTTAATCAGAAGCTTTGACCTTGCACACATAATATATATAAAAATTTGGAAGCAATGTTTATTGGGTGAGGAAAAGATTTGATTTAAATAAATAATCTTGCTTACCCATTGTGGATATGCAGATGACAGAGATGATAGCCATGTAGAATTTGCTTCTTATGAAGGCTAGCACACTGTTGGTGTGCAGCTAATGCAAGTACTGGTTGAACTACTAACATTTATCATGTAGTAAAGGAATTAGCTACGTTCTTGAGAAGATGTAGGACTGCTGAACATCTAGTCTTTCCTTAGCCAATAGAATTGTTGAAATCTAGTTCCCTCGGGTAGGCCAAGATAACATTTTAAAGGAATCTCCAATTTATAGCCTGTTGAGTATTAGCCCCCATGAATATGCACCAGAATTAGAGGAGACAATGATGAAAGAGTGGAACATGGCATATACTTTACCTTTTGAAATGAATTGAGAATGATGCATGTTTAGCACTTTTTCATACGTGAAGATGGAAAATTGTGCATTATTCCAATCACATTTCTGTGCTCTCTATTCAACATTATATTTTTTAATAATGCTATGTAGTGCCACTGGTGTTATAGCACCATTCTTTTGTGACATTTAAGTGATAAGTCATCTTAAAATAGAACTCATGTTTCTACAATAAGATATTAGTTAGACACTTAAATGTCACCTAGACAAGTGCTTAGCACCAATGTTGCTAAATAACGTTATTCTATATTGTTAGGCACTTAAGCTCATAGCATTTCAGTTATTTGTCAGTGCTTTTGGCTGCCATAGGTTGGATTCTTGTAGTCCTTAGTATTATTGATAATTCAGTGAAATGATAGGAAGTTAAGGAGGCATGTTTTTTTAAAAAATCATATGATGACATTCTTGCTAGTTAAAATTCCCACTATAAATTTCTTTGAATCCCCTTTTCTAAGACTGAAAATTTGGAGTGAGCTTTTGAGGAAAAACTTGGAGATTTTTTGCTTGACTGGAATTTGACCAAGACTTCTCTTCTTTTCATTCACACACTCCGCCATTTGCGCTTTTTTTTTTTCTATCCTGAAAGGGTTTCCAACTTTTTATTTAGGTTCAGTCTATAGAAATGCATGCTGTAGGCTGTAGCATTGTTGGATCATATTTTAAATTGTCTTCAGCAGGTAAATCCACTTTAACAGAAATAAAAACTTGCAATGCCCTTGTTTCTAGGTCTTAATAATTTAAACGGGAGTTGAGGTCCACATTCTTCATGCTGATTTTTGAATGTCTATGCAATTATACGAATCTGCTGCTTACAGAGCTTTTGCCAAACAATTTTTTATGTAAATACATTCTTTTCAATGTAGGACTAACCGGGGAAAAAATTAGGTTCTACCTGGAAGAATGTTAGCCTTCTGTGCTTTTCTTGAAATAAAGTCGCTGGTATTAGCTTGTAACCAAGGAAAGTTCATTTTCATCAACGAGTTACCCATGATGCTAATACATTTACGGGTCACATGCTTGTATCTGATTTACTTTGTGCGTTGGCAAAGTGTGTGTACTGATGCTGAATTAATGTTTCTGGACATTTACGTGCCCTACTCTCAATTTGTGGGCATTTGTCGTCTAATCTTTTTTGACGAGTCTGTCACACTATCTCATTGTCTGCAGGGCCAACATTTGGAGTTCCTGCTTTGTGGATAGCAAATAATGTAAAAGAGCCGACCGAGGTATGCTTACATTTGCCAGTTCGTAGTGTAATGAGTTTTTCAGAATTTCAACGAGCACAAGTTCAAGTTCAATCATGGTATAAACTAATAATATATTAGCGAAATTGAAAATTAAATTTAGGACTGAAAGAAAAAAAGACGTCACAATTTCCCTTGCAATTCCCACAACTGACTGCTCTGTACATTTTTATCGCTGTTCTACTTTGAAAATCATGAGATGATTTTCTGTATACAAGTACCAAAACCTCTCTGCAATTTACCATCTATCTAGCACCCTAATATTAGAAGTCATCTGTCTATTATAAAAATTCTTCAGTTTTTACCTTACACTACACTAATGCTTGTCATTCTCTTTACACTTCTAATATATCTGGCAACAATCGGAATACAAGAACCACCATTGCTTCCCTTCTAACAAACAAAAACAACCAAGGCAAAGAAACCCCCCGAGCACCACAAGAAATCAACCATCCACATTAATTCTTCACACCATCCAGAAGAAACCAAAACCAGACACAAATATCTCCAAAACATTTCCAGTTCTTTCTCGCTTAGCATGGGTTATCCTTGTTTACAACAAAAGGTGACTGTACACTATCCTCATCAGAATCACTCCTGGAAGAACTCTCGGAATCTGAATCTGCAAAATCAAATATAATACATGTAAAAAACCAAAAAAACATCAATCAATTACAAGGTAATCTCAACTAAAATTATCTTGTATAGAATTTATACCACTGGAAGAGGAGGAATCACTGCCAGAACTGGAGCTACTAGAACTGCTCGATTCATTACTTGCACCAACAGCATCCCTCTCAATCTCCACAGGGGGGAAATTATTTACAGGAATCTCCTCTCCGATATCAACATCCTCCTCCCCAACCACATCCCCTTTCTTCATTTGTTGCCCCTCAGTCTCCACAGGCTCATCTTTTGGCGAATCCTGTCCACAAAAAGAAAACTATTATCAGTCGAAACTAGCAGCAAATATCTGGGAAAAAGTCAGATTATAGTGGATGCAAACCACTACCTGGGCAAGGATCTGTTTTGCAGGAGTCACCTCTTGAAAAAGCATTTGCCTCTGAAACTTGCTTACAGCTTTCTTGTGATATCCTACAAACCTATCCAGTTCCCACAATGTTTCATTGTCTAGAATCTCAATATCAACCTCAATCTCATCACCCTCCTGTAGCAAATTTGAAGTCCTCTTTTTCACAATTTCAATCATTTGATCCAGTTTCTCAGAAGGCAACTCCTGTAAGACAGCCCCCAACTCTTGCTTCTCCTCAGAAGTCATATCCCTCTTGTAGGGATCCTTTGCTTTTGGCTTCGGCAACTTCCCTGACCTAGTTATTGGTTGCAGAGAAGGAGACACCGAAACAGGTGACTTAGTATTCTGCACCTCAGCCGGTAAGTTCAATTGTGGCCGCATTATATCATCAGATGTTCTAGCCATCAATATTGGTTCATCCAAACTTGTCTGCAATGGAAGATGTTCTGATTCTGCAATTTTTTTTGGATGATTCAATTGCTCTGCTGCAGCAGCTGCCTCTGTTGCAACATTGACTTTCCTCTGGTCAGCTTCATACTTCTTACACGCTTGATTAAACATCTCTTCAAACAGGCTGAGTAAAGTCTCTGCCATGATGTGCACATCTTGCCCTTTAGGATTGTAGATCATAGCATTGTTGAAAGTCTGCCTCACATCAGCTGCAAAATCCAGAGAGCTTTCATACTCATTCTTTTCCAGCCGAAATTTCACAGTACCAAGGTCCATCGGACTCTTGATAATTAGATAGTAATCGTGAAGCCCTAAACCCTTGACATCAACGGGAGTATTGAAAACCCAGCCATGGTTGTGCTTCATCAATTTCGTCAAAATCTGACGACACCTCTTCATCATGCTACTATGAACCTTGTTCATTGATAAGTTAGAAACCACGAAAGGCCGCTTTGGCTTTCTGTCATAGGGATATGAGTGTGCCCCTGCTCCTCGCCTCTTCCCCAAATGCTTCTTGCCATTGTTCTTCCCGGTGGTTTTCATTGTCTGCTTCTGAGTCGGAACCTCCACTGCAAGCGAATTTGGTTGAACAATAGTTGGCCAAAAGGGGATACTGGGACGAACCCCATGGTCTCGAGACTCAATCCGGTTCAAAAGGTTCCTGACCCGATCTAGATCCGAGAACAAGCGCTTTTTGAGCCCTTTCTTCTCTCTTCTAGAAAACTCATTCAAATTGTACATCATATACTCGCCTTGGACAGAAATAGGCTTATACGTGTACTCTGGCTGTTTATCTGAGGAAACCAGCGGCAGAACTGGCCTCGTAGATGGATCATTGGTATGTCGGAAATGAGCTCTAGGTGAGGGTTCATGGATCTGTCTGAAACTAGGGTTAGGTTTAGGGTTTGGAATTGGGGTTAGAATCGGATTGATAATATGGTTTGGATTCAACCGGGTGGTGAGAGGAGGTGTAGTACTATTATATTTCTTCATGTAAACATTTCTTTCGCCCCAATAGCCTTCATTCTGACTCGCCAAAACGGCTGATGCCATGTAGAGACGGAAAATTTTATAATTTTGGGATTGGATTACGGCGGGCTATCTCCGGCTAGAATCCATCGGGAAACTACACCGCCATCGGCTGGAAGAAAGATGAAAGGAAATTTTTGGGGCAAAATAGAACTATAGAAAGAATAGAGACGAGGGTTTTCAAGACCCTCCCTGTGATTTGGACGAGAAAGAGGGCAGGGCACCACCTCCTCTTAAAGGCAAGCCAGATCTGCCCGTTTCTGTTTCGGGCAGATCTGATGCCGTTTATTTTTCATCAAACGGTTAAGATGAATCCCACCGCTGCCCAATCTATTGACCTGACCACCTGTCACGGACGGCTCGGATCTAGGTTTTGGATGACGTGGCGAAAAGTTGAGGCTTGGATGAGAGGTGGAATTTAAATTTGTGGGTGGGAGGAGGTTTGGACTTTGGAGGGAGGGAGGAAAATTTTAGATACCCATAGGGAATAGGGATGGGGGGGTCATGGTGACGTGTTTACGTGGGACCTAGTGAAATATCTTAATGCGGGGACTGGTTGGTATTTGGGAGTAGCGTGGGAGTGCATGTAGTGAAACTTCCGCTCTCACATGACAAATGCTTTTGCCAGGTCAGTGGGTGGAAAGTCTCTCAATTTTGGGGCACATATATGACGTCCGAGTCTACCCTCACGTTGACGTTTGGGTACGAGGGGAAATACTTGAAAATACCCAAAATTCAAATATAGCCTTTCCAAAATAGAGTTTATTTGGGAAAGATTAAAATCCAATTAAAATTGAAAATATAGTCGTTATTGGGTTCCACCCGTAATAAAAGTCAACTCCAACTACTATGTTTTCAATTTTAATCTGATTTTAATCCCTCCCAAACAAGCTCATAGCCTTTTGACTATTTTAAATTTTGAAACTACCTAAAATACTCCCAAAAATGATAATTGTATCTAAATCACCATCATATGAAAAGAATACAATTAACTGATTAAGATCTATAAAAAATTATTATCATAAGAATGATCGAAAAAACTTATAAAAAACACATATCTAAAAGATGACTATATAAGATTAAGAAAATTATGAAAAACAAAAAAGAAATTGAGCCCCTGTTTGACACCCATTTTTTTATCTCATTCTCATTTTCATTTTTCTACAGTACTCATTTCTAACCACACATTCTTCAAATAAAATAATATTACACATAAACCCAAAAATTCTTCTTACTTTTTAACCACACATTCTTTACATCAATCACTATTCAAAAACTCATTCTTTAAAAGAATGGGTGTCAAACGGGGCCTGAATTTTAAAATGTATTTGATAAGATTAGATATCAAGAACAATTAAATGCATCCCAAAAAATATTAAAATGTTTCAAGGAAAACATGATAGAAAATATTGCTAAAGGGACAGTAAGATCAATAATAATAAAAGATATATATGATATTATAGATAAATTGGAAAAAAGAAAAAAAGAAAATTTTAAAATATGATTTACCGTTTAACCCAAATATAGATATAATAACAGATATTGATATTATAAATTCTCAAATATTACTAGATTTTGAAGATTTACTTAAAACTTTATAAATGGAAAAACATATTACGAACAGATTACCTCAAAAATATAAGAAATTAAAATTTAAGTTAGCATTGAAATTTTAAATATCCATAATAAATAATAGAATAAGTTTAGCCTTATTAAAAGAATTCTTAGAATATTAAAGAATTTTAGAGAAATTATTTTAAAGATTATTAGATTTTAGATTATTTAATTATTAGATTTTTGTTCGCTTTATTAAAAGAATTCTTAGAATATTAAAGAATTTCAGAGAAATTATTTTAAAGATTATTAGATTTTAGATACCAATATTTCGGGGCTAGTGTGAGGAATGTAAGAATTATGTAAAATTAAATTATTCATAAAAATGGATTCCAACTGGTATACAAGTATTAAATAAATAAAAGATCTTTACAAAACTAAACCTTCTTACTGTAGATATGAGTTGGGGTTGCTTCCTTACGCTTCTGTCATGTATAATCTTTCTGCCCCACTTTGGTAGATTATTTGGATTTGTTTCCCTTGCGGCCTCCTGCCTAATGATACTCCGTTATACATAATTCGTATAGATCCATACATAAAAATTGTATACAAATGTAGAAACTGGAAAACATGGAATTTTATTAAACAAGGTTTAAGAGCAAAAACTCTCTTAAACTTTATTTAAATACAAGTATTTAGATCCAGTATGGATTCACTGTCTTTGAGTGTTTAACCTCGAAAGGTATACATAGAATACTTCAAAATAAGAAAGAAAATTTTTGTAACAAATTTTTCTCATCCTCTTCAGTTTCTTGAATGAGTCTTTTTATATATGGATGAAAAAAATTCATTTCCATCTCCTTCGTCCATTTGTTTATCATTCACAATTTTTCTTTTGCCAAAAGCAAAAGTAATGATAAAGGGATAAGACAAAATGTCTGGAATCACTTTAAAAAAAGTAGATGTCTTTACCCATGGTGAATTGTCGGCCATTTTGTCAAAAGTTTATGCTTTGTATTCTGATTGATCTTCGTGGTTTTGTTTTGTGTAGAACTTCTACTAGACTCTGTCTCTTTTGTCGGTGTTGGAGGATCCTTATCCTCTTCTGCTGTTTTACACCATTGGCAAAAATGATCTTTCCCAATGCTCTGTCTTAAGGCTTAACATAATTCTCATTTGTAATTTGAAGGAGTATTAGGTGAATTATAAAAATTCTTTTCAAAACTACACAAAGTTTTGTTTCCTTCCATTTTGATCACCGATCATATCTTGCTTGTCATCAAAATTTTATTTGATGAGTAATTTACCTTGATTTTTGACTCATTATTAAAGGTCTTTAAACCCGTTAAGAGTCTTTAGTATGAAAGGTTTATCCATCATTGAGAGTTTGTTCACTCACACATTCAGAGTGATTTGCTGTAATGTCTTGATTTGAATATGGTGATATTCTATAATAAGTAGTTCTTCACTATTCCAAAAATGGAATTGTACTGTTTATCTTCAAAATCATATGAAGATTTTGATCTTTAATAACAAATTTCTTGAAATCCTTCAAGGCTTTTAATAATTTGTCATCAATTAAACTGATCTCTTCCATTGTCTCACCGAGGAATATCTTCTTGATTAATCCACAATAAAAAGCAGTTTGTACTATTATTGGTTCAGATCCTTCATAAAAAATGAATGGTCCAAACCTTTTTTCAATTGTACCAAAATATGTTTTGCTTAGATCAGAATCTCCAACTGTTCTGACTTCTTCTTCACACTGAAGGAAGTCATGCAAAGTAATTCCACTAAAAAATGGTTTTTCTTGTGATTTTGGATTTTTTCCAATAGTTTTAAATCTGTTTGGAAGATTATTTGTTTCAGAATTGGATTGAACCATATTTTTAAAAGATATCATTCTAACTATTTGATTTTCACTTGGTGAAGGTCTAAAACATGGAGCTAAACCCCTAGGTCTTGCTATTGGATTTTGACTATAATTGGGTATCAACTCAATGTAGTCAAATTCAAAAAGTGATGTGTAAGGAACTGAGCTTGTTCCTTTGGACTCATGAAACTTTGAAAAGATTTCTTGAGTTTCAGTAAAGGTTTTGAAACTTGTGTTGGTAAGACTTGTTTTTTACAAGAGATTCAACTTAGGTCCAATTGGTATAAAACCCTTGTGAAGGTCCATAAAAAATTACGTAAAATTTTTTCCCTGGTACGATGTACTTACTCCCACCATTGGTGAGGTTTAAAATCATTTTTGGCTTTATCAGCTTCTTCACCCCCATGAAAGTTTTTCTTTGTTTTTCGGGTTTCGAATACCCTTATGTTCTTGCGAACACTAAGATTTCAAATTCTCGTCTGTCTTTTTGTTTTCAATAGTCTTGCTATTGTCAACATCATTTTTTGGGTTTTGAATTCCCATTTGCTCTTGAGAGCACTGAGCTTGACCATGTTCTTTTGTATTATTTTCAGTAGTATCACTACTTTCAATATTGAGTGTCTTTCTCAAGACTGTATTTTTCTTTCCAGTAGTCTTGCTACTCTCAATTCCTTCTGTTTGGGTAGTAGAAGTTTCATCTTCCCCCATTTTTTAATAAGTTGATGCTCATTTTTGCTTGAGAAGTCTAGCCAACTTCTTTTTAAGTATTTACAATTTTTGTTGTCTAGTTGAGATCTTCATTTCTTCAATTTCGATCTGCATTTCAAGATCATCAATCTGATCTTCAATTGTATTCATTTTTTCTGCAAAAGCAAATTCTCTTGTAAATGTATCGGCTAAAGAATTGTCTTTACATTTTATGATTTGTATTTCAAAATTATAATGGCTAAACCACATTTGTCATCTCACAAGTCTTCCTTACTTATAGTCTGGATGTACCTGATGTTTGAAAAATGAGTGACATGTACTTGAATCAGTTCTAATAAGAAATTTATCAGAAATGATGTATAGTCTAAATTTTGTAATAGCTTTTTTCATGGCTAAAATTTCTTTTTCATTTATATGGTAATTCTTTTCTGCTACATGAAAAGTTCATAAAGCATAAAACATAATTTTTCATTTTGATCTTGTTGATTAAAAGCTTTTAAAACTGCTCCCCAATGTTCATGGGTTGCATCTGTTTCAATAATCATTTTATCTCCTAATTTTGGATGATATAATGAAGGTAATTTTGACTTTAGATTTTATTTTGTGAACATAAATACTATATTCATTAGTCTAGATCCTTTTAAAAAAAATTTTGAGTTTCTTTTGAAAAGGTGCCCTCATTTTTGTTAATTCTTTAATAAAAGATTCAGTATTAGTGAGACATCCAAGAAATCTCATTAATTGTTTTTTATCTTGAATTTCATTTGGAAATTCTTGAATGTGAGTTAAAACATGAGGTTTTAGGGTTTTATAGCCATAAGCTATATCTAATCCTAAAAATCCAATTTTTTCTTTAAATATTTGTGCCTTCTTTTCAGATAGCACAATTCCTTCATCTTTTGTTTAGGACAGAGATTACATGTTCTTCACGCTCTTCTTCTGTTTCAGAAAACACAAAAATATCATCAATGTAAACACAACAGTATTTATTATATTCTTTAAAGATATTATCCATATGTGTTTGGAAAATTCTTGGTGCTTGTTTTAATCCAAATGGAATAACTTTCCATTGGTAATGTCCTTGTGAACAGCTGAAAGTTGTAATATGTCTATATTCTGGTTAAGTATTACTTGCCAAAATCCTGATTTACAATCAAAGAATGAAAAGATTTTCTTCCCTTTTATTAATTATAAGAGGTTTTGCATATTTGGAATTGAATATCCATCATCTTTTGTGATTTTATTTAATTGAGAATAGTCAACAACCATTCTAATTTTTCCACGTCTTTTTTCTGCTTCTTTTCTAACCATAAAAGTTGGTGAAGAAAATTGCGATTTACTTGGTTCAATTACTTTTATTTCTAGTAGTTCTTTTATCTGCTTAGAAAATTCTTCTCTATCTTTAGGACTATAAGCCATAACTTTAGCTCTAACTATAGAATTTTTGAATTCTTCAAGTAATTCAATACTTGCTGTCATTCTTCCTTTGTTCTTTTGAGGATCCAAAGGATTTTATGAACAACAATTTTGTAATAAATTTAAAATTTTTTCTCTTTGAGAATTTATTTTAAATTGATGTTGCTCCTCAAGTGTTATGAGAATATTTCTTTTTGGAGTAATATTCTCCTCTATTAAATTTTTGAATTTTTCTTTTTTATTGTTGATGTCAATGTTTTTCAAAAAAATTTCTTGTAAAACATTCATAGCAATTGCTTTTCTTTGTTTGGGAATCCATAATTTGTTACTATTGATAATAAAACTTATAGATTCAATTTCTTCAATAAAGGGATGATATAATTGGCAAAAATTATAAATTTTTCAGTTAATTTTCCCCATTTTTCACTGGGACTAATGTAGAAATACTTTGAAAATTCACATGCATAATTCTCAAAATAACATATATCACATATAGAAATTTTTTCTAAATGATTTAATGCGTTTGCAATTTCAACTGTTGTTCTTTCACTTTTAAAAACTAAGTCAGTCATGTAAACTGTTTATAGAGCTGTTCAACAATTCTTTTAACAAAATTTGGAATATTGTAACCAGCATCATTCCAAATAGTATTTTTGACATTATCATCAAATCTTTCAATGATTTTAAACCCTCACCAATGGTGGGAGTAGGTACATCTGTACCAAGGAAAAAAATTTATGTAATTTTTTATGGACCTTCAAAAGGGTTTTATACCAATTGGACCAAAGTTGAACCTCTTGTCAAAAACAAGTCTTACCAACACAAAAGTTTTAAAACCTTTACTGAATCTCAAGAAGCCTTTTCAAAGTTTCATGAGTCCAAAGGAACAAGCCTAGTTCCTTACAAATCACTTTTTGAATTTGACCATATTGAGTTGAGACACAATTATAATCAAAATCCAAGAGCAAGACCTAGATGTTTAGCTAAATGTTTTAGACCTCCATCAAGTGAAAACCAAATAGTTAGAATCATATCTTTTAAAGATATGGTTCAATTCAGTTCTGAAACAGATAATCTTCCAAACAGATTTAAAACTATTGAAAAATTTTCAAAATCACAAGAATAGTCATTTTTTAGTGGAAATACTTTGCAGGACTTCCTTCAGTGTGAAGAAGAAGCCAGAACAGTTGGAGATTCTGATCTAAGTAAAACATATTTTGGTACAATTGAAAAAATGTTTGGACCATTCATTTTTTGTGAAGGATCTGAACCAACAATAGTACAAATCGCTTTTCATTGTGGATTAATCAAGAAGATATTCCTCAGTGAGACAATGGAAGAGATCAGTTTAATTGATGACAAATTATTAAAAGCCTTGAAGGATTTCAAAAAATTTGTTATTAACGATCAAAATCTTCACATGATTTTGAAGATAAACAGTACAATTCCATTTTGGAATAGTGAAGGACTACTGATTAAAGGATATCAGCATATCCAAATCAAGACATTACAGCAAATCACTCTGAATAAACCAATTATGTCAAAGATTGAATGTGTGAGTTAACAAACTCTCAATTAATGGAAAAGCCTTTCATATCAAAGACTCTTAACGGGATTAATGACCTTTAATAATGAGTCAAAAATCAAGATAAATTACTTATCAAATACTATTTTGATGACAAGTAAGACAGGATCGGTGATCAAATTGGAAGGAATCAAAACTTTGTGTAGTTTTGAAATTTTTTTCTATAATTTACATAATACTCCTTCAAATTACAAATGAAAATTATGTAAAGCCTTAAGACAAAGCATTGTTAATGTTGTAAAATAGTAGAAGAAGATAAGGATCCACCAATACCGCCAGAAGAGACAGAATCTAGTGGAAGTTCTACAGAAAAACAAAACAACGAAGACCAATAAGAATAAAAAGCATCAACTTTTGACAAAATTGCCGACACTTCACCATGTGTAAAGGCATCTACTTTTTTAAAAGTGATTCCAGACATTTTGTCTAATCCCTTTATCATTACTTTTGCTTTTGGCAAAAGAAAAACTGTGGATGGTAGATAAATGGACGAAGGAGATGGAAAGGAATTTTTTCATCCGTATATAAAAAGACTCATTTAAGAAACTGAAGAGGAGGAGAAAAATTTGCTACAAAAAATTTCTTTCTTATTTTGAAGTATTCTATGTATATCTTTCGAGGCTAAACCCTCAAAGATAGTGGATTGATACTGAATCTAAATATTTGTATTTAAATAAATTTTAAGAGAGTTTTTGCTCTGATAATAAAATTCCATGTTTTCCAGTTTCTACATTTGTATACAATCTTTATGTACGGATCTATACAGATTATGGATAACGAAGTACCATTAGGCAGGAGGCCGCAAGGGAAACAAATCCAAATAATCTACCACAGTAACGCATAGAGATTATACAAGGCAGAAGCGTAAGGAAGCAACCCCAACTCATATCTATAGTAAGAAGGTTTAGTTTTGCAAAGATCTTTTATTTATTTAATACTTGTATAACAGTTGGAATCAATTGTCATGAATCATTTAATTTTACATAATTCTTACATTCCGTACACTAGCCCCGAAAAATTGGTATCAGTATTGAATCAAAATTGTGTATACGGCCAAGGGGATTGTCTCAACTAGCATTCCATAAACTAAGTAGATCTTTTTTTTTTTTATAACCGTGGATGTACAGACCAGGTTGCGCGCACCTCGACTAATCTCACGGGTCCGAAGTTTACGATGGGTACTTACCTCAGTGGCCACGAGTGGACTTGAATTGGTGACCATAAACTAAATAGATGTTAATAAAGGCGGTATTCATATTTTATGCCTTTCATTCGAGTAGAAAATAAGGATCAAATTCATCCCAAATAGAACCACCTTCTCTCCACTTTCGGGTCAAATGGGTGCCAGTTGCCCAAAAAAATTTCTCTTGCGACTCCACTACTAACAAATATAGATTATAAATTAAGGCTCCGTTTGGGAGCCATTCTTTCTTCAAATAATACATTTTTTCTTTCACATCAGGTGTGGTCCATGGCTGGAAAGAGACACAAAAAAGGTGTGATTTGACACAAAGAATGCATTTTTTTGTAGAAAAATGGTTACCAAACGGAGGCTAAGAGATTTCTAAGATAGCTTCTCCAAGTTCAAGAACCTCAAAGAGCATGGACTTGCCAGTCTCAGGTTCCAAGTGGAACATACAGTTTGATAGGGCATGAAGCATGAGCAAATTTGCATAGATCGGTAAAAACGCATCTTTGTGATTTAGATTTTAGATTATTTAATTATTAGATTTTTGTTCTCTTTAAGTGCCCCCAACACACACACACAATTGGTATCCACTAGGTAGAAGTCTTTCTTTTGGAATGTATCAAGGAGTTTAATCCTTTCCTCATTTTCAAGTTTTACAGGGCATTCATTAGCATAATGTCCTGATTCATTGCAGAGCCAACATCTGCAATTCTTTTTCTTCTGTGGACAAAATTTCTTTTTATCCAATTTTTCTTCTCTTTCCCTTGGGAAAATTTTTGTTTTTTAAAGAATTTTATTTTCTTAAAAAATTTTTGTTTATAAGGTTTCTTGTATCTTTTAAAAATGTATTTTTTTCTTTTTAAAAGATTTTTTCTTCTTCTCTTTTTTGGATGATAAACAGCCATACTGTCCTAGAAGTCTGTTGAGATATTTTTCCCAGCATAATCTAGGATTTTTTATTATAGCTTGTCTACTATCTCTTATTAAAATATTTTCTTTACATTTATCTGTTAAAAAATTTCTTATTAAAGTAATGACTAATCCTAAAGAGGATTCAACTTTAACATTGAGCTTTGGATCAATATGGTTTTCTTGTTTGATTATTGCATTATTGAACATTTCCATAACCTCATAATTAAAAGGTTCAGGAAGTTTTCTAATAAATTTTTCAATTAATTCACCCCATTTTTCATTAGGGCTAATATAATTTTATTTTATTTTTTGCAAATTCACATGCATAATTTTCAAAATATCACATATCACATATAGAATTTTTATCTAAATGATTCAATGCATTTGCTACTTCAATTGTTGTTCTTTCACTTTTAAAAATCTCATAGGTTTGTCCAGTGAATTGTTTGTAAAGTTGTTCAACAATTCTTTTAACAAATTGTGGAATATTATAATGGGCATCTCCCCATATAACATTCTTTACATTGTTATTGAATCTTTCTAGAAATGATCTGGCATTTCCTCTAGTACTTGCTAAAACATAATTCTATGAATTAGCTTCATTTTTTGTGATTTCCTTATTAACAATCATAGCAACCATAATATGACTATATCATGCATCAATAAGTTTTTCTGGTCCTAACGTACAATCTAGATCCAAAATAGAAACTTGTTTCCTTGTTGGGTTCCTTTCTTTGGAATAAAATTAGATTGTAATAAGTTCTGACCTAAGTCTTCATTGACTGGTAGACTTCTAGGGGTATTATCTCCTATAGTTCTTTTTCCATCTCCTACTGGATTAGAACTTGATGGTTCTGTAAAATTAGTTATTTTTTCTGGTTTAGGTTCCCTATTGGTATTGAATCTTTCATGAATTATGACTTCTTCTTCGGAGTCACTATCATTAAGGTTTTCATTAATATTTTCAGTCACAAATTCTGAATCTATTGATTTTTCATCTTCAGATTTTCAGTCACTATCATTAAGGTTTTCATTAATATTTTCAGTCACAAATTCTGAATCTATTGATTTTTCATCTTCAGATTTTACTGTCATCATGGTTTCTTGGTTTCCAATGTTAATATTCTTAATAACGGTTACTATTTTTTGTAATTCAGAATATTCAAATGCAAGAAGTACATTTAGAAGTCATAAGTCTTGACTTTCTTCATAAATGTTTTCAAGATTTTTTCTGAAACTTGCAATATCAACTTAAAAAGTTAATATCAAACTTTCCTTCTGTTTTTTCTGCATTCAAGGTTGTTGTAATACTTTCACTATTTCCTCTTTTTTCAAAAATTCCTAAAGACATAGTTTGTGGGATTTCCTTAAGTGGAGGAATATCTTGAGTTTTTTCTTCTGCAATAATTACTGCAGAGTGTTTTTCTATAGATTTTTCTGTACTTTCCTGGAAAGTTTTAAGAAATATTTTTATTTCCTCAATACTTTCTTTTAAATTTTTTATTTCTTTTAGAATATCAGCTATTGCTATTTAAATTATTCTTCTCTAAAAAGAGCTTCTGCCATTTCATTAACCGTTTGTCTTAATTGCTTTAATTGTTTATTTGTACTAGTCTCTGTTGTTTCTTCCTTCCATTTAACATTAGGAAGTGGTTTTCTAGTTAAAGACAAACTTCTTGTAAGAAGTGGTCTCTGTTCTTTTATTAATGTTTATTGATCATTAAAATTTATTTCCAAAGATTTTTTGGATGGTTATATCAACCATTCAAATTCTGTTTCTTTATGTTTAAGATAATCTGAGAATAAATGATCAATCTTTATCCTTTTAGGTTCTTTAACAAAAGTCATATTATGTTGGTTATGAATTGCATAACTAACAATATACGATATTGAAAATGGTACATTATTGTTTTTTAACAAATCTGTTCTTCCATACTTGTGTACAAAAGATAAGATTCCGTCAAAGTTTTGGTCATGTAAACTAACTGAAAGTCTAGTATAAACTGTAAATAATAGTTTTCCACATGCCAAGTTCCCTTCAAGGGATCCTAAGCATCCTTCAACGGGATTTTATATTCTTTCATCAATCAAACTCATAGATATACGTTGATCAATTTTTTCTGATAAGGTGCTTCGAAGTTGGATTCGAATAGCTCTTATAGTAACTCAATAAAGGTTCTTGTTATCAAGATCTACCTTTTGTTTGGCTTTATTTATATCTTGTCTAGTAAGTAAAGAAATTCCTATCTTTACCATATGTATCCATATGTATGTTGTACATGTATGGCAAACTTTTTTTGAGATACACCATAATATACATGTCTATTTATGTTTACAAATCTTTGTATAAAACCTGGTTGATCAAAGATCTCTCTAGATTCTATAGTAAGTTTTGTTTTACAGATCCTTGCTAACTTCTTATCAGAAATTAGAATTTCTTTAGAAAAGTTTCCTTGTGATTCAATATGTTCACAGATCTCATCATTTTCTTGATTTTCATTATTATGGGTTTCAAGATCCATAATTAATGATGATTATAAACATAGTGTAGAATAAATTCTTTAACTGCTTTATTATATTCTTCTAAAGCTCTTATTTTCCTTTGTCTTTTAGCTTTACTTGCTAGTCCATGTATTCCAGCAAATATGGAATTATAATAGTCTTCTTCATAGAATCTAAATATTTCATATTCAGATACTAGTACCAAAATTCTTACATGACAAATCTCACAAGATATTTCTATATTACTCATGGCTTAGAGTATTCTAAAAATTCTTTAATATATGTTACTGTTAAATGAACCTTATTACTGTATGAAAATATTGAGTTGGCTTTCTTAGGCCTCTGCCTTATATCCTTTTCTTGCCTCACAATGACGGATTGTATAAACTGGTTTCCCTGACGGCCTCCTTCCTAGCGGTACTCCTGTGTCTTTAATCCTTCTTGATCCATACATGGAGGTTGTATATAAGAATTAGAAACTGGAAAGCATGGAATTTTATTGAATAAGGTTTAAGAGCAAAAACTCTCTTAAACTTTATTTAATTACAAGTTTTTAGATCCAGTATAGATCCAATGCTTTGAGGTTTTAGCCTCGAAGTAAGTACATCAAGATTGTAGAAAATAAGAAAGAAAATTTTTCTTAAAATTTTCTCCTCCCCTTCCTCTGCCCTCCTTTTATAGTTGGATGAGAAAGATTCCTCATTATCTCTGTCGTCCACTTGTCATTTATCCACAGTTTTTCTTTTGCAAAAGCAAAAGTAATGATAAAGGGATAAGAGAAATTGTGTCGGCATCTTCTTTTTCAAAAGTTGATTCCTCCACTTTTATCCTGATTGGTCCGTGTAGCTTTCTGCAGTGCTTCCACTAGACTCTGTCTCACCTGTTGGTGGATCATTATCGTTTGCTGATGTCTTACACCATTGGGAATAATGATCTTTTCCCAAGACTTTGTTTTAAAGCTTTACATAATTCTCCTTTATAATTTGAAGGAGTATTAGGTAAATTATAGAAATTCTTTTCAAAATTACACAAAGTTTTGATTTCATCCATTTTGATCACTGATTCTGTCTTACTTGTCATCAAGATAAAATTTGATGCAAAATTCGCTTTGATTTTCGATTCATTATTGAAGGTTCTTAATCCTGTTAAGAGCCTTTGATAAGAAAGACTTCTCCATTCATTTAGAATTTGCTCACTTACACATTCAATTTTTGTTGTGACTGGTTTATTCAAAGTGATCTATTGTTACGTTTTGATTTGGATATGGTGATATCCTTTAATCAAAAGTCCTTCATTATTCCATAATGGAATTGTACTGTTAATCTTCCACACCATGTGTAGATCTTGGTCTTTGACAACAAATTTCTTAAAATCCTTTAGGGCTTTTAATAATTTGTCATCAATCAGATTGATTTCTTCCATTGACTCACTGAGAATTATCATTTTGATTAACCCGCAATGAAGAAGCCAGAACAGTTGGAGATTCTGATCCAGGAAAGACTTACTTTGGGACAATGGAAAAAATGTTTGGACAGTTCATCTTTTGTGAAGGATCCGAACTAATAATGGTACAAACAGTCTTTCATTGCGGTTTAATCAAAATGATAATTCTCAACGAGTCAATGGAAGAAATCAATCTGATTGATGACAAATTATTAAAAGCCCTAAATGATTTTAAGAAATTTGTTGTCAAAGACCAAGATCTACACATAGTGTTGAAGATTAACAGTACAATTTCATTCTGGAATAATGAAGGACTTTTGATTAAAGGATATCACTATATGCAAATCAAGACGTTACAACAGATCACTTTGAATAAACCAGTCACATCAAAAATTGAATCTGTAAGTGAGGAAATTCTAAATGAATGGAGAAGTCTTTCTTACCAAATGCTCTTAACATGATTAAGAACCTTCAATAATGAATCGAAAATCAAAGTGAATTTTGCATCAAATACTATCTTGATAACAAGCAAGACAGAGTCAGTGATCAAAATGGACGGAATCAAAAGTTTGTGCAATTTTGAAAAGAATTTCTATAATTTACCTAATACTTCTTCAAATTACAAAGGAAAATTATGTAAAATTTTAAGACAAAAGTATTGGAAAAGATCATTATTCCCAATGGTGTAAGACAGCAGAAAAAGATAATGATCCACCAACAGGTGAGACAGAGTCTAGTAGAAGCACTGCAGAAAGCCACACGGACCAATCAGGGTAAAAGTGGAGGAATCAACTTTTGAAAAAGAAGATGCCGACACAATTTGTCTTATTCCTTTATCATTACTTTTGTTTTTGCAAAAGAAAACTGTGGATAAATGACAAGTGAACGACAAAAATAAGGAGGAATCTTTCTCATCCAACTATAAAAGGAGGACAAAAAACAGAGGAAATGGAGGAGAAATTTTTTTCTTAAAAAATTTCTTTCTTATTTTCTACAATCTTGATGAACTCACTTTGAGGCTGAAACCTTCAAAGACAGTGGATCCATATTGGATCTAAATACTTGTAATTAAATAAAGTTTAAGAGAGATTTTGCTCTTAAACCTTCTTCAATAAAATTCCATGTTTTCCAGTTTCTAAGTCTTATATACAACATCCATGTACGGATCAAGAAAGATTAAGGACACGAGTACTGCTAGGTAGGAGGCCGTCAGGGAACCCAGTCTATATAATTCTCCATGTGAGGCAGGAGAAGGATATAAGGCGGAAGCATAAGAAAGCAACCACAATATTTACATACAGTAAGAAGGTTCATTTTGCAAAACTTTCTTGTATTTTATTTATTACAGTATCCAGTTGGAATCCATTGTCATGAATAACTTGATTTACATTCTGGACACAATTATAAAAAACAAAAAAGAAATTGAATTTGATAAGATTGGATATCCACAACAATAAATGCATCCCAAAAAATATTAAAATGCTTCAAGGAAAACAGGATAGAAAATTTTGATAAAGGGACAGCAAGATCAATAATAAGAAAAGATATACAGGATATTATAGATAAATTGGAAAAAAGAAAAAAAATATTTTAAAATATGATATACGTTTTAACCCAAATATAGATATAATAACAGATCTTAATATTATAAATTCTCAAACATTACTAGATTTTGAAGATTTATTTAAAACTCTATAAATGAGAAAACCTATTACGAAAAGATTACCTCAAGAATATAAGAAATTAAAATTTAAGTTAGCATTGAAATTTTATATATCCATAATAAATAAAAGAATAAGTTTAGCCTTATTAAAAGAATTCTTAGAATATTAAAGAATTTTAGATTATTTAATTATTAAATTTTTGTTCGCTCAAAGTAGCCCCTCTCAATTGGTATCAAAGCCATAGATCTATAAAGACCATAAATAATAAAGAAAATAAAGAGCCATAGAAATCATGGAAGTCACAATTACTAAGACAGATTGTTATTATGAGTTTGTATGGGAGGGATTAAAATCAGATTAAAATTGAAAATATAGCCGTTATTGTTGACTTTTATTAGACGGATGGGACCCAATAACGGCCATATTTTCAATTTTAATTGGATTTTAAGCCCTCTCGAACGGGCCTTATATGTTAACAGAAGAACAATGAAGTTATATATTTTTAGAACCTTTTTATAAGGTTTGTTCTTTTGTTGTTTATTCGGATTATACTTTCTCTTATAATATCTTCTTCTTGGTTTTATATTTTTTTTTCTAAAATTTCTGAATTTTTTAAACTTTCGATTTTTATATTTTCTTTTAATAATTTTTCTTTCAGGATTAAATCCCCATTGTGTAGGTTTTTCCATATCCTCACAACATATTCTTGTTAATTTTCCTGATTTTTTTTAATAATTGTCTTTGTTGACATATATATGCAAGTCTTTCAAATAAAAATTTTATTCTTGATCCTAAGAATATTGGTATTCCAATATTATCTCTAAGATATATTTTAAATTCTATCTTAAAATATATTCCCCACGTTCCTGGTAATTTAGTATAGTACATGTTTAGATATACTTCTTGATTTTCATTACTAAAAAATTGTATATAATAGTAATTTCTAAATTCACAAGTATATTCCTTAATTTTGCACATATCACAAATTGTTAAATTTATCAATTTTATTCTAAAATCGTCTTTTTCTTTTTCTTTTCCCTCTTCTTCAGCATTTCTAATCCAATTTTCTCCTAAAAATTTATCTGCAATATATTCTACTAATCTTTCTATACCTTATTTATCTATTTTATTATTTATGTTTGTATATTTCTTTTTATTAATGATTTCGTATCATTATTTACTCATTCCCACTAGTTTCTAACATTTCCTTCAAATGATACTATTAAAAATTCTATTCTTCTTTCTTTATTTTCCCAAATATCGTATTTGTTATATAAAAAGAATAGTATCATTGAATCTGCTCAAGTTAATAAGGCATTTTTAGTATCTATCTTACAATCTAAATCTAATTTTGTTCCTCCATGATTAATTGGCTTATCATAATTATCATTTGGTTCAAATCTATCTTTATATTTACTTCCTTTAGATGGTTGTCTATCTCTTACCGTATCATAGAACTGTTTATATGATTTATTATATATAGGTGCATAACTTTCATCTGGATCAAATTTTTCAGGTTGGTTAGAGGTTTCTGCTGGAGTAGGTCATCCTCTAGTATTCATTAAGACATGGTATTCACTAACATTTTCTAAACTAAGTTGATCAAAGTCTTTTATTAATAAATCTAATTCCTCATTCATCTTTATTGTCTTCTTCAATTTTTTCTTTTCCTAGTGAATTTTTGAAATTTTCTTCTTCTTCTAATATTTTAGGTAAAATATTTTTTTCTAAATTTATCATCCATACTTCCTGCTTCTATTATCAAATTTTCTTGTTCTATGTGTTTCTTCTCAATTCTTAACATCTCTTTTTCTATAAATTTCTTATCTATTTTCTTTTCTTTACTTTTATTGTTTTCTTTTAATTCTTTAATTTCAATTTTTAATATATTTATATCATTTCCTACTTCTTTTATTTCACTTCTTAGATCTTGGACATCAGTTATTAATATTTTTATTAATGCTTTTAATTCCTCCATATGATTATTCATTGTATTATTTTATCTTTGATTGGCTAAGATAATATATTCTACACTCAGCATCTTTACAATCTTTTATAATTCTATCATACATTTGTTTTGTAAATTTAGTATCTGTTAGTTCTTTTAAATTTTTATAATAGTTTGCTCTTTCTTTATATTTTTCCTGTTTTAATTTTAATATTTGATTTTTTTTGATATTTTGTTAATTTTTCAGGGGTTAATAATTTATCTAGTATTTTATAATTTATCGATTTTATTCTTTCTGATTTTTTACTTTTTCCATTCTTTTCATTTAGTTAAGTATTTTAAGAATTAATTTTTTATGATGATTCATGATTTTCTTTACAATATAACATAATTTCTTCTTTATCAAATTCTGAGATAATCTTTTCGTATATATATTCATCTTTTATGGATCCTATTATTAATTTATGTAATATTTGTTCTCTTATTTTTCTAGGTAATTCTTTGATTATAATTAATGTTATTATTTTTAATTTTTTAGGAACGGATTCTAAAAATATATAACTTCATTGTTCTTCTCTTAACATATAATATCAATATGTCTTAGTAATTGCGACTTCCATGATTTCTATGGTTCTTTATTTTCTTTATTATTTATGGTTTTTATAGATCTATTGCTCTGATACCAATTGAGAGGGGCTACTTTGAGCGGACAAAAATCTAATAATCTTTAAAATAATTTCTCTAAAATTCTTTAATATTCTAAGAATTCTTTTAATAAGGTTAAACTTATTCTATTATTTATTATGGATATATAAAATTTCAGTGCTAACTTAAATTTTAATTTATTATATTCTCGAGGTAATGTGTTAGTAATATGTTTTCTCATTTATAGAGTTTTAAGTAAATCTTCAAAATTTAATAATATTTGAGAATTTATCATATCAAGATTTGTTATTATATCTATATTTGGGTTAAAATGTATATTATATTTTAAATATTCTTTTTCATTTTCCCCAATTTATCTATAATATCCTGTATATCTTTTATTATTATTGACCTTACTATTCCTTTAACAAAACTTTCTATCATGTTTTCCTCGAAGCATTTTAATATTTTTTAGGATGCATTTAATTGTTCTTGATATCCTATCTTATTGAATTCGTTTTCAAATTCATTCTTTTTTTTTTTTTTTCATAATTCGTTTAATTTTATATGGTTCTCTTTTAGATCTGGGTTTTTTTTATAAGTTTTATCGGTCATTCTTATAATTTTTTATAGGTCTTGATTGTATTCTTTTTATATGATGGTGACTTAGATGCAATTATCATTTTTGGGGGGTATTTTAGCCGGTTCAAAATTTAAAATAGTCAAAGGATATTTTGGAAAAGCTATCTTTGAATTTTTGGTATTTTCAAGTATTTACCGGGAAAAGAAGGCTTAGAGCGAGGAGAAGGGAAATATCTTCAAATGACCCAAATAAAAGATAATATAAGAAGATTTCAAAAAACACCCTTCAAGAATTCTACTGTAATTTTATAAACCTTTATAATTTTTAAACCTTTATTCATTTGATAACTTTTAGATTTTTAAAGATTTATTTGATTTTTGATAACTTTTAATTTATTTTTAGATTTATTTGATTTTTGTTTGCTCATTGCAGCACCCCCAAAACTGGTATTAGAGTCATAGAGATCATGGAAATTACAATTACAAAAATAGATAAATATTATATATTAAAAGAGGATAGAGGTGGTTATGTATTTTCAGAACCTATTCCTAATAGATTAAAAATAATAACATTAATTATAATTAAAAACATACCTAGAGAAATAAGAGAACAAATATTAGAAAGACTTATCGTAGATTCAATATATATATATATATATATATATATATATATATATATATATATATATATATATATATATATATATATATATATATATCCGATACCAAATTGACCCAGGTTGAGAATAGTAAATCTTAATGAAAATAAATGCAAAATAGACTCAGAAAATCAAACGAGAGAATTTATTGAAAATGATTGAAGTACAAAGAAAAACTTTTGAACTAGCAGAGAGAAGGTTTTCTCAAATCTTAACTCTCATTACATTGAATGTTTTACATTGAGTTTATAACTTGAAAAAGTAAAAACAGGAGGAATCTTGCAAAGTTGATTGAGGTTTTGATTGAATAGTACTTTGTTGACTACTTTTCAAAAAGTAAGAACAATATTTTGTCTTCATCTTCAGCCGAAAGCTTGAGGTGACAAAAGATACTTTAATAAAGTTGCTTTTGAAAAAGAATATACTTTCTTTTTCAAAAGTTTTACTTTAATAAAGTTAATAATTCTTTTGTTTAATTTGATCCATTCTTTTGAGCGGCAAATCTTTGAGAGAATCAATCTTGAATGATGAATAAGAAATCTTCTTAATTCATCAAGATAACTTTGTCCATGTAGTCATTTAGTCTTTGGAACTTCTTCTTCGATGGTTGCATCAAGATCAATTCCATAGCAATTATCTTCATTTTGAAAATAATCAAAATCTGCTTCTGAACTTTCTTCAGAAGAAGTTTCTTGAACTGAAGTTTTTGAAGCATTTTCGGCAAGAGAAGCAATTTTTTCTGCCAAAATTGTCATTTCTTCAGGATTGTTACATTGAGCAAGAAGAGTCAAAAGTCTATTCTTTTCAGTAAGAAAATCAGCATGAGCTTCTTCTCGTTTCTTTGAAAATTGAGAAAATTCTTCATTCTTCTTTTGTCTGATCCAATAATCCACTACTTTTGGACAATAGTTTGTTTCATGAAACTTAGACCACCATTTTATTTTGAATCTTCTAACAATTCTTTTTGGAGAATATTGATCACTTATTTTTTGAGCAATATCGAAATTTTGAACCATAAAAAAGTCCCAATAAAATATCCATGAGATTTTAAAATTATGGGTAAATTGAAATAAAATACTTTCTTGAGGTACTAAAAGAGATTTTGCCTTATTTTTGAAGTAGTTGAACCGTTGAAGAGAGAGACTGGGCAAAATACTCTTCAAGACCAAAGTGTTCAAACCAAGTTTGAAACCATTTCGAAAAAGTCTTTTGACACGCTTGGTGAAAAAGAATAAACCAAGAGTGATTCACTGGTCTAAGGTAAAAAACATTAAACTAGGCATCTTGATAATCAAGGTAACTAAAATGAGAAGAAAACTTTTCACCATTTGAGATGTTCATTTTCTTTTCATTCCAGGAAGGTTGACCCCAGTCATCAAGTGTCAACACTTTACAAATTGAAATTTTTTAGAAATCAATATGTTTGGGATTTTGTTTATTTGGAGTGTGAGTTATGATTGCTGATCCAGTTCTGAGAAGAATCTTTTCATAAAACTCACGAGGTTTTTGAAGAGTCTATGGAAGATATTGAAATGAAGGAGGAAAAATATCAGAAAGACATTCATTAAGATCTGTATATTTTTCAATCTATGATGGTTCCATTGTAATAACGGATTCCAAATAATTTTTTGTAAAATATTGAAAAGGTTTAGGATTGATTTCTGGAAGTTTTCCAGAACCAACTTGAACATCTTTTTTGTAATTTGATGGTTTTTCTGGATTTTGAGGAATTTTTTCAAAAATAGAAAATCGATTTGAAGAAAGAGCCTGAGTATTTGAGGATGAAAATTTTGAATTTAATGTATCTTTGTTGGAATTTTGAATATACTCAGTAATTGAAGGAGCTAGTAAAGGAATTTTGTTTTTCTTGTTATTTGAAGAAGTAACTGAAGCGGAAGAAACCATATCTTCCAAAACTTTGTTGTACCAATCTTTGTTGAAGTGTTCACACTTTCACTCGGAATCTCTCTTTTTTATGTAAGAGACTCTATTGTGAGGAAATCTGCAAGAACATTAGTTTTTCCAGGTATATAAAGAGTTTTGAAATCGAAACAAAACAAAATAGCTTGCCATCTAGCAAATATATGCTTAGAGACAAGATTTTTAACATCTTTTTGAAGAACATCTTTTGAGACTTTGCAATCAGTTTTAAGAATGAAATTTTTATTAATTAAATCATCTTGAAATTTTGAAACACAAAGAAAAATTGAAAGAATTTCTTTTTTAACAGTAGAATAATTTATTTGAGGTCCAGTCCAAACACCAGAATAGTATCGGACTAATTGTTCTTGATGTGACCCTTTTGGAATATGTTTTAAGACTCCACCAAATACTAATTCTAACGCATCGGTTTCGACAATAAGATTTGCATTTGGATCAACAATTGAAAGGCAATGAATACTTTTAACTGCTTTTTTTATTTTTTGAACAGCTATCGTACACTCATCACCCCAAGGTTTTGGACTTTTGTGTAGTCTTTTAAAAAGAGGTGCACAAAGTAGTCTACTGCTTTTAATAAAGTAGGAGACATAATTAACACAACCAAAGAATCTTTGAAGGCTAGTCTTATCAATAATTTGATCAGGAAATTTATCGGTAAAATCTAAACTTCTTTGAATTGGAATAATTGTATTTTGGAAAATATTATGACCAAGGAATCTAATTTTAGTTTGCCAAAGAACAATTTTCTTAGCAGAAACTGCTAAACCATTATTCTTTATTATATTGAAAAATATATTTAAATACTTAAAATGCCGTTCTAAACTTTCAGAATAAATTAGAACATTATTAATGTAAACAATAATAAGATTTTGATAAGGATTAAAAATATCATTCATGATTTTTTGAAATTCAGAAGGAGCATTCTTGAGATCGAATGACATAACATTCCATTCATATTATCCAAAAGGAACATTGAATGCGGTTTTGTATCTATCTTCTTCTTTAATTTGAATCTGCCAAAAGCCAGATTTCATATCAAATTTAGAAAAGATAACGGCTTTGAACAATCTATTCAAAAGATCTTTCTTTTGAAGAAGAGGATAACGAATCCATTGAAGAACAGTATTGAAAGGCTTGTAATTAATTAGAAGTCTAGGAGCACCACGTTCAGAAAAAGATCTTGAGTATATAGCTCAATTTGATCATCCTAATGATAAAATTGATCATTCTCTTCCTACTCTTCCTCTTTCTGAAGAAGAAAAAGTCAATGTTATCAATAGAATTCAACTTAAAAAATGGTATTGCAATATGACAATAGTTGTTAATAAAAGTTTTAAATTAACAACTAGAATCCTTATAGATTCCGGAGCAGATCAAAATTGTATTCGTGAAGGATTCATACCTACAAAATATTTTTAAAAAACCACTGAACGTCTTTATGGCGCTAGTGGAAAGAAATTGAATATTCAATATAAACTTTCAAATGCTCATATTTGTTATTCAAATATTTTTTATCTTGTTAAAAATTTAGATCAAGAAGTTATTCTTGGTACTCCTTGCATTGTTCAAATTTATCCTTTTCAAGCCTCTGAAAAAAGACTTATGACTAATATTTTTGGTCAAGAATTGTTTTTTAAATTTACAAATCCTCATTCTTTTAAAGAAGTTTATACTCTCAAAGAAGCATTTATCTCTCAAATTATAAATAATATAAATTTAAAAAAAACAACATGTATTATTTCTCAAAGAAGAAATTAAACTTCAAAGAATTGAAGATCAATTAAAAAGTTATAAAGAAAAGATTTCTAAATTACTTCAAAAGTTTGAAGATGAAATATGTTCTACTATTCCTAATGCTTTTTGGAATAGAAAGAAACATATTATTTCTCTTCCTTATACATCTGATTTTCATGAATCGTAAATTCCTACAAAATCAAGACATATTCAAATGAATAGAGAACTTCTTGAATTTTGTACCAAAGAAATCAAAAATTTACTTGAAAAAGGACTAATTCGTCCTAGTAAATAGCCATGGAGTTGCTCTGCATTCTATGTGCTTAATCAAGCAGAAATAGAACGTGGTGCTCCTAGACTTGTAATTAATTACAAGCCTCTCAATACTGCTTTTCAATGGATTCGTTATTCTCTTCCTCAAAAGAAAGATATTTTGAATAGATTGTTCAAAGTCGTTATCTTCTCTAAATTTGATATGAAATCTGACTTTTGGCATATTCAAATTAAAGAAAAAGATAGATACAAAACCGCATTCAATGTTCCTTTTGGACAATATGAATGGAATGTTATGTCATTCGGTCTCAAAAATGCTCTTTCTGAATTTCAAAAAATCATGAATGATATTTTTAATACTTATCAAAATTTTATTATTGTTTACATTGATGATGTTCTAATTTATTCTAAAAGTTTAGAACAGTATTTTAAGCATTTAAATATATTTTTCAATATAATAAAGAATAATGGTTTAGCAGTTTCTGCTAAAAAAATTGTTCTTTGTCATACAGATACTAAAATTAGATTCCTTGATCATAGTATTTTCCAAAATACAATTATTCCAATTCAAAGAAGTTTAGATTTTACTAATAAATTTCATGATCAAATTATTGATAAGATTAGCCTTCAAAGATTCCTTGGTTGTGTTAATTATGTCTCCGACTTTATTAAAGGTTGTAGACTACTTTGTGCACCTCTTTTTAAAAGACTACACAAAAGTCCAAAATCTTGGGGGGATGAGTGTACGATAACTATTCAAAAAATCAAAAAAGTAGTCAAAAGTATTCATTGCCTTTCAATTTTGATCCAAATGCAAATCTTATTGTTGAAATTGATGCGTCAGAATTAGCATTTGGTGGAGTCATAAAACATATTCCAAAAGGGTCACATCAAGAACAGTTAGTCCGATACTATTCCGGTGTTTGGACTGGACCTCAAATAAATTATTCTACTGTTAAAAAAGAAATTCTCTCAATTGTTCTTTGTGTTTCAAAATTTCAAGATGATTTAATTAATAAAAATTTCATTCTTAAAATTGATTGCAAAGCCTCAAAAGATGTTCTTTAAAAAGATGTTAAAAATCTTGTCTCTAAGCATATCTTTGCTAGATGGTAAGCTATTTTGTCTTGTTTCGATTTCAAAATTCTTTATATACCTGGAAAAACTAACGTTCTTACAGATTTCCTCACAATAGAATCTCTTACATAAAAAAGAGAGATTTCGAGTGAAAGTGAGAACACTTAAATAAGAGTGAAAAACAAGAAAGTGCCAACATAGATTGGTACAACAAAGTTTTGGAAGATATGGCTTCTTCCGCTTCAGTTACTTCTTCAAAGAAAAAGAAAAACAAAAACAAAATTCCTTTACCAGCTCCTTCAATTACTGAGTATATTCAAAATTCCAACAAAGATACATTAGATTCAAAATTTTCATCCTCAAATACTCAGGCTCTTTCTTCAAATCGATTTTCTATTTTTGAAAAAATTCCTCAAAATCCAAAAAAACCATCAAATTACAAAAATGATGTTCAAGTTGAATCTGGAAAACTTCCAGAAATCAATCCTAAACCTTTTCAATATTTTACAAAAAATTATTTGGAATCAGTTATTACAATGGAACCATCCTGGATTGAAAAATATACAGATCGTAATGAATGTCTTTCTGATATTTTTCCTCCTTAATTTCAATATCTTCCATATACTCTTCAAAAACCTCGTGAGTTTTATGAAAAGATTCTTCTCAGAACTGGATCGGCAATCATAACTCACACTCCAAATAAACAAAATCTCAAACATATTGATTTCTAAAAAATCTCAATTTGTAAAGTATTGACACTTGATGACTGGGGTCAACCTTCCTGGAATGAAAAGAAAATGAACCTCTCAAAAGGTGAAAAATTTTCTTCTCATTTTAGTTACCTTGATTATCAAGATGTCTGGTTTAATGTTTTTTACCTTAGACTAGTGAATCACTCTTGGTTTATTCTTGTTCATCAAGCGTGTCAAAAAGACTTTTCCAAAATGGTTTCAAACTTGATTTGAACACTTTGGTCTTGAAGAGAATATTTTGTCCAGTCTCTCTCTTCAACAGTTCAACTACTTCAAAAATGAGGCAAAATCCATTTTAGTGCCTCAAGAAAGTATTTTATTTCAATTTACCCATAATTTTAAAGTCTCATGGATATTTTGTTGGGACTTTTTTATGGTTCAAAATTTCGATACTGCTCAAAAAATAAGTGATCAATATTCTCCAAAAAGAATTGTTAGAAGATTCAAAATAAAATGGTGGTCTAAGTTTCATGAAACAAATTATTGTCCAAAAGTAGTGGATTATTGGATCAGACAAAAGAAGAATGAAGAATTTTCTCAATTTTCAAAGAAACGAGAAGAAGCTCATGCTGATTTCTTACTGAAAAGAATAGACTTTTGACTCTTCTTGCTCAATGTAACAATCCTGAAGAAATGACAATTTTGGCAGAAAAAATTGCTTCTCTTGCCGAAAATGCTTCAAAAACTTCAGTTCAAGAAACTTCTTCTGAAGAAAGTTCAGAAGCAGATTTTGATTATTTTCAAAATGAAGATAATTGCTATGGAATTGATCTTTGATGCAACCATCGAAGAAGAAGTTCAAAAGACTAAATGGCTACATGGACAAAGTTATCTTGATGAATTAAGAAGATTTCTTATTCATCATTCAAGATTGATTCTCTCAAAGATTTGCCAACTCAAAAGAATGGATCAAATTAAACAAAACAATTATTAACTTTATTAAAGTAAAACTTTTGAAAAAGAAAGTATATTCTTTTTCAAAAGCAACTTTATTAAAGTATCTTTTGTCACCTCAAACTTTTGGCTGAAGATGAAGACAAAACATTGTTCCTACTTTTTGAAAAGTAGTCGACAAAGTACTATTCAATCAAAGCCTCAATCAACTTTGCAAGATTCCTCCTGTTTTTACTTTTTCAAGTTATAAATTCAATGTAAAACATTCAATGTAATCAAAGTTAAGAGTTGAGAAAACCTTCTCTCTGCTAGTGCAAAAGTTTCTCCTTGTACTTCAATCATTTTCAATTTATATATATATTAATTTCTTTTTCTTCAAATTCTTTAATAATTTTTTCGTGTGTATATATATATATATAATTGAAAGATACAAAATATTTTGAATTTGCAGTGAGAAGTTTATCTCCCGTCTAAACTCTGATTACATTGAATGAGAAACATTGAATTTATAACTTGAAAAAGTAAAAACAGGAGGAATCTTGAATAATTGATTGAACAGTTGATTGAGGCCTTGATTGAACAGTGTTTTGTCTTCATCTTCAGCCGAAAGTTCGAGGTGACTAAAAGTTACTCTTTTGCAAAAGAAAGCATCTTCTTTATCAAAAGCTTTACTTTAGTCAAATCTTCTTTTGATCCTTCTTTTGATATGTCGGCAATGCTGGCAAAAATAATTTATTTGCTGGCAGATACATGTTGAACAGCATCCCTTTTGTTTTATGGTCCCTGTATTCTTTAAGTTCGTCAAGGAAACTGGGTTCATATAGTAATTTTGATTTTTGAGCACTTTGAAATTCTTCTTCAATGGCTGCGTCTAAATCAATTCCATAACAGTCATCTTCATTCTGATAGAAATCAAAATTCGCTTCTGAGCTTTCTTCAGAAGATGATTCTTGAACTGATGCTTTTGAAGCCCTTTCAGCAAGAGAAGAAATCTTTTCTGCTAAAATAGCCATTTTTTCAGGATTAGTACATTGAGCAAGAAAAGACAACAGTCGATTCTTTTCTGTGAGGAAATCGGCATGAGCTTCTTCTTGAATTTTTGAAACTTGAGGAAATTCTTCATTCTTCTTTTGTTTAATCTAGGAATCAACTGCTTTTGGGCAACAATTTGTTTCATGAAACTTGGACCACCATTTTATATTGAATCTCCTAATAGCTCTTTTAGGAGAAAATTGATCTGTTGAATTTTGATAAATATCCATATTTTGAATCATAAAAAAGTCCCAACAAAAAATTCATGAGACTTTATAATGATGAGAAAATTGAAATAAAATATTTTCTTGAGGCACCAAAAAAATTTTTGCCTCATTTTTGAAGTGATTGAACCCTTGAAGAGAGAGACTGGGTAAAATATTCTCTTCAAGTCCAAAGTGTTCAAACCAATTTTGAAACCATTTTGGAAAAGTTTTTTGACATCCTTGGTGGAAAAGAATGAACCAAGAATGATTGACTGGTCTAAGGTAAAAAACATTAAACCAGGCATCTTGATAATCAAGATAATTGAAATGAGAAGAAAAGTTTTCACCTTTTGAGAGGTTCATTTTCTTTTCATTCCAAGAAGGTTGACCCCAGTCATCAAGTGTCAACACTTTGCAAATTGAGATTTTTGAGAAGTCAATGTGTTTGGGATTTTGTTTATTTTGAGTGTGAGTTATGATAGCAGATCCAGTTTTAAGAAGGATCTTTTCATAAAACTCACGGGATTTTTGAAGAGTATATGGAAGATATTGAAATGAAGGAGGAAAAATGTTAGAAAGACATTCATTGAGATCTGAATATTTTTCTATCCATGATGGTTCCATCGTGATGACGGATTCAACATAACTCTTTGTGAAATATTGAAAAGGCTTAGGATTAATTTCTGGAAATTTTCCAGAACCAACTTGAACTGCCTTTTTGTAGTTTGAAGGTTTTTCTGAATTTTGAATATGAAGAGTTTTGTCGAAAACTGAAAATCTATTTGAAGATAAAGATTGAGTATTCGAAATAGAGAATTTTGAGGTAATCGAATCTTTGTTAGAATTTTGAATGTATTCAGAAATTGAAGGAGAGGGCAAAGGAATTTTGTTTTTCTTCTTCTTGTTTTTTGAAGAAGAGACAGAAGTGGAAGAAGCCATGTCTTCCAAAACTTTGTTGTACCAATCCATTGTTTTGGTACTCAAACTTCTTTCACTCTTTTTGGGGTGTCCTTATTTTCTCTCGGAATTTCTCTCTTTGATGTAAGAGACTCTCTTGTGAGGAAGTCTGCAAGAACATTATTTTTTTCAGGTATATAAAGAATTTTGAAATCAAAACAAGACAAAATAGCTTGCCACCTAGCAAAGATATGTTTTGAGACAAGATTTTTTACGTCTTTTTGAAGAACATCTTTTGAGGCTTTGCAATCAGTTTTGAGAATAAAATTCTTATTAATCAAATCATCTTGAAATTTTGAAATACAAAGAACAATTGAAAGAATCTCTTTTTTGACAGTAGAATAGTTAATTTGAGGTCCAATCCAAACACCAGAATAGTATCGGACTAACTGTTCTTGATTTGACCCTTTTGGAATCTGCTTTAGGACCCCACCAAATCCTAAGTCTGACGCATCAGTCTCGACAATAAAATCTGCATTAGGATCAATAATTGAAAGGCAAGGAATACTTTTGACTGCTTTTTTGATTTTCTGAACTGCTAGGGTACACTCATCCCCCCAAGGTTTTGGACTTTTGTGTAGCCTTTTGAAAAGAGGTGCACAAAGTAACATACTTTCTTTAATAAAGTCGGAAACATAATTAACACACCCAAGAAATCTTTGAAGACTAGTATTATCAATAATTTGATCAGGAAATTTGTCGGTAAAATCAAGACTTCTTTGAATTGAAATAATTGTATTTTGAAAAATAGCGACCAATAAATCTGATTTTAGTTTGACAAAGAACAATTTTCTTAGCAGAAACTGCTAAACCATTATTCTTAACAACATTGAAAAATATATACAAATGCTTGAAATGTTGTTCAAGACTTTCAGAATAAATCAAAACATCATCAATGTAAACAATGATAAAATTTTGATAAAGATTGAATATATCATTCATAATTTTTTGAAATTCTGAAGGAGCATTTTTTAGACCGAATGGCATAACATTCCATTCATATTGACCAAAAGGAACATTGAATGCAGTTTTGTATCTATCATCTTCTTTGATTTGAATCTGCCAAAAGCCAGATTTTAAGTCAAATTTAGAGAAAATAATAGATTTGAATAGTCTATTCAAAAGATCTTTCTTTTGAGGAAGAGGATAACGAATCCATGAAGTGCAGTATTGAGTGGCTTGTAATTAATTACAAGTCTAGGAGCACCACGTTCTATTTCTGCTTGATTAAGCACATAGAATGCAGAGCAACTCCATGGTGATTTACTAGGACGAATAAGTTCCTTTTCCAGTAAATCATTGATTTCTTTTGTACAAAAATCAAGGAGTTCCTTATTCATTTGAATAGGTCTTGATTTTGTAGGAATTTGAGATTCATGAAAATTAGAAATATATGGAAGAGAAACAATATGTTTCTTTCTATTCCAAAAAGTATTAGGAATAGTAGTACAAATATCATTTTCAAATTTTTGAAGAATTTTTGAAATTTTTTCTTTATTGAGAACATTTTGCAATTGTTCTTCAATCCTTTGAAGTTTAATTTCTTCTTGAAGAAATAAAACATGTTGTTTTTTGAAATTGATATTATTAATAATTTGAGAAATAGATGCTTGTTTGAGAGTGTTAACAACTTTAGTTGAAGGAGGATTTGTAAATTTGAAGAATAAATTTTGATTAAAAATTTTTGTTGAAAGTCCTTTTTCAGTTGCTTGAAAAGGATAAATTTGAACAATAAATGGTGTTCCAAGAATAAATTCTTGATCAAGATCTTTGACAAGATAAAAAATATTTTTTGAAACAAACATTTGAATTGCAAACATGTGCATTTGAGAGTTTATATTGAATATTTAATTTTTTTCCACTGGCGCCATAAAAACGTTCAGTAGTTTTTTCAAAATATTTTGTAAGTATTAATCCTTCACGAATACAATTTTGATCCGCTCCAGAATCAATAAGAACTCTAGTTGTTAATTTAAGACTTTTATTAACAACTATTGTCATATTGCAATACTATTTTTGAAATTGAATTTTGCTAATAACATTAACATTTTCTTCTTCAGAAAGAGGAATGTTATTAAGAGTTTCATGATCAGATTCTAATTCTTTTTCAGAATCTGATTCAGAATCATTTTGAGATAAAATTCGAGGATTTGAAGTGCTTTGTTCAATAGGAATTTTTAAAAGAGCAACTTCAAATTTAAGATTTTTAATTTGATTTTGAAGATCGAAAATTTGAGATTTCATCTCACGTTTTCTGATTTAAGATCAGAATTAGTGGATTTTGGAAAAGATGAATCTTGATTGAATCTTAAGAAAATATCTTTCATATTGAAAGATTGAACATGAGGTTTTGAAGTTGAAGGTAGAAGTTGAGAAAATTTTAACTACAACTGAGGATCTTGAATTTATTCAACAATATCTTGAATGAGTTCTTCTTCTTTAGTAAGAACATTTATAGTTTTACGACCACAAATTTCTTTACTTTGAGAAGATTTGTTTGAACTTGATGACGAATTAGTATCACTATCAGAATCTTCCTGATTTTGATAAATTTGTTCTAATTCAAAAATTGAATAAGATGATTCATCAGAACTTGAATAGAGTAGATTGAGAAGTTCAAGTTTAATATCTTCATTAATTTGAAGACTATTAATCTTTCCTTTCATTGGGCACTTGTTAGAATAATGTCCTGGTTGTGACATTTATAACAAGTGACTTTAGAATTTTTTGATGAAAATTTTCTTTTTAGGTATTTTTTCTGGAATCTAGATTTTTGAGGAAAAGATTTTTGAAATGAATTTTCTTTTTCCTTTTTATGATATTTTCTTTTTCTTAAAAAGGAAGGAAAATGTTTTTGTTTCTTTGAAGAAGGAGGAACAATTTTTTCAAAACCATATTGTTCACAGAAAGATCCAAGCTCTTTCTTTGAACCAAATTGTTCAGATTTAAGCTTGGCTTTGAGTTTTAGATCATTACAAAGAGAAAGTCCTTCTTTGTTAATGAAACTAATAAGCTCACCAAAAGTAAGATATTGAAAAGGAATGGAATTATTGTATTGAAGACGAATTGAATTTCGAACTTTTTCAGTAAAGAATTTTGGAAGTCCAGATAAAAATCTTTCTTTCCAAAATTCATTATTACAATCTTCACGAGTCATAACTCTGGTAAGAAAAATATCTTTATACCATCGAAAATCATGAAGTTTGGGACATGAAATATTCATCAATATCTCAGATGATCTATCTTGAATAAGTTGGGGAGTTCCAATAAAATGTTTGATTATTGAATAAACAAGAGTATTGAAACAATCAGTGACTGTTTCACCATTTTCAATTTTGATAGCTTGAAAATTTTCATTTCTATTTTCTTCAAGCAAGTAATTAGTCCACCATCCTTTGAGTTGGCCAGTAAAACCAACGATGATATTATTACAAGCATGAAGAGTATCTATATGTCTACTAGTGTAAGCAGCCATACAGACAGACATTTTTTCCATAGTTTGCAAAATTTGAAATTCAGTCATCCTATCGATATTCCATTCAACAATACCACTTCCAGAATAGGTTTCTGAAAATTGTTGAAAAGATTTTTCTTCTAAAAGAAGATCAGGATGAGAAGGTCTTGGGTAAAAAATTGGAAGTTTTGAAGATTCAAAATGTTTCAATTTATTAATTTGAAGAGGTTCTTCTTCAATAAATTGATTTTCAAGATTTTTGAAATAATCAACAGTATTAATATTTTTTGAAAGAGAACTTAATTTTGAAAACTGTTTAGTAAGTTCTTCAAGAATTTTTGAGTCTGAATTCAAATCATTTCCAAGTTTTGGAGTAAGACTTGATTCAATGGGTTTGAAGAGAAGGGGAACAGATTTCTTTTCATCAAATTTTGATTTTGAATCTCTATAAGCAGTTTTAACATGCTCAAAGAATTTTTTGAATTTTCTCCACTTTCAAGAGAATTATTTTCAATTCTCGAAAGTTGAATACAAACAGAATCAAGAACAATATTTGTAAAATTATTTTGAATTTGAAGGTTTTTGATATCATACACTTTTGCAGGACTGTTTTCCCTTCTTTCATCATGAATCTGCCTGAAAGGAGAAGCTAAAACTTCACTAGAACCATGAGGAAAAATAATTTCTTCCAAAGGAGGATGTTCAGATTGAGCTATTTCTCTAGAAGAGAGAGTCAAAGTCTTCTTTGAACGATTTGTTTGAATTGAAGAATGAGTCACTGAAATTCTTTTACCAAAGACTTTCAAATTAACCCATTCAAAGAAACTTAAATCTTCTGGAAAGTTAAAAAATTCTTCCCAATAAGTTTCAAGTTCTTCTTTTGAAAACATTTTTCGAAGATTTCTTCGAAAAGCTTTAACAGCGGGAGTTTGATCATTTTTGAATTCATTTCTTCTATCAATAGAAGAGATAACATTAAGTTGTCTAGAAAGTTTTTCATTTGAAGGAGGTGGTTGCATATTTGATTCAGTTGGAGATTTTGGATCAGACGAATATTCAGATTCTTCTTTGTTTTCTGAATATTGAGGTTTTGGAATTTCAGAAATAAAATTTACATTTCTAAGTTTAGAAAATGAATTTCTTTCCTATGAAGGGGGATTTCTGAAGATTCTTTAGACTCAAATGTTGTTCTAGATGAACTAGATCTAGTTAGTTTTTCAAAACTAACCCGATCACTTCCATCAGGAAAATGAGTAATTTTTTGAGGAATATTTTTAACAGGATTTGAAATAGGAGTTTGAACATCTTTGAAATCCCAAGATAATTCTTTTTCTTGAAGATTCCAAGGAATTCTTTTTGGAATCATGACATTTGAATGAAGTGGATTAACTTCAACCAAAAGGCTTTCATCACTTGGTGAAAATCTAAGAGCACGAATATTGAGTTGAGTGTTGAGAAGCTTATAATATACTCTGTATATTAAAGTAAAGGCTTTTGAAAGATCATCAACTTCAAAATTCTTTGTTTGAATTTTTAAGTTGAGTGCATTCAGAATAGCTCCACCTTGAAGACTAACTGAAAAATTTGGATAACAATTTGAAAATACTGGACCACTCTCGAGATTAGACTCAAGCATGGATAGTAAAGAATGTTCAAACTTTAAGAGTCTCTTTTCTCTTAAAGTTATACAAACAGGAATGTCAAGACCAAGTCTAAACAATGGTTTGACAGCAATTTGGACAAGACCAATATGAACATATTGAAATTTCTTTCGATGTTCAAGAATGGCTTCCTTAGAAAGTAAATTCAATGAAGTCATCTGTTCTTTAATAGGAACAGTTTTCTCCATAGTTTTAATAACATAATTTTGAGAAAAATCAAATTTTCCTATTTCATAGATAGAACTTTTTTCTACCTTTGGAATAGTCCAATTTTGAAGAGTTTGTTCAATTTTTGCAATTTGAAGTTCTTTTGAATTGATATCATTTGAAATGTTTGATGATGCAGATGCATTTTTATCAATTTCTTCTTTATTTTCTGGAAAGTATTTTGACATATTATTAACATCTTTTGAAGTACTACCTTTACTAAATCAATTAGACATAAAAGACATTATTAATCAAAATAGCCTCGGGATATTATACTATTGTTTGGGTTTGTGTTGCAGGTTTTGCTGATTAGCTTATTCTCGTAAAACCCTTGAAGCTGAGAGAAGCGTTGGTTGGGTTGCTTGGATTCAGTGGTGTCTGTTGCATACATTCTACAGTGGTATTTTGGATCAAAAGAAGATTTGACTAAAGTAAAGCTTTTGATAAAGAAGATGCTTTCTTTTGCAAAAGAGTAACTTTTAGTCACCTCAAACTTTCGGCTGAAGATGAAGACAAAACACTGTTCAATCAAGGCCTCAATCAACTGTTCAATCAATTATTCAAGATTCCTCCCATTTTTACTTTTTCAAGTTATAAATTCAATGTTTCTCATTCAATGTAATCAGAGTTTAGACGGGAGATAAACTTCTCACTGCAAGTTCAAAATATTTTGTATCTTTCAATTATCAATCAAAGTTATTTTCTTCAAATATTTCTGAGTTTCTTTTGTTCAATTTATTACCTTCTTTTGTCGCCTTTGTCCTATTCACCTGGGTCGAATTTTGAATGTATTCAGAAATTGAAGGAGAGGGAAAATGAATTTAGCTTTTCTTTTTCTTGTTTTTTGAAGAAGAGACAGAAGTGGAAGAAGCCATGCCTTCCAAAACTTTGTTGTACCAATCAATTGTTTTGGTACTCAAACTCCTTTCACTCTTTTTAGGGTGTCCTTATTTTCTCTCGGAATTTCTCTCTTTGATGTAAGAAACTCTCTTGTGATGAAGTCTGCAAGAACATTATCTTTTCCAGGTATATAAAGAATTTTACAAATCATTTCCAAGTTTTGGAGTAAGACCTGATTCAATGGGTTTGAAGAGAAGGGGAACGGATTTCTTTTCATCAAATTTTGATTTTGAATCTCTATAAGCAGTTTTAACATGCTCAAAAGAATTTTTTGAATTTTCTCCACTTTCAAGATAATTATTTTCAATTCTCGAAAGTTGATTACAAACAGAATCAAGAACAAGATTTGTAAAATTATTTTGAATTTGAAGGTTTTTGATATCATGCACTTTTGCAGGACTGTTTTCCCTTCTTTCATCAGGAATCTGCCTGAAAGGAGAAGCTAAAACTTCACTAGAACCATGAGGAAAAATAATTTCTTGCAAAGGAGGATGTTCAGACTGAGCTATTTCTCTAGAAGAGAGAGTCCAAGTCTTCTTTAAAATATTTGTTTGAATTGAAGAATGAGTCACTGAAATTCTTTTACCAAAGACTTTCAAATTAACTCATTCAAAGAAACTTAAATCTTCTGGAAAGTTAAAAAAATTCTTCCCAATAAGTTTCAAGTTCTTCTTTTGAAAATATTTTTCGAAGATTTCTTCGAAAAGCTTTGACAGTAGGAGTTTGATCAGTTTTGAATTCATTTCTTCTATCAACAATAGAAGAGATAACATTGAGTTGTCTGGAAAGTTTTTCATTTGAAGGAGGAGGTAACATATCTGATTCAGTTGGAGATTCTGGATCAGAACAAAATGAAGATGACTGTTATGGAATTGATTTAGACGCAGCCATTGAAGAAGAATTTCAAGGTACTCAAAAATCAAAATGATTATATGGACCCAGTTTGCTTGACGAACTTAAAGAATGCAGGGACCATAAAACAAAAGAGATGTTGTTCAACATGTGTCTGCCAGCAAATAAATTATTTTTGCCAGCATTGCCGACATATCAATAGAAGGATCAAAAGAAGATTTGACTAAAGTAAAGCTTTTGATAAAGAATATGCTTTTTTTTTTGCAAAAGAGTAACTTTTAGTCACCTCAAACTTTCGGCTGAAGATGAAGACAAAACACTGTTCAATCAAGGCCTCAATCAACTGTTCAATCAATTATTCAAGATTCCTCCTGTTTTTACTTTTTCAAGTTATAAATTCAATGTTTCTCATTCAATGTAATCAGAGTTTAGACGGGAGATAAACTTCTCACTGCAAGTTCAAAATATTTTGTATCTTTCAATTATCAATCAAAGTTATTTTCTTCAAATATTTCTGAGTTTCTTTTGTTCAATTTATTACCTTCTTTTGTCGCCTTTGTCATAGGTAATAAATTGAACAAAAGAAACTCAGAAATATTTGAAGAAAATAACTTTGATTGATAATTAAAAGATACAAAATATTTTGAACTTGCAGTGAGAAGTTTATCTCCCATCTAAACTCTGATTACATTGAATGAGAAACATTGAATTTATAACTTGAAAAAGTAAAAACGTGAGGAATCTTGAATAATTGATTGAACAGTTGATTGAGACCTTGATTGAACAGTGTTTTGTCTTCATCTTCAGCCGAAAGTTTGAGGTGACTAAAAGTTACTCTTTTACAAAAGAAAGCATCTTCTTTATCAAAAGCTTTACTTTAGTCAAATCTTCTTTTGATCCTTCTTTTGATATGTCGGCAACGCTGGCAAAAATAATTTATTTGCTGGCAGACACATGTTGAACAGCATCTCTTTTGTTTTATGGTCCCTGTATTCTTTAAGTTCGTCAAGGAAACTGGGTTCATATAGTCATTTTGATTTTTGAGTACTTTGAAATTCTTCTTCAATGGATGCGTCTAAATCAATTCCATAACAATCATCTTCATTTTGATAGAAATCAAATCCGCTTCTGAGCTTTCTTCAGAAGATGATTCTTGAACTGATGCTTTTGAAGCCCTTTCAGCAAGAGAAGAAATCTTTTTTGCTAAAATAGCCATTTCTTCAGGATTAGTACATTGAGCAAGAAGAGACGAACGTGGTGCTCATAGACTTGTAATTAATTACAAGCCACTCAATACTGCACTTCAATGGATTCGTTATCCTCTTCCTCAAAAGAAAGATCTTTTGAATAGACTATTCAAATCTATTATTTTCTCTAAATTTGACTTAAAATCTGGCTTTTGGCAGATTCAAATCAAAGAAGATGATAGATACAAAACTGCATTCAATGTTCCTTTTGGTCAATATGAATGGAATGTTATGCCATTCGATCTCAAAAATGCTCCTTCAGAATTTCAAAAAATTATGAATGATATATTCAATCCTTATCAACATTTTATCATTGTTTACATTGATAATGTTTTGATTTATTCTAAAAGTCTTGAAAATTTATATATATATATATACACACACACGAAAAAATTATTAAGAATTTGAAGAAAAAGAAATTAATTTATATTTAGAAGAAAAAAATTCTAGAGAAAAGTTATTAGGAAAATTAAAAATTGAAGAAAAGCAAGATAATAAAGATGAATGAAGAGTTAGATTTGCTTATAGATAATTTTGATCAATTAAGTTTAGAAAATACAAGTGAATACCAAATTTTAATGAATACAGGAGGATGACATAATCTAACATAAACCTCTACAAATGAAGTAAATATAAAGATAAATTTGAACTAAATGATATTTATGACAAACTAATTAATCATGGAGGAACAAAATTAGATTCAGATTGTTAGATAGATATTAAAAAAACTTTATTAATTTGGGCAGATTCAATGATATTATTCTTTTTATATAATAAAGATGATACATGAGAAAATACATAAAGAAGAATAAATTTCTTAATAGCATCTTTTGAATGAAATGTTAGAAATTGGTGGGAATGAATAAATAATGATACAAAAACACTAATAAAAAGAAATGTACATACGGAAATAATAAAGTCAGATAGACAAGGAATAGAAAGATTAGTAGAACATATTACAGATGAATACTTAGGAGAAAATTGGTTAAGAAATTCTGAAGAAGAATCAATAAGAGAAAAAGATAATGCTAGAATCAAATTAATATAAACTTAACAAATATGTTATATGCGTAAAATTAAAGAATACACTTGTGAGTTTAAATATTACTATTATGTTCAATTTTATTATAATGAAAATCAAGTAGTATACCAAGATATGTACTATAATAAATTACTAGATTCATGAGGAATATATTTTAAAATAGAATTAAAACAATATGTCAGAGATAATTCTGGAATGCGTAGAACTTTAGTATCAAGAATAAAATTTCTATTTGAAAGACTTTCATATATATATATATATATATATATATATATATATATATATATATATATATATATATATATATATATATATATATATATTATGTCAACAAAGACAAATATTAGAGAAATCGGGAAAATTAATTAGAATATGTTGCGAAGATATAGAAAAACATATACATTGAGGATGTAATCCTGAAAAAAGAAGTATTAATAGAAAATATAAAAACAGAAAGTTTAAAAAAATTAAAAATTTTAAGAAAAAATATATAAAACCCAAAAGAAGATATTAATAAAAGGAAATATAATCCATATAAACAACAGAAAAATAAATCTTATAAAAAAAAGATAAAAGTCATTGTAAATGTCTGAATTGTGGAGAAATATGTCATATAAGTCCAGATTGTAATAAGAAAAAAGTCAAAATATTACAGAAAGAATATTTAGAAATAGAAGATGAAAAAAGTGAAATATCTGATATTGAACAATATTATGATAAAAAAATTTATATAAGTGAAACAAGTTCATAGGATAATGAATCAGAATCAGATAGAATTTAGAAAAAGGAAAGGGTAGCAATAAAAGAATATCATAAAATTGAAAAAATCATAGATGTTAGAACAACACAGGAACACATAAGTTAAATATTTTAACAAAAAATACAGTTGCAGAATTATGAACAAAGATTAATAAAAAGTAAAGTGAAAAAATCCAATGTCTATTTTGAAGGAATACAAATAGTGTTTAAATCCTTATTTAGAGAATGAATAGATTCACAATTGACTGTAAGTTTACATGATGAAAGAATAATAAAATTAAAAGATAGTCATTTAGGAACTATAGAAGGAAATTTAGCATATAAAAAAATAATATTTACTTGTTACCCAAAATATTGTATATCATTAAAAGATAAAAACTTTAATGAAGTTTTAGGGTTACATTTCAAGTTACATAAGAATGATATAATGCAACCAGGAGATCAATTATGACTATAGAATATAGAGTTTTATATACATTTACTAATTTCAATTATGGAAATATTTATTCTAAAAAATCATACATAGAAGTCCATATGGAATGTAAAGATATTAGTAAAATAATAGAATCGAGTAAGAAGATAAATATAATTCCAGAAGAATATGAACTAAGCATAACAAAAGATAAACCTGAAATAACAGAATTAAGAGAGGAATAATATCCTAAAAATAAGATAGCATTTAAAGATGAAAGACTACTTAAAAGATCAAAAAATCTTAGAATACCTAATAGAAACCAACTAGAGGAGACTAGTAATACAATAGAAATAAAACTTCATAGGAATGCGGGAAATATGAAGATAGAATGAGAATATTTCAATGGAAGAGAACATATAACATGACCAAATATATTAATTGATACAGGAGCAAGTGAATATCACATGGCTTCAATTAAAAATAAGGGATTAATAACTCATAGAACTAAATCATATAGATATGTAAATTTCGATGGACAATTACATACTACAGAACTAGAAGTTAAAGTACCAATAAAAATAGGAGGAATTAACCTTTTAGTACCATGTTATATAGATAGTAGTATGGATATAAACCCTCATATACTTTTAGAAATGAGTTTTCTAAATGGATTTGAAGATTATAGTATAAAAAGAGAATGATTATATATAACTCATAATGATCAAACTATATTATGTAAAAAGAGCTAAATGAATAATCAAATAAGTTTTGCATTAGCGGTATATATACAAGTTACTATTGTAGAAATAAATATAACAACTTTTGCTTTAGTTGATACATGAAGTGATATAACAATATTCAAAAGTTTCTTGATAAAATCATGAAATAATGACCGTAAGATAAAAATAATTGGAGTAATAGGAGAAAGTACCCAAATAATAAATGGTGCTAATAAAGTCAATATAATACTTGATAGTAAACAAATCATAATAAACAGAATAAATAATTATGATAAATTAAAATGTTATATATTATTTGGAAATGACTTTATACAACAATTTCAGTATTATAAACAAAATAATTATATGATAATGTTATAAATGCCTTGTGCACATTTATTAAAAATTTCAAGAGAATTTAGACCTTATAGAGTTCAGTCAACCCAGTATGGTGATAAAAGGGAGAAAAAACCAATTATAAATGATGAAGTAAAAAAAAAGAATATTATATTAAAAAAGTCCTAAAAACAGGAATATAAATAAGTATAGAAAAAATCATAGAACAATTAGAACAAATTTATGGAGAAAATCCATTATTATTTTGGAAACCATATCATCCTATAGCCAAGATAGAATTAACAGAAAATGTTATTTTAAGAGTAAAACCAATGATGTATACTATACAAAATACACAAAATTTAAAATTCAAATAAAAGAATTATTAGAACAAAAACTTATTAGACCTAGTAATGGACCCCATAGTAATCTAGCATTTATGATGATGAAACATTCTAAGCAAGTTAAAGGAAAAGTTAGAATGGTAATAAACTATAAAGAATTAAATAAGTACACTAAATTTGATGGATATTTTTACTAAATAAAGAAGTTTTAATAAACCTTGTAAAAGGAAAACAATATTATTCTAAATTTGGTTGCAAGTTAGGATTTTGGCAAGTAAAAATGGAAAAAGATAGTATCCAATATACAGCATTTAGTACACTTCAAGGAAAATATGAATGGTTAATAATGTCATTTGGTCTAAAAAAAATGCATCACAAATATATCAAAGAAAAATGGATAATATATTTAAAAAGTTTAATGAATTTTTAATTGTATATATTGATGATTTATTAATATGTTCTAATAGTAAGAACGCACAAACCATTTAATACAATTTATAAATGAATATAGAAATGAATGAATTATTCTTTCCAAAAATAAATCCTTAATAGAAAAGCAAGAAATTGACTTTCTTGGATGATCAATTGATAAAAAAAAAGGAATAAAACTACAATATCATATATGTAAAAAGATAGAAATTTTTCCAAATAGAATAGAATCTAAAAAAAAAATACAAAAAATTCGAGGATATCTAAATTATGCAGAAGGATTTATTGAAAATCTTTAAAAAAAGAGACATAAAATCCAGTTTTACTTAGAAAAACAAATACCGAAAGATGGACTGAAGAACATACAAAAATAGTTAAATTATTAAAAGAAAAATGTAAAAATTTACCGAAATTAAGATTATCGATGAAAAAGATAATTTAGTTGTTAATACTGATGCCTCAGATAAATTATTGGGCAGCAATATTAAAAATAGATTTAAATGAGATACAAATATTCAAGTTGAACATTTAATCAAGTAGAGATAAATTATACCACTCATAAAAAAAATTATTAGCAATTATTAGAGAAATAAAAAAGTTCTCATTATTCTTATTATCTAAAAAATTCATGGTTGAAACTGACAATTCTTAAGTTGCATGACTTGTTAGAAATAAGTTACCAATGAAGCCTCAATATAGGAGGTTACACAAATGGCAAACATATTTATCTTTTTATAATTTTGATATTATTCATATTAAAGGAGTGAAAAATTATCTTGCAAATTTCTTAAGTAGGAATATTGAATTTGGAGATGGATGATATCAAAAACTCATTGATAAACGCTAAAAAGCGAATGGAATTCCTCAAAGAGGAAGCTGAAGATACGAAAATAGGAATTGAGCAATTAGCAGAATCACTCCAACAAAATGTTAAATTGTTGGTTGATATCTCTATTTCTCATTCCAAATATACCAATGAATTGAGTAATAGAATTGATGAAATCTCTTCACAATTCGAGTTACTAAATACCAAACAGGGAATACCAATTGATACCAAACATGGAATATCAAAAATACAAATAGGTACACAGCATGGAAGCTGCAGTGGACCCAGCAATATTAAAAGAGATATGCCAAGTCCCCGAAAGGTGACTATAAAAAACAATTTGTTTATGAAATGGAATTCAAGGACTCCTATTTCGTATCTCCAGGAGATCATGTTTATCCCAAAATTATTATAATGAAAGGAGCAGATCCTTTAATGGTAAAAATGCCAGCTGATTATGGATTCCTAGATCTAATCTATCTTGGAAAAGATCTTAAGGAAATTGAAAAAATTGATGATATATTTAAATCTGAAGTATCCAAGTTTGCCCAAGGAATATCGATTAAAATTTTATTCAATAATTAAAGAAGTTGATGGAAGGATATTTTATCCTGCTGAACACATTATTACCATTGGATATGTTGGAAGAGATTTCCAACTTGAAGTTGGAAAAGAAAATAGACCTTTACCAAAAATTACAAAATCATGGATTAAATCCCGAAGAGTTTTGGGAATGAAGGTCCTTTACAATATGGCAACAAATTTAAATGAAAAGAAATTCAGATGTTTATACCAATATGAAGGATGGACCTTACTTACAAAACAATGGAAAAGAAAAATCTGGAATTCTAAAAGAATACATTAAAAAATCCGATATACATCGAATCAATGCATGTGCGACAACAATACAAGAAGCATGCAGGATAAGGGAATGCCCCACATGCCGACAGAATTGAAAGAAAGTGCAAAAGATTCCAAGATAAAGAGGACAGCTATATGTGAAGACAATATCAACAGGACAATAATAGAGTTGATAATGTAAAGTAAGATTGAAAAAACAATAATAGAGAGGCAGGTGTGCCTTTAATGAAAAGACATAATTTTTTTATGTAAGAGGTCATATAATTGAGCCTCATAATAGAATTGTGATGTAAGCAATGATGTAAGAAACTTAATTATTGGGCTTCATATGATTGTATAAATAGAAGCATTTGGGCTAGAAGAAAGGGAGAATGAATCGGAGAATGAGTTAGAGAAGTGAGCACTCAACTTGTGAGAAAGCCAAACTTTTACGTCTTTTGTACAAATCTCAAATAGATCAATAAAATTCCAATTATTTCATAAAGATACGAGTTTCTAAACTTCTTTTTCATAGATTCTTGAAAGATCCGGTAGGAAATTTCTTTCTTACTTTAGCAATAAATATAGTTTTTCTTTAATCGAAATCTAGATATTTATTTCTTAGAAAAGATATAGTGAGAGCAGGAAGCTGAAACAGCAAAGATCCCGTGAAGGCAAGATTTCGTTGAAGGGAATAGTTTGCATATTCAGAGCTCGAAGGTCACTGAGTTCTAAGAATAAAGACCCAGATCAAAACTAAGGTAAAACCATTGTTCTAAAAGGCGCCAAAACGCGCCGCCCGAGTCAAACGCGTCGAATTGATGAAATGCGGGTAAAAATGCGTTTCTGTTCGAAAATGCGCCGCCTAGGCGGGCATATGCGCGCCTAGGCGCGGCATTTTGGCAAAATGCCGCGCATATGCGCGCCTAGGCGGCGCATTTTCGAACAGGATTTTTTTTTTTTGGTAAAAAAACTGTTTTTTTATATAAAAATATATTTAATTCCTTAAAAATAATTAAAATAATATTAAAAATACGAAACGCATTATGACGCATATTCTTCGCATTGACGAGCCTAAACTTATGATTCTTGATTCTCAACTTCGACGCATCGCAACGCATTACGCCTTTTAGAACACTGGGTAAAATTATTAATTTTTGCTAAATTTAGAAAGAATTCTCCTAAAATCTTAAAGAATCACAGGGATTATTTAGGGAGATTTATGTATTTGGCCTGGTCAATTACGTATTTTAAGTTATCCATTAAAAAGTCTATATTACACTTATCGAAATGAAATCTTCTATATTTCAGAATATAGCCTCACCTTTTAGAATAGTTCATATATAAATTTATTTTATGATCTAATAAGTTAGAATAATATGTAACATATTTTTCATATTTTTATTATATTCTTCAGATGATATAATTATATTTTGTAGTTGAGAAGTAATATTTTTTATTTTTTTCTAACAAATAATTTAATCATTTAATTGTATATCCTGACATCTTAAATATCAAGTTATGAATAATAAAGCAAACATCATGCTAAAACAATCACCATGATAAATAATCCATGTGATTCTCTAAGATTTTAGGAGAAATCTTTCTAAATTTAGCAAAAAACAATAATTTTACCTTAGTTTTGATCGGATCTTTATTCTTAGAATCGAGTGACTTTTAAACTCTGAATCTGCAAACCACTCACTTCAACGGCCTCTTGCCTTACGGGATCCTTGCTATTTCAACTTCTTGCTCTCACTGTATCGTTTTTAAAGATAAATCTCTAGACTTATGTTAAAGAAAAACTATATTTATTTGCTAAAATAAGAAAGAACTTTCCTATTAGATTTTTCAAGAATCTATGGGAAAGAAATTTAGTAACTCATATTCTTTGAAAGAATTGGAATTTTATTGATCTATTCAGGATTGGTCCAAAAGACAGAAAAGTTTGGCTTTCTCACAAGTTGAGTGCTCACTTCTCTAACTCATTCTCCGATTCATTCTCCATTTTTTCTAGCCCAAAAGCTTCTATCTATACAATCATATGAAGCTCAATAATTAAGCTTCTTACATCATTGCTTACATCACAATTCTATTATGAGGCTCAATTATATGACCTCTTACATCAAAGATTTATGTCTTTTCATCAAAGGCACACCTGCCTCTTTATTATTGTTTTTTCAATCTTACTTTACATTATCAACTCTATTATTGTCCTGTTGATATTGTCTTCACATACAGCTATCCTCTTTATCTTGGAACCTTTTGCAACTTTCTTTCAATTCTATCGTCGTGTGGGGCATTCCCTTATCCTGCATGCTTCTTGTATTGTTGTCGCACATCCATTGATTCGATGAGTTTCGAATTTTTCAAGGTATTCTTTTAGAATTTCAGATTGTTCTTTTCCATTGTTTGTAAGTAAGGTCCATCATTCATATTGGCATAAACATATGAATTTCTTTTCATTTAAATTTGTTGCCATATTGTAAAGGACCTTCATTCCCAAAACTCTTCGGGATTTAATCCATGATTTTGTAATTTTTGGTAAAGGTCTATTTTCTTTTCCAACTTCAAGTTGGAAATCTCTTCCAACATATCCAATGGTAATAATGTGTTCAGCAGGATAAAATATCCTTCCATCAACTTCTTTAATTATTGAATAAAATTTTAATCGATATTCCTTGGGCAAACTTGGATACTTCAGATTTAAATATATCATCAAATTTTTCAATTTCCTTAAGATCTTTTCCAGGATAGATTAGATCTAGGAATCCATAATCAGCTGACATTTTTACCATTAAAGGATCTGCTCCTTTCATTATAATAATTTTGGGATAAACATGATCTCCTGGAGATACGAAATAGGAGTCCTTGAATTCCATTTCATAAACAAATTGTTTTTTATAGTCACCTTTCGGGGACTTGGCATATCTCTTTTAATATTGCTAGGTCCACTGCTGCTTCCATGCTGTGTGCCTGTTTGTTTTTTTCATATTCCCTATTTGGTATTTAGTAACTCGAATTGTGAAGAGATTTCATCAATTCTATTACTCAATTCATTGGTATATTTGGAATGAGAAATAGAGATATCAACCAACAATTTAACATTTTGTTTGAGTGATTCTGCGAATTGCTCAATTCCTATTTTCATATCTTCAGCTTCCTCTTTGAGGAATTCCATTAGCTTTTTAGGGTCTATCAATGAGTTTTTGATATTATCCATCTCCAAATTCAATATTCCTGTTTAAGAAATCTGCAAGATAATTGTTCACTCTTTTAATATGAATAATATCAGAATTATAAAAAGATAAATATACTTTTCATCTGTGTAACCTCCTATATTGAGGCTCCATTGGTAATTTATTTCTAACAAGTCCTGCAATTTGAGAATTTTCAGTTTCAACAATGAATTTTTTAGATAATAAGAATAATGAAAACTTTTTTATTTCTCTAATAATTGCAAATAATTCTTTTTCATGAGTGATTAATTTTGGTAAATTTTTATATTCTTCTTTTAATAATTTAACTAAATATGTATGTTCTTCACTCCATCTTTTGGTATTTGTGAGTAAAACTAGGATTTTATGTCTCTTTTTTGAAAGATTTTCAATAAATCCTTCTGCATAATTTAGACATCTTAGAAATCTATTCGGAAAACTTTCTATCTTTTTAAATATATGATATTGTAGTTTTATTCCTTTTTTATCAATTGATAGTCCAAGAAAGTCAATTTCTTACTTTTCTATTAAGGATTTCTTATTCATTTCTACATTCATTTATAAATTATATTAAATGGTTTGTATGTTCTTCTTTACTATTAGAACATATTAATAAATCATCAATATATACAATTAAAAATTCATTAAACTTTTTAAATATATTATCTATTTTTCGTTGATATATTTGTGATGCATTTTTTAGATCAAATGATATTACTAACCATTCATATTTTCCTTGATGTGTACTAAATATTGTATATTGGATACTATCTTCTTCCATTTTTACTTGCCAAAATCCTGATTTGCAATCAAATTTAAAATAATATTGTTTTCTTTTTGCAAGGTTTATTAAAACTTCCTTATTTGGTAAAAAGTATCCATCAAATTTAGTATATTTATTTAATTCTTTATAGTTTATTACCATTCTAGCTTTTTCTCTAACTTGCTCAGAATGTTTCATCACCATAAAAGCTGGACTACTATAAGATCCATTACTAGGTCTAATAAGTTTTTATTCTATTAATTCTTTTATTTGGATTTTAAATTCTTGTGTATCTTGTATAGTATACATCATTGGTCTTACTCTTATAATAGTATTTTATGTTAATTCTATCTTGGCTCTAGGATGGTATGGTTTCCAAAATAATAATGAATTTTCTCCATAAATCTTTTCAATTTGTTCTATGATTTTTTCTATACTTATATCTATTCCTGTTTTTAGGATTTTTTTTATATAATATTCTTTTATTTTTTACTTCATTATGTATGATTGGTTTTTTCTCCCATTTATCATCACACTGGACTGGTTGAACGCCTGAACTATATAAGGTCTAAATTTTCTTGGAATTTTTAATAAACGTGCACAAAATATTTGTAACATTATCATATAATTTTTTTTTATAATACTGAAATTGTTGTATAAAGTCATTTCCCAATAATATATCGCATTTTAATTTATCATAATTATATATTCTGTTTATTATAATTTGTTTACTTCCAAGTATTATATTGACTTTATTAGCACTATTTATTATCTAGGTATTTTCTCATGTTACTCCAATTATTTTTATCTTACTGTCATTATTCCATGATTTTATCAAGAAACTTTTTGAATATTGTTATATCACATCTTGTATCAACTAAAACACAGGTTGTTATATCTGTTTCTATAATAGTAACTTGTATATATACCGCCAATGAAAAACTTATTTGATTATTAATTTAGCTCTTTTTACATAATATAGTTTGACCATTATAAGTTATATATAATCTTTCTCTTTTTATACTATAATCTTCCAATCCATTTAGAAAACTCATTCCTAAAAGTATATGAGGGTTTATATCCATACTACTATCTATATAACATGGCACTAAAAGGTTAATTCCTCCTATTTTTATTGGTATTTTAACTTTTAGTTCTGTAGTATGTAATTGTCCATCAAAATTTACATATCTATATGATTTAGTTCTATGAGTTATTAATCCTTTATTTTTAATTGAAGCCATGTGGCATTCACTTGCTCCTGTATCAATTAATATATTTGGTTATGTTATATGTTCTTTTCCATTGAAATATTCACATTATATCTTCATATGTCCCGCATTCCTATGAAGTTTTATTTCTATTGTATTACTAGTCTCCTCTAGTTGGTTTCTATTAGGTATTCTAAGATTTTTTGATCTTCTAATTAGTCTTTCATCTTTAAATGCTATCTTATTATTAGGATATTCTTCATCTCTTAATTCTGTTATTTCGGGTTTATCTTTTGTTATGCTAAGTTCATATTCTTCTGGAATTAAATTTATCTGCTTACTCGGTTCTATTATTTTACTAATATCTTTACATTCCCTATGTATGATTTTTAGAATAAATATTTCCATAATTGAAATTAGTAAATGTATATAAAACTCTATATTTTATATTCATAATTTGATCTCCTGGTTGCATTATATCATTGTTATATAACTTGAAATGGAACCCTAAAACTTCATTAAAGTTTTTATCTTTTAACGATATACAATATTTTGGGTAACAAGTAAATATTATTTTTTATATGCTAAATTTCCTTCTATAGTTCCTAAATGACTATCTTTTAATTTTATTATTCTTCCATTATGTAAACTTACAGTCAATTGTGAATCTATTCATTCTCTAAATAAGGATTTAAACATTATTTGTATTCCTACAAAATAGACATATTAGATTTTTTTCACTTTGCTTTTTATTAATCTTTGTTAATAATTCTGCAACCGTATTTTTTGTTAAAAGATTTAATTTATGTGTTCTCTGAGTTTTCTAACATCTATGATTTTTTCAATTTTAATGATATTCATTTATTGCTATCCTTTCCTTTTTCCAAATTCTATTTAGAACTTCCAATTTTCCTATTTTCAAATCTAAAGATAATTTTTGCATTTTCTTAAATTTGTTATTATAAAATGTTAATTTTAATCCATATCCATCTATTCCTTCATATTCTTGAATATCTATGTTATCACTTTCTATTTCATCTATTTCTTTATTTGAATTCTGATTCATTATCCTCTAAACTTGTTTCACTTATATAAACTTCTTGATCATAATATTGTTCAATATCAGATATTTCACTTAATTCATCTTCTATTTATAAATATTCTTTCTGTAATATTTTAACTTTTTTCTTATTACAATCTGGACTTATATGACACATTTTTCCACAATTTCAACATTTACATTGGCTTTTATCTTTTTTTTATAAGATTTATTTTTATGTTGCTTATATGGATTATATTTCTTTTTATAATATCTTTTTCTAAGTTTTATATATTTTTTCTTAAAATTTCTGAATTTTTTAAACGTTCTATTTTTATATTTTCTCTTAATACTTCTTTTTTCAGGATTACATCCCCAATGTATAGATTTTTCTATATCTTCACAACATATTCTAGTTAATTTTCTCGATTTCTTTAATAAATATTGTCTTTGTTGACATATATATGCAAGTCTTTCAAATAAAAAATTTATTCTTGATTCTAAAGTTCTAGATATTCCAGAATTATCTCTAACATATTTTTCAAATTACATTTTAAAATATATTCCCCATGAACCTGGTAATTTATTATAGTACATATATTGGTATACTTCTTGATTTTCATTACTATAAAATTGAACATAATAGTAATCTTTAAGCTCACAAGTGTATTATTTAATTTTACACATATCACATATTGTTACGTTTATTAATTTGATTCTAGCATTATCTTTTTCTCTTATTGATTCTTATTCAGAATTTCTTAACCAATTTTCTCCTAAGAATTCATCTGCAATATATTCTACTAATCTTTCTATTCTTTGTCTATCTGACTTTATTATTTCCGTCTGTACATTTCTTTTTATTAGTGTTTTTGTATCATTATTTATTCATTCCCACCAATTTCTAACATTTCCTTCAAAAGATGTTATTAAGAAATCTATTTTTCTTTCTGTATTTTCCCATATATCATCTTTATTATATAAAAAGAATAATATCATTGAATCTGCCCAAGTTAATAAAGCTTTTTTAATATTTATCTTACAATCTAAATCTAATTTTGTTCCTCCATGATTAATTGGTTTGTCATCAATATCATTTGGTTCAAATTTATCTCTATATTTACTTCCTTTAGGTGGTTGTCTATCTCTTACTTTATCATAAAATTATTTATATGGTTTATTGTATATATGTGCATAACTTTCATCTGGATCTGGTAATTCATTTTTAGAGGTTTCTGTTAGATTAGGTCATCCTCCTGTATTTATTAAAATTTGGTATTCACTTATATTTTCTAAATTCAATTGATCAAAATTATCTACAAACAAATCTAATTCTTCATTCATCTTTATTATCTTATTTTTCTTCAATTTTTAATTTTCCTAATAATTTTTCTCTAGAATTTTCTTCTTCTAATATTTTGGGTAAAATATTTTTCTAAATTCATCATACATGTTTCCTGTTTCTATTACTACATTTTCTTGTCCAATATGTTTCTTTCTTGTTCTAGACATTTCTTTTTCTATAAGCTTTTTATCTATTTTCTTATCTTTATTTTTATTATTTTCTTTTAATTCTCTAATCTCAAGTTTTAATATATTTATATCATTTCTTACTTATTTTACTTCATTTCTTATATCTTGAACATCATTTATTAATGTTTTTATTAATAATTTTAGTTCTTCAATATATTCACTTATTGACATTTTAAACCTTTGGCTTAGTATTTTGGGTTTTTTGTACTTTAAATGGTTTGTCATACATGTCATCTATCTTTAATTCTAATTTCTTAATTATTTCTTCTATTAATATAATTCTTTTATTATTTTCTATTTTTCATTTAATTTTTCTATTTTCTCAATTATCATATCAATTTTATCTTGATTTATTATTTCTCCTGATTTTCTTTGGAGTTCCTTTAAGATTTATTTATCTATATCTTTTACTTCTTTTATCATATTTTTTAAATACTTAAATTGTATTGATAATTTATTTTGGATATCTTGTAATTTTTCTTTAGCGTTCTTATCTTGTATATTTAACTGCTGTAATTCTTCTATGGCTATTTTATTTTGCAGATTTATATTTTTATAAGTTTGCCATAAAAAAACACTTATCCAATTTAATTGCATATTCTCCCCATGAGCTTGATGGTTGAAACATTGTTGTATTAGCTCCCTTTATTTGATGAGATCATACTGGAAGTCTAAAATTTCCTATTAATTGTTTTTCAAATTTTATTTCTGGTAAATCCATTATCCTTTTTTGATTTCTTTTAAAGCTTTTGTATAATAATATGTTGTACACATTTTATCTTCATTTATTTCTCTTTGTTCTTTTAGACGTTCTATTACTTTTATGAATTGTTTTCTGTCTAATTTTAACTTAAAATTATTTTCTTCATTTTCTATGTAATTATCTAAATCTTTAACAGTTGTATTGATTCTACTATAAGTCTTTCTAATATTTGTTCTCTTATTTCTCTAGGTAGGTTTTTAATTATAATTAATGTTATTATTTTTAATCTATTAGGAATAGGTTCTGAAAATACATAACATCATCTATCCTCTTTTAATATATAACATTTATCTATTTTGTAATTGTAATTTTCATGATCTGTATGGCTCTAATATCAGTTTTGGGGGGTGCTACAAGGAGCGAACAAAAATTAAATAAATCTAAAAATAATTTAAAAGTTATCAAAAATCAAATAAATCTTTTAAAGTCTAAAGGTTATCAAATGAATAAAGGTTTAAAAATTATAAAGGTGTATAAAATTACTGTAAAATTCTTTAAGGGTGTCTTTGAAATCTTCTTATATTATAATGGCTTGATTGAAATTTTTTTGTTGGGGTATTTTAGGTAGTTTCATAGATTTAAAACAGTTAAAGGCCATATTGGAAATATTACCTTTTATTTGGGTCATTTGAAGATATTTCTCGATTATTTATCATGATGATTGTTTTAGCATGATGTTTGCTTTATTATTCATAACTTAATATTTAAGATGCTAGAATATACAATTGAAGGATTAGATTATTTGTTAGAAAAATTGTTAGAAAAATAAAAATATTACTTATCAACTACAAAATATAATTATATCATCTGAAGAATATAATAAAAATATGAACAATATGTTACTGATTATTCTAACTTATTAGATCATAGAATGAATTTATATATGGAGATTCAAAATAGAAGAGATACAAGATAAAACTAGGTTTAGAACTATTCTAAAAGGTGAGGATATATTCTGCAATATAGAAGAGTTTATTTCATTAAGGGTAATATAGACTTTTTAATGGATAACTTAAAATACGTAATTGACCAGGCCAAATACATAAATCTCCCCGAGGAGAAAGGATGAAGTACGAAAGTGATTAGGTTAGAAAGGAACGTGTACGAGGGGAATCCAATTTTTATTTTCATTTTAACTATGCGTGTTAGAAAAATACGGGTCGTGGGTTGTCCATGTGGGATGACCCAATCCAAAAGTTATTAAAAGGGTTAGAGATAGTGGTTTGAATTTGAAGTTCAAACATGCAACTCCATATAACCACTCTTAACTCTCATACAACCTTCAATGATTGTGCATTGGAAAAAGAGGGAAAATATAGCATAAAAAATGAAGGGAAAATTCGTAAGAAAATTTACACCAAAATTGGAAAGTCCTTAGAACCAAATTTTGGACATGAAATCTCACAAAAATTGACACTTAGATTGTGGATAATAATCACCTTCCATTGTGATCGGGAATGGGACCATTAGAGAACAAGAAATGCAGATTTTGGAGTTTTGGAATACAAGGTGATTCAACCATCAAAAGATCTTGAAATTCATTATTTAAAGTAAATTTCTTGACTCAAAATTCATTTTAAAGAATACTGCGAATTCTTACATTGGTATCAGAGCCGTAAAAGTTGTTTCCCTTGCATACTATCTTGCTGTAAATTGAATTATTGTATTGAAAAATACATGTATACCATTTTTGTTGAAACTTGAAGCATTGTTAATGGCATGTCATGAAATATGGAACATGAATTCACGAACTTTTCACAGCATATTCCTTATATGATCTAGATCATATCTGCAAAGTTTGAAAATTTTTGATTTTATAAATTTGGAGAAAAACGAAACCTAGATAAAATTGTAGAAACTTTAAATATTTACTGTCATCTGCTCATTCATCTTCATATAGTAAGATTAGTATGGTTAGAAAGATCTTCTCATAAGCTTTCCATCTATATAAAGAACTCAAATTTTGGACTTAAAATGAAGAAGTTACAATGATTCGAAGTTTTGGATGAAAATCTGATTTTTAACATTAAAATCGGTAAAATTTGAAACTTAATCACATGATAACTTCTTCTACATTGTGTTTCATATAATCATTTGATATGGTTTGATAGATCTTCTCGATACCTTTCCAATGATATAAAGAACGTAATTCTTGGCCTTGAATGAAGAAGTTTCCGAAGTTTTGACAGAATTCTGAAAAAAAAAAACTGCAATTTTTTTTTACGATACCCGCGAAAAAAAGGCAAAAACCTGAATTGTTGCCGGGGAGGTTAATGATTCCAAATTCAATTTTGAGAGAATTGCATAGTGGTCCCTTAAATATTCCAAATGCACTTTGAAAATTACATGTTGGTCCCCACACTTTTGAATGTTGATTATTCCAAATGCAGTTTGAAAAATTGCAAGTTGCATATTGGTCCAAAAATTTATTTTTGGAAGTTGTTTATTCCAATACCAATTTGAAAAATTGTATGTTGATCCCAAATTTTTTTTTAAAGTTGATTATTCCAATAACAATTTCGAAAATTACAACTGGATCCTTGAAATATTCTTGATTTTTATGTGCAATTAAAATTAATTTTCAGAAAATCAAAAATATTTTTTTATTTTCTTATTGAAATAAATTATAAAAATGTATTGAATTTTTTTTTTTTTTTTTTTTGACTTGATTAAATTCTAAATTTTTTTATAAAAATCAAGAATATTTGTTAAGTGTTATTTGCCTAGTGGGGGTTATTATTATTATTTTTTTAAGTGTTTCATTTTTTTTTTTTTTGAAATAAAAAAATACTCTGAAAGTACTTAAAATACCATGTTTTATAAACGTTCATGAGTTGTGTGAGTCTTGTTTAAGTTATGTGATCCATTGTAACTTATTTTTCAATTTTGTGCTCGATTAGATATGGTTGATTATATGTACAATTTTAGCATCCTTAGAGGGAATGCTAGAAAAGTATGAGTTATAAAACTTGTTGAAATGTTCCATGCTTATCGATATAAGTAAATGGATCTAAAACATGACATAATGTGGAACACGTGAATATTTTGGGATATAAGTTTTTGGTGATAAGCAGATTATAAGAATTTTGATGTCACTTTTCATTTGTTAAGATTCTGTTACAACATAGATTTAAATGAGATTGATGATTTGTAAAATAAAACTTAAATGATGTTAGTTTTATTTTTGGATTATAATTGAAGTTATCTTCTGTAAGAATTAATTTATTATATCATGATACATGTTATAATTGGATAAATGTGCATAGTTTTGCTTTTATTTTATCTAACTAAATATGTGGTATCCATTAATTCGTATATTGTTATAAATGTTGAGGTCAGTAGAATTAGTGAAGACCTTACTTAGACCTATTGATTGTCAGTTGGGTGATAGTTTGATGATTGGAAGATTTAGAGAAAATCTCACCTAGAACTATTTAATTCACCAACTGAGTGAGAATTCTCAAATTGGAAGAATTAGTGTAATCTCACTTAGAACCAATGAAATTTTGTATTATGAAATTAAGTTTATGATAGTGAAACAATAGGATTGCGGACGATGATTGGGAACATAGTGAACTTTCGACTCTATACCTAACGTTGAACCATCGTATACGTTAATTTGTATTGATACAAAATTGAATGTCCATAAATGCGCATTGATTGAGAATAAAATTCTCTAAAAATTGATAGATCTTGGCATCAAAATTTATAGTAGTTAACCTTAATAAAGGTGATAAGCTAAATGCAATAACATTTGGCATGATAAGATTTTGAGTGTACTAAAAGGACATGATGTTTAGAGAGAATCAACAACGCAATAGAAGACCTTATGTAGGTCATACTACTCTAGAGAATAAAGATCGGAACTTTGTTAAGTACAAGAAAAGATAAATTCCTGTGTTTGAACATTTGAATTGTTAAGTTCTGTTATAAATGATCTTTTTCTCGAATGTGACTTGGCTAAGATTGTTAGCATAAAGTTGACTTGTTTTTGTTGGTCACATTTTTTTTAGATGAGAAGTAAGCTTAAACTAGTCTTTTTTTAATAGTTGAAAATTCTGAATGTCAATGTGGCTTACAAATTGAAGTGTCAATTACTATTCATTGTGTGAGTTAAAAGACATGTGACTTGATGTTGCTAAGTCTCGAGGATACACTTGTGTAGCAATGTTCTAGTTTGCATAAGACTTAGATCTTAAGCATTAAATGAGCTAGAACAAATGCCGAATAGATGGAGAGACTAGAAAAGGGACCAAGAAGAGCATACCAGATAGTAGATTTGGTAGATGATCAATGTTATAAAGGTTCAAGTGCTTCAACTATACGGTTTGAATCTTTTAGCTTGAAAGTGGTTAATTTAAAGGATATTGCACTTGAATATATTCATCTTAATGTTGTTTACGTGTCAACACTATACATATTAGATCTTATCTTGTGTGGATGGTTGATTCAAATGTTAGAAACACACTTTATACAAGATCAAGAAGTATCTTACTCTACTGTCGAGTCTTTGACTTGATACAAAATATATATATACAAAGGATGAAGATAGAGTAGAAGTTTATATGACTGATATAGAGTGGAAGTTTATATGACTGATACTGCAACTTAGTGTTGCAAAGTGGAGAACCTTACCTCCTATTTGATATTAAGATAGTATCAAAGACTCCACTAAATTTGATCTCAATTGTTCTTCTAGAAGTAGTCTATTACTTGAACTTCTACGTGGTATTTCTGTTCATACTCACAGTGTTGATGTTTAATTATGGTTCTGGATATTTGTGTAATGGTTTGAGGTTTTGAGTTAAGAAAACCATTCAAAACTGTAAAATTTAGACTTTTATTGAATAAATTCATTCGAATTTCTTGAGAGATAGAGATGGAATTTATATTTTCATTACATTTATAGATGGATTCACGCATTTTAGTTGTGCATCTGATTTTCTTAAGTTGAAAATACTATATTTATTTAGACTTCTCTGAAGTGGAGTAGAAAATCAGATTATGGAAGTGAAGACTTTGAGAACTATTTAATACCGTGAATCTCTATCACGAGATATCGATAGTCTATGTAATGAAAGATATCCTTATTTGATTGACTATTCCTTAATCACCAAGAATTATATGGTGCATTGTGTAGAAGGATGGAATATAACTGAATATAATGAGGTTTGAGATATGCGGTCAAATTTAAGTATTTGCTTTTGGAAAGAGTGTTGGTTAACTACAATGTATCAGTTAACGGAGTTCTCTCTAAATTAGTACCTTCAGAATTGTATAAATTTTGGACATAAAGACAACCAAATATGAGTTGTCTTAAACTCATAATCGATTATGTAAGTTCTTGATAATGAGTTTGGGAACATGCGTCTATTAAGAACGAGATGTATCTCTGAGATATACATAACAGTCTAAAAAGATATTTAAGTGAGATTTTGGATGGATATTGGGTCACAAGATGTGACATTTGACATTTTTTTCTTAGTAAGAGCGAATTTTGGAGAATATTATTGAAATTGATATTATGTATATTGATGAATCAGTTTTTGGATACATAAGAGTTGATTTAAACTTCTAATTCAAGTGGGAGTAATCTGATTCCGAGCGGGAGCTATCTATTCGAGTTGAAGCTATCAAATAATTATCTAATTTCAATAGTTCTTGGTTCTGAGTGGGAGCTAAAAGCTATTTCAATGATTCATGGTTTAAAAAACTAGTGGAGAAATTTGAGGAAAGTGATGGAAGTATATATGGAGTACATAATTCCAATCTAATTTGAGATGTGGTGAAAGTTCTAATTGAACATTATGTTTATTGAGAACATTCAGGTTCTTAAAAACTAAGTGGAAGACTAATGAGTTTATGATAAATAAAGCTCATTTTTTAGAGAAATGTTAGACTCAATATGAGTATATTGTGTTTGATAAACATTTTTCTTAGCAGTGAGATTTACTTTTATACGTTGACGCTAACCATGATAGTGTGTTTAAGTTTAGATTACACCAAATAGACTTTGAGACTGTATTTCGTTCTCAATTGAGAATTAATTGAAGAGATCTATATAAATCGATTTGTAGGCTTCATGTTGAAGGCTTTTATAGTTTTATGGTAACTCTATAGTTACACTTGTAGCCTAACGCAGTCGTCTTGACAGTGATTCTTGAGTTTTAACAATGTTTAAATCTCATATAAAATTTTCATCATGTAGACGAAAATCACTGTATTTATGTAAAAGTTTGATGGTAGGTTGTAATTCTAATTTTGATATTGATGACACTATATTGGCTAAGCATGAGAATGAGTGTATTGAGACCATTTTGAAATGATTGTTCTTAATTTTTAAGACGAAGGACATGAGTTTAGCAAATTATATATTTTGTGTTAAAAAAAAAATATTCCAGTTTTGTTTCTCTATCACAAGTGTTATATACCATAAATATTCTAGAATATTTTTTAGCTGTGGAATTTGCTACCTTGTTGATGTTTCTATGTCGGAAGGTGACCATATGAGTTTTCATGTATGTCCAAGGATTCCATAAGTGCACAAAGAAATATTCAGATAACCATATCTGTTACGATTAGGAGTTACAAGTATGCTATAATGTATACTTGCCCTAATATTTGTCATGCTATGGATCTAGTCAGAAGGTATCGATGTTGTCCTTAGAAAGGATATTGTGATACCTAAAGAGTGTTGCTGTCTGTTATTCTATGTGTTGTAGAATGAATAACTTGTAATTGAAATATATATATCCAAATATCGACTAAGGATGAGAGTTAGTCGAGCATAAATAGTTATTAGACTTGTGCAATCTTACTACATAGAGTAGCAAGAAGCATATCTTGTAGTATATATTTTGACAGCTGAAGAAATTGTTTGGTATAGATGTATTGGACATCTAATGATATTAGTTGTGAATATGAGATCCATGATAGTTATGCAATTATCTCACGTGTTGAGGATCTCAAATATCATGATGGAACCAAACACTTGATAGTATTTCTGTGAGAAACATTAGCAAATAAAATGTATTTGCAATATATCTACGTAAATGATGGTCTGTAATCATCATACTCTGAAGATGTTTAGAAATGTACTTGTCGGTAATGTACTTGTCGAATCTCTGTAATCATCATACTCTGTAATGTACTTGATTTTTATGTGCTCATAGATGAACAATTTTGAGTTCATGTGTAATCTATTTTTATATGCTCATAGATAATATTTTGCATGCACATATAAAGTATGTCAAACAGGTTGATATTTGTTTACTCACATGAAAAATCGTCTCAGATACTTTGAGGTGTGCTAAAATGAGACAAAGTGGTCATGTTGTGTACGTGATCTGGTCGCCTTGATAAGATATTAAGATGAGATTACAACAAGTAATCGAAATGGATTTTGTTAACCATTAAACCTGTTTAGTAGCCGATCGAGTTCTCAATTTGAGATTGCCTAGAAGAATGAACATAAGGAGAACCCAAGTTAGGTATCGGGGAATACCTTAACTAGGATTTGTACGGTGTTATTTGTCTATAAAGGATATGACATACGCCCTAAAAATGGGAGAAAATATCGTAGCGCATGTTTCTTACCACGTGTGCTTTTACGACCAATATTGGGTAAATGAGTGAATGAATCCATGTTTCCTCATTGTGTGAGACATTGAGGTTTATATAACCTCATATATACCCTTATGACTTTTAACTATTTTTGAGATTTTATTTTGGTGTTGCTATTTTAGCATGTTGCCAATAATTATGATTGATTCGATTTGATGGGACATGTCTAGGAAAACAGCTGATTTAAAGTTGACGGATTCGAGTAGGAAAGGAAAACTATTTTGACCAATATTTATATTTGTATTCACCGGCCGGACAATTGTATTTAACCATTTAGGGTATAGAACATAATTGTGAATATAATGATATGATGTAGGGTTCAAGTATGTTCCATAAATATTCTAGGGATCGAAAATACTTGAATTAATGTTGAAAAATGAGTTTGGGGTATAGCGAGATGTAATGTTCCTCTAGTTGAGCTACTATATATCCTTAACAAGTTTATAGTATTGTGAGCTCTAATATTACTCGCTGGTCGTACGATTTATTTGTCGTATCAATTTTTGTGAGATAGATTTTGAGAAAGATATAATGCGTGACATTCATTGTCCCTTGTGGTTCGGATCAAGTCTGTTATGTGCGAGTGAGAGATGTTAGAAAAATATGGGGTTGTAGGTCGCCCATTTGGGATGACTTGACCCACAAGTTATAAAAAGGGTTGGAGGGAGTGGTTTGAATTTGAAGTTTAAACACGCAACTCCATATAACCACTCTTAACTCCCATACAACCTCCAATGATTGTGCATTGGAAAAATAGGAAAAAAGATAGCATGAAAAATGAAGGAAAAATTCGTATGAAAATTACACCAAAATTGGAAAGTCCTTAGAACCATATTTTGGACATGAAATCTCACAAAAATTGACACTTAGATTGTGTATAATAATCTCCTTCCATTGTGATCGAGATTGGAACCATTGGAGAACAAGAAATGTAGATTTTGGAGTTTTGAAATGTAAGGTGATTCAACCATCAAAAGATCTTAGAATTCGTCATTTCAAGTAAGTTTCTTAACCCAAAATTTATGTTAAAGAATGCTATGAATTCTTACAATGCGTGTTTACAAATATTAGTTTCATATTATTTGATTGAGTTTTATTTATGTTCAAGAGTAACCTGTTAAAACTATTTGTACACTTTGGATTCACAATACTTAAATTGAATAGATAATTAACGGACTTTAACTTTTTTTTTCTTGAGTATAGGTTTTGCTGATTAGCTTATTCCCGTAAAGCCCTAGAAGCTGAGAGAGCGTTGGTTGGGTTGATTGGATTCAGTGGTGTCTGTTGCATACATTCTACAGTAGTATTTTATTTTAAGAATATTTTGATTATTGATGTCTTTTATGTCTAATTGGTTTAGTAAAGGTAGTATTTCAAAAGAAAATAATATGTCAAAATATTTTCAAGAAAATCATGAAGAAATTGATAAAAATGCATCTTCTTCTTCAAATATTTCTAATGATATTAATTCAAAAGAACTTCAAATTGCAAAAATTGAACAAACTCTTTAAAATTGGACTATTCCAAAGGTAGATAAAAATTCTATCTATGAAATAGGAAAATTTGATTTTACTCAAAATTATGTTATCAAAACTATGGAGAAAATTGTTTCTATTAAAGAACATATTACTTCATTCAATTTACTTTCAAAAGAAGCTATTCTTGAGCATCGAAGGAAATTTCAATATATTCATAATGGTTTAGTTCAAATTGCTATCAAACCATTGTTTAGACTTGGTCAAGACATTCCTGTTTGTATAACCTTAAGAGACAAAAGATTCTTAAAATTTGAACATTCTTTACTGTCCATACTTGAGTCTAATCTTGAAAGTAGTCCAGTATTTTCAAATTGTTATCCAAATTTCTCAATTAGTCTTCAAGATGGAGCTATTCTTAATGCACTCAATTTAAAAATTCAAACAAAGAATTTTGAAGTTGATGACCGTTCAAAAGCATTTGCTTTAATATACAGAGTATATTAGAAGCTTCTTAATACTCAACTCAATATACGTGCTCTAAGATCTTCTCTTAAAGATGAAAGTCTTTTGGTTGAAGTTAATTCACTCCATTCAAATGTTATGATTCCAAAACGAATTCCTTGGAATCTTCAAGAAAAAGAATTATCATGGGATTTTAATGATGTTCAAAATCCTATTTTTACTCCTGTTCGTGATAATCCTCAAAGAATTATTCATCTTTCTGATGGAAGTGTTAGAGTTAGTTTTGAAAAACTAACTAGATCCAACTCATCTAGATCAACATATGAATCAAAAGAATCTCCTGAAATTCCTCTTCAGAGAAAAAAGAAATTCATTTTCTAAACTTAGAAATGTTAATTTCATTCCTGAAATTCCAAAACCTCAATATTCAAAGGAAGAATCTGAATATTCTTTTAATCCAGAATTTCCTACAGAATCTGATATGTTACCTCCTTCAAACGAAAAATTTTCAAGACAACTTAATGTTATTTCTTCTTCTATTGATAGAAGAATTGAGTTCAAAAATGATCAAACTCCTGCTGTTAAAGCTTTTAGAAGAAATCTTCATCAAATGTTTCCAAAAGAAGAACTTGAAACTTACTGGGAAGAATTTTTTGATTTTCCAGAAGATTTAAGTTTTTATGAATGGGTTAATTTCAAAGTTTTTGGAAAAAGGATTTCTAAAACTCATTTTATTCAAACAAATCGTTCAAAAAAGACTTAGACTCTTTCTTCAAGAGAGATAGTTCAATCTGAACATCCTCCTTTACAAGAAATTTTTTTTCCTCATGGATCAGCTGAAGTTACAGCTTCTCCTTTCAAACAAGTTTCAGAAGAAAGAAATGGAAACAGTCCTGCAAAAGTTAATGATATCAAAAATATTCAAGTTCAAAATAATTTTACAAATATTGTTTTAAATTCTGTTTGTTCTCAACTTTCTAGAATTGAAAATTATTCAGCTGAAAATGAAAAGAATTCTAATCATTTGGAGAATTTGAGAACAAATTACAGAGATATTTCAAAATCAAAAGTTCAAGAAAAGAAACATGTTCAACTTCTTTTCAAACCAATTGAATCAAGTCTCTCTCCAAAATTAGGAAAAGATTTGAATTCAGATTCAAAAATTCTTGAAGAACTGACTAAACAATTTTCAAAATTAAGTTCTCTTTCAAAAAATATCAATACAGTTGATTTATTTGAAAATCTTGAAAATTAATTTATCGACGATGAACCACTTCAAGTTAATAAATTGAAAAATTTTAACCATTCAAATCTTCCAACCTTTTATCCAAGACAATCTCATCCTGATCTTCTTCTTGAAAAAAAATCATTTCAACAATTCTCAAAAACTTATTCCGATAGTGATATTATTGAATGGAATATCGATCGGAAAACCAAATTTCAAATTCTTCAAACTATGGAAAAAAATGTCTGTCTGTATGGCTGCTTATACTAGCAGAAATATAGATAATCTTACTACCTGCAATAATCTTATTGTTGGGTTTACTGGTCAACTCAAAGGATGGTGGATTAATTATCTTTCTGAAGAAAATTGACAAGAAATTCTTCAGTCTGTCAAATTTGAAAATGGTAATACAACTAGTGACTGTTTTACTACTCTTGTTTATTCCATTATCAAACATTTTATTGGAACTCCTCAAATTATTCATGATAGATCACCTGAAATATTGATGAATATTTCATGTCCAAAACTTCATGACTTTAGATGGTATAAAGATATTTTTCTATCTAGAGTTAAGATCTGTGATGTCTGTAATAATGAATTTTGGAAAGAAAGATTTATTTCTAGACTTCCAAAACTTTTTGCAGAAAAAGTTCGAAATTCAATTCGATCTCAAAATAATGATACTATTCCTTTTAATAATTTAACTTTTGGTGAAATTATTAATTTCATTAACAAAGAATGACTTTCTCTTTGTAATGATCTCAAACTAAAAGTTAAGCTTAAATCTGAACAATTTGGTTCAAAGAAAGAGCTTAGATCCTTTTGTGAACAATATGGTTTTGAGAAAATTGCTCCTCCTTCTTCAAAAACAAAGCAAAAACATTTTCCTTCTTTTTTGAAAAGAAAGAGATTTCAAAAGAAAGAATACTCTTTTCAAAAACCATTTTCTCAAAATAATAAACCTCGATTTCAAAAAAATATCAAAGAAAATTTCATTCAAAATCTCAAAATTTTAAAATTACTTGTTACAAATGTCATCAATAAGGACATTTTTCTAATAAATGTCCTATGAAATGAAATATTAATAATCTTCAAATTAATGAAGATATTAAACTTGAACTTCTCAATTTACTCAATTCCAATTCTAATGAATCTTTAAATTCTGAATTAGAATTTATCTATCAAAATCAAGAAGATTATGATAATGAGTCTAATTCGTCCTCTTCATCTAAATCATCTCAAAGTAAAAATATTTGTGGATGTAAAACTATAAATGTTCTTACTAAAGAAGAAGAATTGGTTCAAGATATTATTGAACAAATTCAAGATCCACGATTGAAAAATAAGTTTTCTCAACTGCTTCCTTCAAGTTCAAAAGCTTCTCCTCAATCATTCAATATGAAAGAAGTTTTTTCTAGATTTAATCAAGAATCTTCTTCAAAATCCACTAATTCTGATCTTAAATCAGAAATTAGAGAAATGAAGTGTCAAATGGCAAATCTTCAAAATCAAGTTAAAGACATCAAATTTGAAGTTGCTATTTTGAAAACTTCAGATCCTCAAAATTCAAGTCTTTATAATTCTGATTCCGATACAAAAAAAGATCTTGAGTATATAGCTCAATTTGATCATCCTAATGATAAAATTGATCATACTCTTCCTCTTACAGAAGAAGAAAAAGTCAATGTTATCAACAAAATTCAACTTCAAAAATGGTATTGCAATATGACAATAGTTGTTAATAAAAGTTTTCAATTAACAACTAGAGTCCTTATTGATTCTGGAGCATATCAAAATTGTATTCGTGAAGGTTTAATACCTACAAAATATTTTGAAAAAACTACTGAACGTCTTTATGGCGCTAGTGGAAAGAAATTGAATATTCAATATAAACTTTCAAATGCTCATGTTTGTAATTCAAATATTTGTTTTAAAAATATTTTTTATCTTGTCAAAAATTTAGATCAAGAAGTTATTCTTGGTACTCCTTTTATTGTTCAAATTTATCATTTTCAAACTTTTGAAAAAGGACTTGTGATTAATATTTTTGGTCAAGAATTATTTTTTAAATTTACAAATCCTCATTCTTTTAAAAAAGTTAATACTTTAAAAGAAGCATCTGTTTCTCAAATTATTAATAATATAAATTTCAAAAAGCAACATGTTTTATTTCTCAAAGAAGAAATTAAACTTCAAATGATTGAAGTTCAATTACAAAATTCAATTTTTAAAGAAAAGATTTCCAAATTACTTTAAAATTTTGAAGATGAAATATATTCTACTATTCCTAATGCTTTTTGGAATAGAAAGAAACATATTATTTCTTTTCCTTATTTATTTGATTTTCATGAATCTCAAATTCCTACAAAATCAAGACCTATTCACATGAATAGAGAACTTCTTGAATTTTGTACTAAAGAAATCAATGATTTACTTGAAAATGGACTAATTCGTCCTAGTAAATCGTCATGGAGTTGCTCCGCATTCTATGTGTTTAATCAAGCAGAAATAGAATGTGGTGATCCTAGACTTGTAATTAATTACAAGCCTCTCAATACTGCTCTTCAATGGATTCGTTATCCTCTTCCTCAAAAGAAAGATATTTTGAATAGACTATTCAAAGCTATCATCTTCTCCAAATTTGATGTGAAATTTGGCTTTTGGCAGATTCAAATTAAAGAAGAAGATAGATACAAAACTGCATTCAATGTTCCTTTCGGACAATACTAATGGAATGTTATGCCATTCGGTCTAAAAAATACTCCTTCTGAATTTCAAAAAAATCATGAATAATATTTTTAATCCTTATCAAAATTTCATTATTGTTTATATTGATGATGTTCTAATATACTCTGAAAGTTTAGAACAACATTTTAAACATTTAAATATATTTTTCAATGTTATTAAGAATAATGGTTTAACAGTTTCTGCTAAGAAAATTGTTCTTTGTCAAACTAAAATCAGATTTCTTGGTCATAATATTTTTCAAAGTACTATTATTCCAATTCAGAGAAGTTTAGATTTTACTGATAAATTTCCTGATCAAATTATTGATAAAACTAGTCTTCAAAGATTTCTTGGTTGTGTTAATTATGTCTCCGACTTTATTAAAAGTAGTAGACTACTTTGTGTACCTCTTTTTCAAAGATTACACAAAAGTCCAAAACCATGGGGGGATGAGTGTACATTAGCTGTCCAAAATATGAAAAAAGCAGTCAAAGTATTCCTTACCTTTCAATTATTGATCATAATGCAAATCTTATTGTCGAAACCGATGCATCAGACTTAGGATTTGGTGGAGTCTTAAAGCAGATTCCAAAAGGGTCAAATCAAGAACAGTTAATCAGATACTATTCTGGTGTTTGGACTGGACCTCAAATTAATTATTCTACTATTAAAAAAGAAATTCTTTCAATTGTTCTTTGCATTTCAAAATTTCAAGATGATTTAATAAATAAACGTTTTATTCTCAAAACTGATTGCAAAGTTTCAAAAGATGTAAAAAATCTTGTCTCAAAGCATATCTTTGCTAGGTGGCAAGCTATTTTGTCTTGTTTTGATTTCAAAATTCTTTATATACCTGGAAAAACTAATGTTCTTGCAGATTTCCTCACAAGAGAGTTTCTTACATCAAAGAGAGAAATTTAGAGTGAAAGAGAGAACACCTCAAAAAGAGAGAGAATCAAGAAAGTATCAGCATAGATTGGTACAACCAAGTATTGGAAGAAATGGCTTCTTCCGCATCAACTACTTCTTCAAAAAATAAGAAAAACAAAACCAAAATTCCTTTACCTATTCCTTCAATTACTGAGTTTATTCAAAAATTCAACAAAAATACCTTTGATTCAAAACATTCCTCTTCAAATACTCAAAATCTTTCTTCAAATAGATTTTCTGTATTTGAATAAAAAAACCAGAAAAACCTTCAAATTACAAAAAAGCTGTTCAAGTTGGTTCTGGAAAGCTTCCAGAAATCAATCCTAAACCTTTTCAATATTTTATAAAAAACTATTTGGTATCTATTATCACGATGGAACCATCCTGGATTGAAAAGTATTCAGATCTTAATGAAAGCCTTTCTAATATCCTTCCTCCTTCATTTCAATATCTTCCATATACTTTTCAAAAACCTCGTGAGTTTTATGAAAAGATTCTTCAAAAAATTGGATCTGCCATAATTACTCATACTCCAAATAAGCAAAATCCCAAATATATCGATTTTTCAAAAATTTCAATTTGTAAAGTATTGATACTTGATGACTGGGGTCAACCTTCCTTGAATGAAAAGAAAATGAGCCTCTCGAAAGGTGAGGATTTTTCTTCTCATTTTAGTTATCTTGATTATTAAGATGCCTGGTTTAGTGTTTTTTTACCTTAGACCAGTGAATCACTCTTGGTTTATTCTTTTTCACCAAGCGTGTCAAAAAACTTTTTCAAAATGGTTTCAAAATTGGTTTGACCACTTTGAACTTGAAGAGAATATTTTACCCAGTCTTTCTCTTCAAGGGTTCAACCATTTCAAAAATGAGGCAAAAACCTTTTTAACGCCTCAAGAAAGTATTTTATTTCAATTTACACATAATTTTAAAGTCTCATGGATATTTTGCTGGGACTTTTTTATGGTTCAAAATTATGCTACTCAAAATTCAAGTGATCAATATTCTCCAAAAAGAATTGTGCGAAGATTCAAAGTCAAATGGTGGTCTAAATTTCATGAAACAAATTGCTATCCAAAAGCAGTTGAATCTTGGATCAAACAAAAGAAGAATGAAGAATTTCCTCAAGTTTCAAAGATACAAGAAGAAGCTCATGCTGATTTTCTTACAGAAAAAAATAAACTATTGACTCTTCTTTCTCAATGTAATAATCCTAAAGAAATGACAATTTTGGCAGAGAAAATTGCTTCCTTTACTGAAAATGCTTCAAAAGCTTCAGTTCAAGAAACTTCTTCTGAAGAAAGTTCAGAAGCAAATTTTGATTGTTGTCAAAATGAAGATGATTGTTATGGAATTGATCTTGATGCAGCCATCGAAGAAGAAGTTCAAAAACCTCAAAAGACTAAATGACTATATGATCAAAGTTATCTTGATGAATTAAGAGAATTTCGTATTCATCATTCAAGATTGATTCTCTCCAAGATTTGCCAGCTCAAAAGAACGGATCAAAATTAACAAAGGAATCATTAACTTTATTAAAGTATAACTTTTGAAAAAGAAAGCATCTTCTTTATCAAAAGTAACTTTATTAAAGTATCTTTTGTCACCTCAAACTTTCGGCTGAAGATGAAAACAAAACACTGTTCCTACTTTTTGAAAACTAGTCGACAAAGTACTGTTCAATCAAGGCCTCAATCAACTATTCAAGATTCCACATGTTTTTACTTTTTCAAGTTATAAATTCAATGTAAACTTTCATTTGTAATCAGAGTTTAGACAGGAGATAAACTTCTCATTGCAAGATTCAAAAATTTCTCTTTGTAACAAATTTGTTCATCAATAAAATTTTTCATTTCAAAAAGATTTTATGTGCTTATTTTGCCTTTATTTTCAATCTGAATTACTATCCTCCACCCAGGTTCATTATATATATATATATATATATATATATATATATATATATATATATATATATATATATATTATTATATATTATTATTATTATTAAAAAAATTTGTGTCAAACAAGCTTTTAGTATCCAATCCTCCACCAAACATATCCCGGCACCTTTGGCAAAGTTTAAATTATAATTTAAATTGGTCAAACATATTTTTTATTCACATGACAACTACGTTTTATTATTCATATATTCAGTGGGACTTGCAATTTGTAGTCATTTATATTTTAATTTACGCACATCCAAACATGATTCTATTTATCTCAATTCTCAAGTGAATTTGATGCAATGGTCCATAAGCTTTACCTTCAATGTGTAAATAGTCTTTAACATTTGTTTCTTGGCATAAACATCCTAATCTATATGTCTGGTGCGTAATTGGCAGTGTTCTAAAATACGTAATGCGTTGCGATGCGTCGAGGTCGAGAATCAAGAATCACAAGTTTAAGCGTGTCAATGCGAAGAATAAACGTCATAATGCGTTTCGTATTTTTAATATTATTTTAATTATTTTTAAGACATTAAATAGATTTTTATATTAAAAAAAAATAGATTTTTTAACTTAAATAGGCCTCTTCATTGTCTTCATTGTCTTAAATGGGCCTCTTCATTGTCTCCAAATGGGTTGTTCATTAGTAAATGGGCCTCTTCATTGTCTTCAATAATGGGATTCGTTTGGGTGATTCATTTGCAATCCTGCTTCTCCAATCTTGGGTGATTTGGGTTCCATTAATCTCCAAATTAGGTGGTGATTTTGCAGGCGCAGGATGTAATCCAGTTAGGTGGTGATTTGGGTTCGTTGATACAAAAGCAAGCGCCTCAAGATTGCAACCAGATTTTCGCCCGATTTTTGTTCTGCCCCAGATTCATTTTGATTCCTTGTTTTTGAATGGCTGCAGGAGAGAAATCGAATCCACTCCCGGTGGATGCTCCAACTGATACCACCCATGTCCAACTCATTGTGAAGGTGGAGGACCGCCCCAGCAGCGGCAGTGACGGAAGTTCAGTGGTCGATGATCAGAAAGGTCCATAGGTTGTGGACAGTAGGGATTCCTATTTTTCGAACAATTATTACATGGGTTGTGTGGCCATAGGGGTGGAGGGTATTCAATCTGAAGAGGAGGATGGCAGTGACGATGGTGGCTGCTATTTCTCGAATTTGTTAGTGGCGGCCGAAGAGCAGCAGCAGGAGGAGGAGGTTGTAGGTTGAGCAATTAGGCTGGTATATTTGGCTCAGATCAAATTATCAAAACCAGCCAAACATAATACGAGATTACCCAACAATAGTAAGGGATCCCATCATCTGCTTCACTTGCTCTTGCACAACAGCAGCCTCCTCTTTTATTGATTCTCTGGTGAATATACATAAAATTTAGCCTATAGAGGAAGCACTGTGAAGAACAACTCAAACATATCAACCAATTGGAATCCCACATCGGAATCCCACAGAGGAAGCACAAGAAATTATGCCTATAAATAAATGGGCCAACACTAGCTTAATATGCATCCTGGGCCTGCCAATTGGTGGGTTGGAAGTTAGTTTATATAATTAAAAGAAAATTTTAAAATATATATATAATTAAAAAAATGGAAAATGCGAGCATTATCGCGCCTTTGCTTGCATTTTAGTGGTCAACGCGGGCATTGACCGCATTTGTACACGCATAGCCCGAATGCGAGGCGTTTTGGCCACGCTTCGCGCTTACGCGCGCCTAGGCGGCGCATTTTGCCGCCTTTTAGAACACTGGTAATTGGTCAAAAAAGTCATTTCCAATTATGTGGTCTATATTTTCTTTATCGAATTTTAATAAAACGATGAATTAGAATATTAAATATTCAGCTTGGAGCTTTAATATTTGCAGTTAATAAATAAATAAAAGTATTTGAGGATAAATTTGTTGCACAACTCTGTTTTTCTTCTTCTTTTGTTATAAACATGAAATAAGGGTTTTAATTTTTTAAGTAGTGTAATTACTTAGTTATAAAATAAATAATTTCTTTAAGCAGATAGTCTAATAATTATGAGCTTAATTAAGTTATTTCACAATAATTTGAAAAATATACAAAATAATTAATAATTTTCTTTAAGACGTTAGTCAATTAATTATGAGCTTAATTAAGTTATTTTACCATAGTTCGAAAAATATACAAAATAATTTACGTAATATTATCAATTTGGTTAATATCTTAATTGAAACCTAAAAAAAAAAAAAAATTAACACATAACACCTTTACATTTAACTATTATCATGCAAAATGTTCCTAACCTTTATTTTTTTGGCATTTTCATCCAACTTTTTCGTGAAGTGAACAACTATAATTTTTTTTTTTCAAAGTGGAAGGGTATTATTCTCTTTCCCATCTTCTACCTCAATTTCCTCCCTGCCCCCATCATCTTCTTCCTCAAGCCCCCAGCTCATTTTGCCACTAATATTAAATCGGTCACCATAAGCAGAAAAATACCATTAAAAACTTGGCGGATAAGCTTTGGGTCCTCATGGGAGAAAGGATTGCACTCAAGAATCACAATACTGGCTGGACTGAAAATGAAGGTCTGTACCAATCCCATAGGCTGGAAAAAGGTCCTAAGAGGTCAACGGCTAAACAGAGAACTTGCCTAACGCGGTACCAATTAGAGAGCAATACAACCCAGGTATTCTAGCCCACAAACAACAGCCAAATTTAAGGCATACAAATACGGGGCCTAACTCTTAGGATTGCAACTCTCCCAGGTGGATCGTTTAGTTTGCATAAACAATTTTTGATGTTAAAGATCCTCAAAGAGATGCAATAGCAGAGCATACTTTTGTTATTGCTCAAAATGTTGGCTTATCATGATTGTTTAAAACTAATGTTAGTATTTTGAATTCTAGTGAGAAACATAGAAGAATTTAGAAACTCATGATCTTAACGAACTTAAGATTTTATTTATGATTTTTCGAAGATCCTACAATGAAAGAGGAGAGCTCCTTTTATAGAGAAAAAGTCCCTTTCAATTTTAGACCAACCGACGCAATAACATGAACTAGTACAATAATTAGATAAACGGATAAACAACTTTTAAAATCATACAGAACTCGAATACAATTATTACACAAGTCAACACGTGAATTTTGATAAAGTGGAATATACTTTAATAAAGTAGTACTTTATCAATTATTTTGTAAAACGATAGATAACTCGTAGGAAACGGCAAAATACTTAGATTTTAGGTTATCTTTGCGAATCATGGGATGCATAGGTTTGCTGCCATGGCTTGTTCATCTGAATCTTCAGAATCTGATGGTAGTCCTAGTATTTCCACCAAGTCATATTCTCCTTTTTCTCATTTTTTTTCCTTCTTCGAGTTGTTGCTGAAGCTCTTCAAGATTGTCAGGGTTGAGGGGGTTAAAAGAGTAAGACCGTGGATCTTGAGAATCTTAGAGTTGGGACATTGTGGGTTCTGGCTGACTTGCTGGCTTGAGCTTATTCCTTCTTGTAATATCTTTTCTTTTCCTCTTTTACTTGTGAGATGTGGGTTTTTTCGTCCCGTGTGAAGAGCATAGGACATTTTCATTTAACATTTTCCGAAGACTTTCTCTGAGTTGGTGTCGTTCAAGAGTATCTTCTGAGTACTTCACTATCTGTCCTAAGCTCTGTGTTGGACGTTCCAAATACAATTGGTTCCAACAATTGTCAAAATGATAATCTTTAGGAGGAATAATTGGATACCAGTTGTGAATTTGGCTTAACCTTTTTCATATGAGCTTGTATGTCTTATTGAATCATTTGACCATAATCCATTGGAAGAGTTTCCCATGGAGCGTCATTTTCAATCTTAAGCCAAATTTCTGAAGGGATTGTTTGATTTATTTCTGCCATTTTTCTCTAGATGTCCTGAGTTCTTGAGGATATCTTTCTCATTCCCCATGAAGACTAAATGGCTGGACCACATATTCTTGAACATGATAGAGGTGTTCATGGTATTGACTTCATTGTTTCTAAGTAATCCTTCCAAAGTTGTGAAGTTTTTTCTGAAAGCCATGAAACCATGATATTAGAAAAATTTTGAAAATTTTTTCTGATGCAATTCAAGAAGATACCATAGAAAACACAAAAGTTCTTTTGAAAATTTTCTGAATTTGTTTTGAATTAAAAAAAAAAAAGATTTAAAAATAGATATTTTGGATGAAAGCCAAGTCCACTGAGAAGATAGATCTCATTTTGTCTGGACCAATATTTTAGCATGAGTTCCTTCGATTTTGAGTGGATAGTTCAATTTCTTATGAGAGTTTGAAGTTCATGAAGGAAGTTTTGAATTGGAAGATTTTGTGAGGATGAGTTCATCATACATGTAGGGGATTTGTGGTTAGTTAGAAGGTTTTGTTCTAGAGAGTAAATCAGGTAAGAGATTGTGTTTGACCTCAAAGTCAAAGTTGAAAAACAAGGTATGCCTGCTTGAGACTAGAATCATCAAGTCTTCCAAGAATATAATATCATTTCATAACTTCTTTAAAGTGTTTGTCCAAATCTTTTTGTTTGTAGGAACAACACTTCAACTGGAAGAATTCTTCGCAGGCTTTTTCTTTCGCGTGGTCTGGCTTTCTACAAAACTCCTAGTGTGGATTATCAAAGAAGTTATCAAGATCCATTGTTGTTGTCTATAGCTTCCAAGGGATGTGAACAATTCTTTCATGAGACCCGTAAGCCTGGCCATAACTTTTCTAATGACCATGTTATGCGTCATGTCAGGCTTTGTCAATTCTGCAGTACCCCATGCCAACATTTCTTGTAGCCTCGATCTCCATTGAGAAGGTGGTATATCATCAGGAGCGAATTTGACTAGTAAATTACTATGTTGAGAATAGTAATTATTTGTAACTGTCTAAACTTCTTCTACGTCAGGCAAATCTTCATCTTTATGTTGTTCAGAGTATGACTACTAGATGATTCTTCAACTTTTAGACCTTTTTGATCCCCCAATAATAGCTATGAGGGGAACCACATTAAGAAACAAATGTTGCCATATGGTGCAAGAAAATTACCCAACTGCAACAAAATTTCACAAAAAGATCTAATCAGAACACAAATGTTTACAGTAATAAACACCAAAAAAGTTGGTTTTCACAAATTTTTCCAGAACCAACCCACCACTTATTTTTCCTCTCTCTCTCTCTCTCTCTCTCTCTCTCTCTCTCTCTCTCTCTCTCCCTCCCTTCCTCTCTCTTTACATTTTGTTTACTGATTTTTACTCAAATTTCTACTTCAACAAGTTCTCAGTGAATTGGGTGAAAATTTGGACTACATGCATGCATACTTCAAGCTTTCAATACGGATTCTTATCCGCCAAGTTTTTAGTGGTGTTTTTTAAGTTATGGTAACTGATTTAATGTTGTGGCGAAATGAGTTACGGGTTATGATGGGGGAAGGGGGAATTGAGGAAAAAGAATGAGAAGAAATTGGAAGGGAAAAAAATATTTTAAGACGATAATACCCTTCCATTTTGAAAAAAAAATGACTTAACAAAGAAGTTGGTGGGAAATGAACAGAATGACGTTTTCTTCAATCAAATGTGTAATTAAAAGTAAAAATGTCGAAAAAATGAAAGGTATGAACTTTTTGCGTAATAATAGTGAAAGATAGGGACGTTGTGTGATAATTACCAAAATGAAAACTAGTTAGTTTTGTTTTTATTTTTTTAATATAAAGGTACATATTCATTTCCACCTTTTTCAAAGGTCATGGACCTAGCTGCAAACCTAATTAAAATTAGGACTGTATTAACCTTTTTTATTGGAAAAAAAAAGGAACAACTGCACACATAATTTCTGGACGTCCATACTAAGAAAAGAAAGGTTAGGAGTATTATTGCACTAAAAGAAAAGGTTAGGGACTATTGCAATGAAAAGGAAAATAGTTTTCCACTAGAGAAAAAAAATGTAAAAGAAAAAGTGTATTTGTTCCACGGATATTAGACTATATCGGACATCGACCCAATTAGATTGCTGAGTCAATAGATCGCTAGTTCAATCGGCGGGTATATATTGTGAGTGCAAATTTAAATAAAAAACTTTGTTAGATAAAATATAAATTTAAATGTTTAAATATTCTATAAGTGGTGCTATATTACAAAATAAATTTGCATTAGTGAAAAACTCTCGAATATACTTGAAGGTAGGGGTGGAAAAAATAATCATCAACCCGACCCTATTCGAGTTAGTTTTGATCGGTTTTAGGCAATTTACAATTTTATTCGGTTAGTGCAATTTGTTGTATATGGCGGGGCATATCAATTCTCAAGTTGGCGATACCAACCCAATGAACTCTGTCTTACCTCAACATTTTTTTCATTTAAATAATTTTGAGATTTAACACATTAACAAAATAAACAAAACACTATCCAGATTCGAGAGTTCTAGACCCTTCTCAGCTCCCAACGAAAGACCAAAGACAGTAGTCTTCATCCCAAGTCAAACCAGTAATCAAACATCGGCCACCTCTTCTCTCTATCTCATCTCTCTCTATATCTTCACTGCCAACTCGTCTGAATTTGTGGGAACTTGGAAGAAAACCCATTGGCCATCTCGTCTGGATCACCTCCGTTCTTAGTCTCATCTATCATCGGCCATCTTCTCCTAACACATGCTTGTCTCATCTATCGTCGGCCATCTTCCCCTAACACATGCTCTATCTAATCTATCTCGCCGACTGAGAACTTCTGCTCTCGTATAATTGTGCTTGAACTCTCACTTCATACATATTGCACACAACCCCTTTCTACAAATTGAACTAAATTATTTATGCGATGCAATGATTTAGTGCATTTTTTGTGATTCACATAATTTTGGGCTTTCATTAAAAAAAAATGAAGCATTTTCCTCACGTGAAAAAGCAAACGTGAATTTGGTTGATTTGAATAATGTGGAAATTACATACAACCAAAATTTTAAACTTCATAATCTAAAATTAAGATTTACAAGTTTTTTTTTTTTTCAAAAATCAGATAATAATTAAAATTTTAAATATTAATAATAATATTATAAAATTAAACTAATCCACCCCACCCAACCCAATTCCAAATTTTTTTCCCAAACCCTAAAATTCATTTCAACTCTCTTCTCCATCTCTCTTCTTACTTTCTCTCTTATCTGGTGATGTCATCGCCCATCTCTATAATACGACGCCCGAAATCAAAATTGTCTTCAAACGTTAGGCTATCATTTCATTTATAGGATATTCGATAGAATTTTCCATTTTGATCTGATTCCATAATGTTCTGTAAGCAAATCCCCATTGGGAAATTTAACATCGGGTTATTCTGCCACAGATTCTGATTGTGCAAATTCCCATTAGTTGAAAATTTTTCCATTTTTCCTTTTACTAATTGTGCTTTATTCTGCCACAGATTCTCAATCCTACAAAAAATTTGACTTTGCTATTTGTACACTGATGTTTTACAATCCGGATGACACTTGCATTATTGTCAAGTGTCAATTGGATGAAAAAATTGTTTGAAATTTAAACTGTCCAACTGAATAATGTCACATGTCAAAGTGTAATCCAAAATGTACACTAAAATGTACATGTAGCAAGGTTCCAAAAAATTTTGCCAACATTATTATTGAGCATGAGTATGATTTAATTAGTAGGCTTTCCTCATTGGATTAGTCTAAATGTATATAATCCATTACATAATGGATTACACCCCCCTCACATGGAGGGGAGCCCACACACAATAAAATATTTGTGGGTCCCCCTCCATGTGAGGGGGTTTAATCCATTAGGTAATGAATTTGGTGTACATCTAGCACAATCCTTCCTCGTTTGCCATATTTGACCGACGGACTATTTATTGTACAGATGGAGTCACATAGGTTTCTGCCAATTATTATTTCTTCGAGATAATTAGTTTGAGTAATGTTATTCATTCTCAATGAGGATGAAAACACAGTTTAGGTGGCTTTAAATGATAGGTTAAATGAAAGGTGACTTATTTAATTTCACATATAATTTAATGCCACATTAACGCCACGTAAACTGTATTTTCATCCTCAGTGTGGATGAATAGTATTACTCAAAATATGTTTTGAATTTTATGTTATAAATTTATCCCCGTTTTCAAATATACATTTTCAGAAATACAAGAACAAATATATTTTCAGTGTTTTGTAAAATTGATAACGACTTAAATGATAATAAGAAAAAATGATAATAAAATATTTAAGTTGCTTTAGTTAATTACCACATCTATTCGGGCACAAGTTTTGCCACATTTATTTGATTTGGAATGAGAGAGGAATTCAACACACTTTTTTACAAATATTTGTCAATATAAACGTGTTGAAAATATTAAATGGAGTGGTGGAACTGGTTGGTTTGGGTTGGAATTCACCCAAACCAACTAAATTGGTTCTGATTTTGGGTTGGGTCCAAAACCAACCCATGTCCAACTCTACTTTAAGGCTGTCAAAGTTTTATTTTTCTTCTGTGTTATTTTTAAATATTTTTGACAATCTAAATTGTTAATAAGGATTTCCTCATTTATTTTGTCGTGAAATTTCTTCTTATGGATTTAATTAAACAATAGATGGCATGTCCCAACGTAAGAATTATTGATAAATAGAAACTACAATGAAATTGAGATTTTTAATGTTGCAACGTTAGGAGTGGGCACATTCAGTGATGGAGCCACCACCGGCTAGTTGGCTCGGTTGCCTGTGCTGGCTCCGCTAGAACTGCAGCAGAATCGATGACTACATGTGAAATGGCGCAGGGACTCACTGTAGACGGAATGAAGAAGATGAATTGAAATTGGTTTGGGCCTTTTTGTTAGGGGTACTTACACAAATACCCTATATTTTGGGGTAGTTTTGAAAAAATATGATAAACTTGGATTAGGTGGTAATTAAGTAAAAATTAACGTAAGAAATACACTCAAACTTGGAAGATTACGGCATGAAAGAAACCAGCCTCCAAACTGGAAAAAAAAAACAAGGGAAAATCTGAAGGAGGAAGAGGAAATCATCCACAAATTCGTTCATTATTCGAAACTTTGGAAAAAATCGAGAAATCATCTACAAATTGATTGCTTTCTGATCGAAGAAAACAGGTTTTTTTTTCATGTTTTTGACTCCTTGTTCAATTATTATATCATCCATGTTCGATTTGTCGAGTTTGTTCTCTTTTTACGTCCAAATGTTTAGCTTCTATAATCATGAGCAAACTAGAATCAGTTGCCAATAAGCTGAATTTTAAGGTTTTATTAGCCAAGGATTTTAAGATGAAAATGCATTAGTTCTCCACTTTTATTTGGATTTCGTGATTAGGTTTAGTTTAAACCTTATAGTGTAAATGGATGGTGTCAATACATATAAAAAAATAGCTTTGAATCCGTAAAATCATTGATGCATATAAGGTGTTTGAGAAAATGATAATTTTGTCACTTTTCCATGAAAAAGTGACATTCTGTCACTTTTCTAAAAAAAGTCACACGCTCTCCCCACTCTTGTGATCCTTTAACCCTTTGTTATTGTGATTGGAAACATATTTAAAAATAACATTATTGAATTTCAGATAGAATGGATTGTGTCAATACATATGACAAAATAGCATTGAATCCGTTAAATCATTTATGCCGATAATGTGAATTCTGCCACTTTTCTATGAAAAGGTGACATTCTGTCACTTTTCTCAAAAAGAGACCCACTATGCATGTGTGTTAGAAGCATTGTTAATTAATCAATCGATCAGATTCCAGCATCATCCACTCAGCCTTTCAGCATGAACCACAACCAGAGACATAATGTCGCTTTTTTAACAAAAAAGTGACACTGTGTCACTTTTTTTGTTAAAAAGGTGACGAATTGTCACTTTTTTAACAAAAAAAGTGACGATTGTTAAAAAAAGTGACGAATTGTCACTTTTCAACATAATTGTCACTTTTTTAACAGAATTGAATAAAAACCGTGATTTTCTGGCCACGTATTTGGTTGTTGACATGTATCATTCACACACATTTGTTTAATTAACCATACTAAACATATCATTGATACAAAACCGTTCCACTTAATGTGCACCTCAACTGGTGCAAACAGTCGAGATATGCACCTTAATCTAGCTTCAGAATTACTAAATAGAGAAAGGAACACAACCCAAACACACACCACTTGATGTTCAAATGCTCTATTTCATCAAAAGAATGGCATATATCAACCAGTTGACCTTTTTTCCAATCAGGGTTGATTGTATGTTATAGTTAACTATTACTAATATTGATCAGCTGCTAGCATAACCAACTTCCCTAATCCATTCATATAGTAATGAAAACATGTACAAAACTACAAAAATTAACAAGTGAACCATTGTCACTTTTTTGTCCAATTAGTCACTACATATATCAACTACCAACCAATTTTTGTATATCCACAAAATATTCTAACTAAATCAGTCATTACATATCCATTTCTTCAAAATCAACTTCTTCTTCTTCAAAATCAGTCTCCTTTTGACACCCATTTATTATCTGTATCATAACCCTCATCTTGCTTCTTCTTTCCATAAGCATATAATTCAGCTGCCAAATTTCTTCTGACCTGTGAAATGTTAAATGTTTTTGGTATTTCATTTAACTTTCCATTGATGAAGTACTCGGCATACTTAATTACATATATTCCACAATCTCCACTGCATGCAAAAAAGAAAATGAATTTAGACAAGTACACACTTGAATGTCAAATGAAAACAAAACAAAAAAAAAATATTTTAGAAAGCAATCTAACCCATTATTCTGCTGTGGAAGTTTTGGAACCATATTTACAACCAATGGTTTCAAAGCATCTTCTTTTGAAATACATTTTCCCTCAAAGAAGCCAGTATGAAAAAGAAGATGATGAATTATATCAGAAGATGGTTTAACAGCCTCACTTACTAAACATTTCCTCACAATCTTGTGATACAAATTATATACATTAAGGCACATATGTTGGATGTCAAAATGACAGAGAATCCAATGGGCTGAGTTTGACATTCGAATTGGCATAAGCACGTGATCCACAAGTCTCCAACTTGTATTACACGGCATATACAATCCGATAGCATATGAAAGAAGAAAAGTCTGTTTTTTTAGAGCTGACTTATCTTGGCAAAATTCAGCATAAAGCCCTCTAATTTGGCTATCAAAAGGAAAGTCGGTTGTTATAGCCTTTATACTTATACCCTCTCCGTGTCTTAACATCTTCCTTAAGTAATAGAAACACACATCGATATGCTACAAAAAAAAGGGAAAAATTACAAAATGAACAATTGTGTTAAAAATTATATAAAACAATGTTAAAACACCAAAAAACGAAATAAATTACCGTGTCTTCAAGGCATTCGTTCTGAATAAATAATTCATACCACCACTGTTTTGTAGATACAGCAATATCACCAAAGTAGAAGCAATGATTGATAATAGAATTTTCATCATTGAAATGTTTATGCCTACATCACATATATAAATGCAAAGTCACATGAAATGTCACTTTACTAGAAAAAAGTCACAAAACAAATATTTAACAACTTACTTGTTTTTTTTTATCAATCCTTTCACGAACCAAAGCTCAAAAGCATCAACATCATTTGCCATCGGAGGGCGCAAACCAACTCGGAATGCAAAAGTGCCTTTTACAATACGTTTCTTAGTCTCCGAAATGGAATCATATTCATTGACCCAGGGGGACTGAAGAAGTGCTGCAGGTTTCTTTTCTCTCTTTAGTGGCATGTTTGGGGTCACGTCATCATCAATATCAATAATTTCAAAATTTTCCTCTTCCATTCCAGTTTTAGCTTCAATCGCAGCCGTGACTTCCACAACTTTTTCCAGTCTTCATCTTTCAATTCAAATTCGTTGTCAAGTACTTCAATTCTGCCTTCATCAATTGGTGATGCAACACGCTGGAACATGAAAAATAACAAAAATCCAAATGTCAAATTATATTAATGTAAAAACAGACATAATTTATGAGGAAAAAATATAATAAAATGAAAATACGAGTACTCAATTTTTTGTTAAACTACTAGCAACAATATCAACAACTGACTAATCATCTTCATGAAATTCTATTTCATCATTCAAATTCATTTCAAGTGTCTTATCACTTTCTTCAATTCTCTTGTCACTATTTTCGATTTCCTTGTCACCTTTTTCAACTGTTTTGTCACTTTTTTCAACTGTCTTGTCAATTTTTTCAACTACTTTGTCGCTTTTTTCAACTGCCCTGTCACTTTTTCTGACAGGCACCTCAACATCTTTTTCCTCACCAGTCATTTCAAACTCTATGCCTAAAGAAAAACTAGGAAAGTCATTAAACATCTTGTCTATTTCATCGTCTAAGCTTTCCACATCATCCTAAAAAAAAGTCATAAAGATACCCGAAAAAGTCACAAAAATACTCAAAAGTGACAAAAACTCAACAAAAAGTCACCAATATAAATTTTAAACGCGAAAACTCTTAAATACCTTCATTGGTTCTTCATTAACAGCTAGCATCTTGTCTACTTTGCGTTTCAAATTTTCTAGACGCTCCATTAGTTCTTCTTTTGTATATGTCATTTCTTCAACATCTTTTAAACGGTCATCCATTGGGTTTAACTGAATTTTAATTTCGAGATCTGAAATACGTTTTGAAATTAGATCATTTGATTGAACAACTTTCAATTCAACCTCAGACAGCCGTCTCAAAAGTTTTTCATTCGATTCTTTGGACTTCAAAGAACATAGAATAATAAGAAGTAAGAAATAGAAATGACAGAAATAGTAAAAAGAAAAAGCGCCACAAACCTCATCAATATTTCCTTTGTTTTTATTTTCTAAAGACCTTCAGGCTACGTCATGATTTTGCTTTTCCTTCAACCAATAATTTTTTCTTTTCAACAATGGGATGCTCAAAATCATCATCCTCCTCCTCAACCCCCAAACCTTCAAAAAATAAACCAGTTGAATACTCTTCTTCCTTCTCTGCCTCAAGGGGCACAATTCGTTTTACTTCCAACTGAAAAATACATAATTATATTAATAACGGGAAAAACTAAATGCATAAAATAAATAATAAAATGGTACAAAACTTACTTTAATCAAATAAAAAATGCTCTTTCTTAACCCCACGAATGTCACATGTTGATTACAACTCCAACTCAACATCCGAGGACGCTGAGGAATATGCCTTATGCAGTAATTCTTCTGAGCAATAGCGGGGACAGTTTCATAAATCCATATTTGAAAAGCAACTAGGAACCCATTCAACCTATACTCCAAAAACTTCTTTTCCATAAAAATATTCTTCATCCTCTGATTAAATGCACACTTTAGGGATGATAGAGTCATACTAAAAACTTCTATACCCCATGGAAAAGAATTCAACTCCTCAGACTCCACAAGATAAAAAAAAAAAATGAATTATCAACCACCCTATGATACGATGTACCAAAAAGGAATGAGGTAATCAGATAAACTATGCCTATATCAACAACATCTTTATCTACAGTGTCATTAGGCAAATTTAAAAACACTTCCTGAACCTCTTTGGTTGAGATGCTTTGGTAATCTTTGAAGTAATGATCTTTCAAACGACTATTCTTTCTATATCGAGTAAAGTCACCATTTCCGGTACATTTTAGGCCCGATATCAAACAAAATTCCTCAATAGAAAACCTCACAAACTTGTCACATATATTGAACCACATTTCATTTGAATTAGGTTGTTTAACCTGTCGAAGCAACAACAGGTGTATCAACTGCGGTTGCAATACTATCTCCTTCAAATCAATGAAGGAACCAAAGCATGTCTTCTTAAATAAAGTCCTTTGATGTGAACTGAATTTTTCATTTAGTTCAGTTATCACCTCATGTGGAGATAATAACGTCAATTTTCCTTTAAACCACCATCTTTGAGGAATTAACAAATCCCAATCCTACAAAAAAGGAAAAAGATACAGTTAGGAAAATCTAAACGTTTGTAACATGTTACTATGATTGAAAACATGTTTGTAATATACTACTACTAAAAGAGTGCATACACTCAAAAAAGTGACAATAAATAAAAAAGTGACATAAAGTTAAAAAGGTCACAAAAACTTAAAAAAGTGACATAAAACTTAACATGTAATTTAGAATTACTCATATATAACAGAATGTAACGACTGATAAGAAAATCCATAAACATAATAAAGCTACACACTTTTGAATTATCTTATCAGGTCGGATGCATGCATGTAGAGAAATAATTCATCCTAAAATCACTCGTTTTCTTGCGGTATTTAAGATTGTTAAAGATAATAAAACATGTTATGTCTAAGCTGGTATACACATATGAGTTGACATGTTCCTTGATTAATGCACATCAATAATCTTTACTGCCAATTAGTATAAAGTACTTCAATGTATATCTTTTGTTGTGTGGGTCTACATAGCAACATTGTTAACTAGTGTAATTCAACCCACAAAGAGACAGGGTCCAGCTCCATGTTAGTATTTATTAATGAAAAATTCAAAAGCAAATCTTAATTAAGCTCCCCACCCCACGCCACCCTACAGCACACATCCATACATTACACATCCATTTATAAATATGAGCCAAATACAGGACGAGCAAAGGCAGATTTGGTCGACTGCATAATCATGTCAAGGACAAAAGAGAAAAATGGTGCAATATTCTCCTCAAATGCTACAAAACAACTCATTGAGAAGTAGAAAGCATAATTGTTGGATTAAATAATTCTTTCCAAATTTTGGATAATTGTAAACTCAAATTTGCATTCAAGGGTTGCTAATGCCAAGATTCATTCTTAGAACATCGTAGACTATAAATCAATCAATTTTTTACATGTTCTTCATGAACTGAGTAGGTTTTGTTCGCGAGCAATAAAATGTGAATGAGTAACTAGTATTGTTTGAATGAGTAACTAGTATTTTGAGTCATTCCATAACCAGTTGGACAAATACTCTTAATCAATAAAATGTGAGCCAAATACAAGACGAACAAAGGCAGATCATTTTTTGTGAAGTGTAGAAATCTCTTAATCACAACAAGGAACTAAAAATAAATCGTATACACAAAAGGGGAAATTGAAGAAGTTAATGCTACCTTGGGTTCATAAGATGTTGAAGATATTTTGTTTTTCTTCGGTTCTTCATCAATATTTCTTTTCCTCTTCAACCCACTTTCTCCAGCCATTCAAGAAATAGGAGTCAGGTATCTAAGTCAGTGTTGGTGTCGAAGTGAATAAGTCAGAATCGAACTTAGATTTCTGGATTTTGATCAGAGCAGATTAGGGTTTCAACTATTTGGGGGTTTTAGGATCGGTGTTTAAGATCTCCACGAAATGAGAAGGAGGAGATTGAAGATGAACGGAGACGAAGGAATATGAAGACGAAATCGACCAAAAATGGTCGGAAATGGAGATTACAAATCGTGATTTCTCGGAGATGAGAAATCGCCTGCGTTTCTGGGGATGAGAGAGCGTTTCTAGGGAAGAGAGTCTGTTTTGGGTTACGGGGGTTGGAGTTTTAGTTTAGGATTAGGACGTATATTTTACTTGATTAAAATATTTAATTAGTTTAAAAGGTATTAATCAAAATACTTATTTTTAAGGAAAAATTAGGTTAAAAATAAGTATTTTGATTAATACCTTTTAAACTAATTAAACATTTTAATCAAGTAAAATATACGTACTAATCCTAAACTATTAACTAAAACTCCAACCCCCGTAACCCAAAACAAACCCACTCTCTTCCCCAGAAACGCTCTCTCATCCCAGAAACGCGGGCGATTTCTCATCTCCGAGAAATCTCGATTTGTAATCTCCATTTCCGACCGTTTTTGGTCGATTTCGTCTTCATATTCCTTCGTCTCCGTTCATCTTCAATCTCCTCCTTCTCATTTCGTGGAGATCTTAAACACCCATCCTAAAACCCCCCAAATAGTTGAAACCCTAATCTGCTCCGATCAAAATCCAGAAATCTAAGTTCGATTCTGACTTATTCACTTTGACACCGACACTGACTTAGATAACGGACTCCTATTTCCTGAATGGCTGGAGAAAGTGGGTTGAAGAGGAAAAGAAATATTGATGAAGAACCGAAGAAAAACAAAATATCTTCAACATCTTATAAACCCAAGGTAGCATTAACTTCTTCAATTTCCCCTTTTGTGTATACGATTTATTTTTAGTTCCTTGTTGTGATTAAGAGATTTCTACACTTTACAAAAAATGATCTGCCTTTGTTCGTCCTGTATTTGGCTCACATTTTATTGATTAAGAGTATTTGTCCAACTGGTTATGGAATGACTCAAAATACTAGTTACTCATTCAAACAATACTAGTTACTCATTCACATTTTATTGCTCGTGAACAAAACCTCTTCAGTTCATGAAGAACATGTAAAAAATTGATTGATTTATAGTCTAAGGTGTTCTAAGAATGAATCTTGGCATTAGCAACCCTTGAATGCAAATTTGAGTTTACAATTATCCAGAATTTGGAAAGAATTATTTAATCCAACAATTATGCTTTCTACTTCTCAATGAGTTGTTTTGTAGCATTTGAGGAGAATATTGCACCATTTTTCTCTTTTGTCCTTGACATGATTATGCAGTCGACCAAATCTGCCTTTGCTCGTTCTGTATTTGGCTCATATTTATAAATGGATGTGTAATATATGGATGTGTGATGTAGGGTGGCGTGGGGTGGGGAGCTTAATTAAGATTTGCTTTTGAATTTTTCATTAATAAATACTAACATGGAGCTGGACCCTGTCTCTTTGTGGGTTGAATTACACTAGTTAACAATGTTGCTATGTAGACCCACACAACAAAAGATATACATTGAAGTACTTTATACTAATTGGCAGTAAAGATTATTGATGTGCATTAATCAAGGAACATGTCAACTCATATGTGTATACCAGCTCAGACATAACATGTTTTATTATCTTTAACAATCTTAAATACCGCAAGAAAACGAGTGATTTTAGGATGAATTATTTCTCTACATGCATGCATCCGACCTGATAAGATAATTCAAAAGTGTGTAGCTTTATTATGTTTATGGATTTTCTTATCAGTCGTTACATTCTGTTATATATGAGTAACTCTAAATAACATGTTAAGTTTTATGTCACTTTTTTAAGTTTTTGTGACCTTTTTAACTTTATGTCACTTTTTTATTTATTGTCACTTTTTTGAGTGTATGCACTCTTTTAGTAGTAGTATATTAAAAACATGTTTTCAGTCATAGTAACATGTTACAAACGTTTAGATTTTCCTAACTGTATCTTTTTCCTTTTTTGTAGGATTGGGATTTGTTAATTCCTCAAAGATGGTGGTTTAAAGGAAAATTGACGTTATTATCTCCACATGAGGTGATAACTGAACTAAATGAAAAATTCAGTTCACATCAAAGGACTTTATTTAAGAAGACATGCTTTGGTTCCTTCATTGATTTGAAGGAGATAGTATTGCAACCGCAGTTGATACACCAGTTGTTGCTTCGACAGGTTAAACAACCTAATTCAAATGAAATGTGGTTCAATATATGTGACAAGTTTGTGAGGTTTTCTATTGAGGAATTTTGTTTGATATCGGGCCTAAAATGTACCGGAAATGGTGACTTTACTCGATATAGAAAGAATAGTCGTTTGAAAGATCATTACTTCAAAGATTACCAAAGCATCTCAACCAAAGAGGTTCAGGAAGTGTTTTTAAATTTGCCTAATGACACTGTAGATAAAGATGTTGTTGATATAGGCATAGTTTATCTGATTACCTCATTCCTTTTTGGTACATCGTATCATAGGGTGGTTGATGATTCATTTTTTTTTATCTTGTGGAGTCTGAGAAGTTGAATTCTTTTCCATGGGGTATAGAAGTTTTTAGTATGACTCTATCATCCCTAAAGTGTGCATTTAATCAGAGGATGAAGAATATTTTTATGGAAAAGAAGTTTTTGGAGTATAGGTTGAATGAGTTCTTAGTTGCTTTTCAAATATGGATTTATGAAACTATCCCCGCTATTGCTCAGAAGAATTACTGCATAAGGCATATTCCTCAGCGTCCTCGGATGTTGCGTTGGAGTTGTAATCAACATGTGACATCGGTGGGGTTAAGAAAGAGCATTTTTGATTTGATTAAAGTAAGTTTTGTACCATTTTATTATTTATTTTATGCATTTAGTTTTTCCCGTTATTAATATAATTATGTATTTTTCAGTTGGAAGTAAAACGAATTGTGCCCCTTGAGGCAGAGAAGGAAGAAGAGTATTCAACTGGTTTATTTTTTGAAGGTTTGGGGGTTGAGGAGGAGGATGATGATTTTGAGCATCCCATTGTTGAAAAGAAAAAATTATTGGTTGAAGGAAAAGCAAAATCTGTTGACAGAGCCGGAAGGTCTTTAGAAAATAAAAACAAAGGGAATATTGATGAGGTTTGTGGGCAGTTTTTCTTTTTACTATTTCTGTCATTTCTATTTCTTACTTCTTATTATTCTATGTTCTTTTCAGGAAGTCCAGCAATCGAATGTAGAAAATTTGAGACGGCTTTCGGAAGTTGAACTGAAAGTAGTTCAATCAAATGATCAAATTTTAAAACGTATTGTAGATCTTGAAATTAAAATTCAGTCAAACCCAATGGAGGACCGACTAAAAGATGTTGAAGAAAGAATGAAAACGAATGAAGAACTAATGAGGCGTCTAAAAATTTGGAACGCAAAGTAGACAAGATGTTAGCTGTTAATGAAGAACCAATGAAGGTATTTTAGAGTTTTTTTAGTGTAAAAGTTATATTGGTGACCTTTTGTCACTTTTTTAACTTATTGTCACTTTTGAGTATCTCTGTGACTTTTTTGTGTATCTTTGTGACTTTTTTGTAGGATGGTGTGGAGAGCTTACCCGATGAAACAGACAAGGTGTTTAATGACTTCCCTAGTTTTTCTTTAGGCATAGAGTTTGAAATGAGTGGTGGGGAAAAAGATGTTGAGGTGCCTGTCAGAAAAAGTGACAGGGCAGTTGAAAAAAGTGACAAAGTAGTTGAAAAAAGTGACAAGACAGTTGAAAAAAGTGACAAAACAGTTGAAAAAGGTGACAAGGAAATCAAAAATAGTAACAAAAGAATTGAAGAAAGTGATAAGGCACTTGAAATGAATTTGAATGATGAAATAGAATTTCATGAAGATGATTGGTTAAGAGTTGCTGATATTGTTGCTCGTAGTTTAGCAAAAAATCGAGTACTTGTGTTTTCATTTTATTATGTTTTTTCCTCATAACTTATGTCTGTTTTTACATCAATATAATTTGGCATCTGTATTTTTGTTGTTGTTCATGTTCCAGCATGTTGCATCACCAACTGATAAAGGCAGATTTGAAGCGTTTGACAACGAATTTGAATTGAAAGATGAAGTCTGGGAAAAGGTTGTGGAAGTCACGGCTGTAATTGAAGCTGAAACTGGAATGGAAGAGGAAAATTTAGAAACTATTGAAATTGATGATGACGTGACCCCAAACATGCCACTAAAGAGAGAAAAGAAACCTCGCAAAGACTTCTTCGATCCCCACGGGTCAATGAATATGATTCTACTTCGGAGACTAAGAAACGTATTGTAAAAGGCACTTTTGCATTCCGAGTTGGTTTGCGCCCTCCGATGGCAAATGATGTTGATGCTTTTGAGCTTTGGTTCGTGAAAGGATTGATAAAAAAAAATAAGTAAGTTGTTAAATATTTGTTTTGTGACTTTTTTCTAGTAAAGTGACATTTCATGTGACTTTGCATTTATATATGTGATGTAGGCATAAACATTTCAATGATGAAAATTCAATTATCAATCATTGCTTCTACTTTGGTGATATTGCTCTATCTACAAAACAGTGGTGGTATGAATTATTTATTCAGAACGAATGCCTTGAAGATACGGTAATTTATTTTATTTTTTGGTGTTTTAACATTGTTTTATATAATTTTTAACACAATTGTTCATCTTGTAATTTTCCCCCTTTTTTTTGTAGCATATCGATGTGTGTTTCTATTACTTAAGGAAGATGTTAAGACATGGAGAGGGTATAAGCATAAAGGCTACAACAACCGACTTTCCTTTTGATAGTCAAATTAGAGGGCTTCATGCTGAATTTTGTCAAGATAAGTCAGCTCTAAAAAAACAGACTTCTCTTCTTTCATATGTATCGGGTTGTATATGTCGTGTAATACAAGTTGGAGACTTGTGGACCACGTGCTTATGCCAATTCGAATGTCAAACTCAGCCCATTGAATTCTCTGTCATTTTGACATCCAACCTATGTACCTTAATGTATATAATTCGTATCACAAGATTGTGAGGAAATGTTTAATAATTGAGGCTGTTAAACCATTTTCTGATATAATTTCCCATCTTCTTTTTCATACTGGCTTCTTTGAGGGAAAATGTATTTCAGAAGAAGATGCTTTGAAACCATTGATTGTAAATATGGTTCCAAAACTTCCACAGCAGAATAATGGGTTAGATAGCTTTCTAAATTTTTTTTTTTTTTTTTTTCATTTGACATTCAAGTGTGTAATTGTCTAAATTCATTTTCTTTTTTGCATGTAGTGGAGATTGTGGAATATATGTAATTAAGTATGCCGAGTACTTCATCAATGGAAAGTTAAATGAAATGCCAAAAACATTTAACATTCCACTGGTCAGAAGAAATTTGGCAGCTGAATTATATGCTTATGGAAAGAAGAAGCAAGATGAGGGTTATGATACAAATAATGAATGGGTGTCAAAAGGAGACTGATTTTGAAGAAGAAGAAGAAGTTGATTTTGAAGAAATGGATATGTAATGACTGATTTAGTTATAATATTTTGTGGATATACAAAAATTGGTTGGTAGTTGATATATGTAGTGACTAATTGGACAAAAAAGTGACAATGGTTCACTTGTTAATTTTTGTAGTTTTGGACATATTTTCATTACTATATGAATGGATTATGGAAGTTGGTTATGCTAGCAGCTGATCAATATTAGTAATAGTTAACTATAACATACAATCAACCCTGATTGGAAAAAATGTCAACTGGTTGATATATGCCATTATTTTGATCAAATAGAGCATTTGAACATCAAGTGGTGTGTGTTTGGGTTGTGTTCCTTTCTCTATTTAGTAATTCTGAAGATAGATTAAGGTGCATATCTCGATTGTTTGCACCAGTTGAGGTGCACATTAAGTGGAACGGTTTTGTATCAATGATATGTTTAGTACGGTAAATTAAACAAATGTATGTGAATGATACATGTCAACAACCAAATACGTGGCCAGAAAATCACGATTTTTATTCAATTCTGTTAAAAAAGTGACAATTCTGTTAAAAAAGTGAATTCGTCACTTTTTTAACAATCGTCACTTTTTTTTGTTAAAAAAGTGACAATTCGTCACTTTTTTGTTAAAAAAGTGACATTATGTCTCTGGTTATTAAAAAAGTGACAATTTGTTACATTTTTGTTAAAAAGGTGACACGGAGTCACTTTTTTGTTAAAAAAGTGACATTATGTCTCTGGTTGTGGTTCATGCTGTAAGGCTGAGTGGATGATGTTGGAATCTGATCGATTGATTAATTAACAATGCTTCTAACACACATGCATAGTGTGTCTCTTTTTGAGAAAAATCACAGAATTATCGGCATAAATGATTTAACGGATTCAATGCTATTTTGTCATATGTATTGACACAATCCATTCTATCTGAAATTCAATAATGTTATTTTCAAATATATTTCTAAACATAATAATAAAGGGTTAAAGGATCACAGGAGTGGGGAGAGCGTATCACTTTTTTGAGAAAAGTGACAGAATGTCACTTTTTCATGGACTTTTTCATAGAAAAAGTAGCAGAATTCACATTATCATTTTCTCAAACACCTTATATGCATCAATGATTTTACGGATTCAAAGCTATTTTTTCATATGTATTGACACAATCCATTTACACTATAAGGTTTAAACTAAACCTAATCACGAAATCCAAATAAAATTGGAGAACTAATGCATTTTCATCTTAAAATCCTTGGCTAATAAAACCTTAAAATTCAGCTTATTGGCAACTAATTCTAGCTTGCTCATGATTATTGAAGCTGAACATTTGGACGTAAAAAGAGAACAAACTCGACAAATCGAACATGGATGATATAATAATTGAATAAGGAGTCAAAAACATGAAAAAAAAACATGTTTTCTTCGGTAGAAAGCAATCAATTTGTAGATGATTTCTCGATTTTTTCCAAAGTTTCGAATAATGAACGAATTTGTGGATGATTTTCTCTTTCTCCTTCAGATTTTCCCTTGTTTTTTTTCCAGTTTGGAGGCTGGTTTCTTTCATGCCGTAATCTTCCAAGTTTGAGCGTATTTCTTACGTTAATTTTTACCTAATTACCACATAATCCAAATTTATCATGTTTTTTCAAAACTACCCCAAAATATAGAGTATTTGTGTAAGTACCCCATTTTTTAACTAGTGGGCATAAATTGTTTTAGCTGGTAACATTAGGCCCATTAGCCATTGCCTAAAATCCAAAACCCTGTAAATGTAATTAGATGTTGGTTCTAGATAATTGATTTCAATTTTCACCCAATTTCCTCCCTTTCTCTGATTCTCTCTGCGCGCGGTGGACTTGCTCAGTTGCTCGTGACCTGCCATCTGCCGTGCCACCAACTGCCATCAACTTCCTCCGTGGGTTTAAGTCTGTAAGTCTACTATTTATGTGCAAAGATTAATTTGAAACTTTGGTTCCTACTTCCAAGTTTTTTGGTTTATGTATAATCCTTTTTTCCTTTTGCTAATTTTGAGCGAGCTGTTGGTATTTTAATTGGTTTGTGTTTGATTATTATGTGACTGTGATGACTGATGATTTACTTATAAATTGTTGATTTGAAATTTGGATTCCTAATTTTGATGATTTACTTATTATCATTCATTCTACTTTAAAATGAAATACTTTATCCTCGTTTATTGCAAATATAAACCAGCTACTTATGAAATTTAAATAATAGGTGTCAAATATTAAGCTTTGACGAAAAGTGAACAACATAGGCCCAAGTAGCCAATGCATCCTCAAGTCACCGTCATATTATGTGCATTTTGTTAAAAAAATATAAAATACTTATTTACTTTAAAGGAATATAAACATTATGCATGCACTATCTCCACCTCATAGAAAATGCCCATTTAAACGTTAAATAGTGACGCGACATTCACTTGACATGGAGCAGACAAACAATCACAATAGTCATGTTGCTTGTGACATTAACGTAGGAAATTCAACTGTTAAGAATAAGATTATGATTCAGATCTGTCGATGAGTTGGAGAGTTACAATGATCCAAATGAACAATTTAACCTCTTCAATTAGACACCAAATCCGTATCGCACGGCCATTTAACAATTATACAAGCTTCTCCTTACTTTATTTAAATTTATAGTATAAGGAACATAATTATTGCTTTACGAAAAAGGGCATAATATTACACACCACTTTCCTAGCTTAATTTATGTGGTGGTGGAGTTGTTGGAACCTTGACGTGTAAAGCGAAGCAATTATGTCTTTTGGACCCGAAAGCAAGCAAGGAATTTCTGATGTTTCCTTTTCCTATTTTCTTATATGCTAAAGTTTAATTTACTGCTGAAGAAATCAACAAAAGAAGAAGAGACAGTAGATGGTTAAACATTTAAACTACTCCAGATGATGAAACTAAAATACAAATAAAAATGCTTGCAATTATCTTAGTACATTATCAGTGTACACAGAAATATTAATTTGTTCGAGGATCAGCTAATGAAAATGATGGAGGGGTCACAGCAACACTCGTCAATTAGGCAACAGCAACATAAAGCCGCGAGACTGTCATAAAATCCAAATCAAAATTAAGGTAAAATTCTTGATTAATGAAACATGAAAAGAACAATGAACAGAGAGAGAGAGTACCATCCCTCAAGAAAACTAGGTTCTCTCCGGGGTGGAGGAGCAGCATAATATTGTGGAGGTGCCATTACAGGTGGTGGAGGACCTTGGTAATAACCTGCGCTAATTATCAAGTAATTAAATCGTTCTAAGATAAATATTCATCAAAAGGAAGTACGTGTGGGTGTACAAGGAGTACCTTGAGCGGGATAGGGATATGCATATTTTGGTGGTTCAGCCATGTCTGGTGCTTCAAAAGTGCGTGAAAGGGGATGCAGTTTTTGTATGAATAGTTTGTTCTGAAAGAGAAGAGAGGAATGAATGGAATATGAATGTTTATTTATATGTAGAAAATTAGGGTTTGGAGGAGGCAATAAAGGGATACAACTACTGCATGCGTGTCACGCACAAAAGATTTTTTTTGATTTATTTTAGGAGTTTCTTTTTCTTTTTTCTATTTTTAATTCTAAGGAAAATTCTTTTCTTCAGTTATGAAAAATCACACTTCTTTTCTTCGGCATTGATAAATGGGAAACTTGGAAGGCCATCCATGAGACCACGAGTCCATGACCATCCGTTGTTATAGGAAAATTGCAATAGAGGTCCCTAATTTATTGAACTTATGTAAATGAGTCTCAATCTTTAGTTCATGACATTTAGCTACTAACATCTATGCTTTGTAACAGCTTGGTCTACAACGAATGGTTTCGATTCAATTCTTTGGAAAGTATTTCTTTTCTTTTCTTTTTTTTTTTTTTTTTTGGTGAATGCATTAAAAAGTAGGAAAAACGTAAAAGTGATGGAAAACGTAAAAAATGATTTTTTTTTTTTTTTTTTTTTAAGGAATATAGTTGAAAATGAGTGTGTGAGAGGAGTGATTCTCAAATAATAAAAAATGAAACAAAGCCTAAATATATAGTGAAACTTTTTATATAAATCCAACACTGTAAATTAAAGAAGCTATTGGAGATGCATTTTGTGTCATTTAATTGCGTTTGATTTTGCCTTTTGTACAACAAGCATTTAAATTCAAGGGTTCATATTTGACGTTTTGGAATGAATATATGAAAATTAAAAAATACATCAATCAATGATAAGTAATTAAGTATCATCTCAAGCAGAATCAACTGCTACCAACTTGAATGAACGTTTGTTGTGATTCATATTGTGATTTAAGTTGTATCCAATATATTAACGTATATCATCTTATCAATTTAGTTACACTGTAGATAGACTTGTAATTCGTTACATTTTATACCAATGATATTATTATTCATATTTTTTTTTTCTCTTCGAACATATTATTTGTGCATTGAATCTTTTTGGTTTTTCGCTACATAATTTAATTGTGTGTATTAACCATATGGTTGTGACAATCACAACCGTATTGTGTCGAATCTTCTATAAGAATACTCAATTTTAATTTAGGAATTGTGTTCTAGTATTAAACATAAATTTACTTATTATTTTGATGCACTAGAAAATAACTTGATCCATCGATTGCCTAAAAAATTTACGCAAGATCTTATACTCCGGTAAAATGTTTTATTGTCAATTGTACTTTCCACGGTATTTTTCATTTATCACTATACATTTTTTACTATACATTGAACTCTCGTGAAATGAAAATTAGCATACCGCGTGTAAATAATTATTATTCACATCATCCATTGCATCTAACTATTAATGGTTGATGATAGAGGTATGGATGAAGTAACGATTTGTTAAATCAGTATCTAGTTATAAACATTTTAAAGTTCAATGGTCAATAAAAAAAGATTTAATGGTCATCGATACTGGCGATATATGTACCATATCTACTTGGTAACACTGGTCTAAACATAATAAATAAATAAACCGCAATATTTGAAAGTGGATACGAGTTTTTACATTCTATTCAACATGTTAAAATATGCGAAAGTCCAGAATATAAATATTTTTTTACAAAAATGAACCAAATCAAACCGAAATAAAGACGGCAATATACTTTTACTAACATATATTATATACTGCAAAAGGGAATTACCAAAATAAGAATCAAATATTGCGTTGATTAATCTTCATCCCAGGACTATTTCCCATTGACATCATCGGAACTGATACTGACGGCGTCACTGCAACGAAATTGTATTGCGGCTGCACGCCGTTAAAATTAACGGCATCCGGCACCACTCTGTATCCATATTGTCCAGCTTGATGTACTCCTCCATCAGCCACCACCGGTATCCGGTAAACCACCGCATTCACATTATTAATTTCTCTCTTCGCCTGAATTCCGGCACCGGCATCCACCCCGAAATTCTCGGGCAGAACCATACCCGGAATTTGCAGAATATCTACCGGAGGTCCAATACTTGGCTGATATTCTTTATCAAATCCAAATAAATAATCCGGGTTCAGAGGGGTGCCCGGACCCGAATTTTTGTTGCCCAAGTTCGCAGAAGGGATTCTAGGACTTGATATATCGAAGATGAAAAGCCTAAGTCGGACGGGTTTGGTTGAAATCGCGAGCATGCGGTCGTACTCCACCATCATGTGCTCGACATCCTCATCGTTGATTAAGGAGACCAAGGAGTCAAGATCCTCGCCGGGTAACTGGTACTTTATGCAAACCTCGGAATTTTTATTGATGTTGCAGAGGGAATTTAGTTTGGCTGCCATTTCGGAGAAGTTAACTTTTCGATCGACGGTGAGGATTTTGATGTCGCCGCCGATGTAGGAGAGTTGGTGGTCCGTTGGCCTGGGCTGAATCTTTCCTCCATAACTGCACATCAATTTCACTTTGTTGATCTTCATGTTTGATTTCTGTTTGTCCATGCTCTCAGAAGAATGAGAAGAGCTAAAACTTGACTATGTTTTCGTAGGTTGAATTTTTGGGGCGAAATAGACCACTACTACTTATAAAAGCAAAATTACTGTTACGTCCCTAATTTATCAAAATTGTAGAAAGCTCTCCAATAGTCTCTCTTTTGTGCAATGGTTGGCCTAGAAAACTTCATGAGTTTGTCCCCCTCAAAGAAGACTACACCGTTTGACTCATATTATTTGATATTATAATTTTTGAAATAATATATTTTTTTAAAAAATGAGTGGTTGAAAAAAAAAAAGTTTCTGTAATATCATTTTATAGAAAAATGTGTGCTTAAAAAGAAGACAGAGAAAAACGTATTATAATTTTAATGGGACCAAAATGAGGCTAAAAGTTGGAAGAAATTAAAATTTATTAATTTATTAAATGAATGGTTGCGTCATCATCTGTTACACTTTTATGTCCATGTTTGAAACAGTTTTTTTTTTTTTTTTTAAAGTTAATTAAACTTTATTTTTTAATTATACACTTTAATGAATTCATAATTTTATTTACTATTAATTATATGTTTCATGAATTAACATACTTGTAATTTCAAAAGGCTTTACCAGACAGGGACTATATTATATTATATCTATCATGAATTTTTTTCTTTTTCTATCATGGACCAAAGAAATTTACAATTAAGGATTACTAAGAAAGAAAAGTAAAATTCATAATGTTCAGATACCTATTTTGGTAGCTCAGTTGGCGAGAAAAATGTGAATTACATTTTAAAAATTACTATGCAGATCAAGCTTTTGTTTGGTTTACATAAAAAACTGCACTACACGTACAGAAAATGGAGCTACGGAAGTGCACCAGAATAGACACAATAGGGGGTGGGTGGTTTATTTTTTTCAATATTTTACTCACATGGGCCCCACCCCATGTGAGTTTTCTGTTTGAATTCTTTTGGCAGAATTCTATACAAAAGGAAAAACTCTTAGATAAAAGTTTGATTATGATAAAAGTTGATGAAATGTGTGATTGAAAAGTCGTGGATCACATGAAACGTGTGGCTAAAATTAAGAAGGGCCAAAAGTGATGAGGGAAAAGCTTGAGAAACAAAAGCAGTACATTCTTGAGAACTGCTTTGGAAGAACTGTGTAAAACAAACTAGCAGCTCCCGTTTGGGCTCCATTAAAAATAAATTTTGGGGAAAATATATTTTAGAAAAGTGGTCTTTTGGAGAATGTATTATTAGAAATTAAAGAAAACTTTTGAGTATACCTTTAAAATTATTCAATTGAAAAATGTGTGATTGAAAATAAAAGAGAAAAATGCATTTTTCAAACGCACAAACAATGGCTTAGCAAAAATGAGAATGCAAGAGGTGATTCTTAGAAGAAATCAAAATCAAAATAAGGGCTAAATGATCAATTATGTCTTCAATGCGAGGATGCAAGAATGTGAAAATTCTTATTATTTTTTTTTTTACATCTCTTTATTATTTAATTTATTATTTATAGAAGGAATGTTTGTTAAAAAAAAAATAGAGAAACGATTTTGGTAAAACTTATAAATCACTGAGAATAATTTACAATTAAAAATTCTCACAACATACTAGTCATTACAATTGATAAATTTTATTGCATATAAATTTCCTTAGTTATTTCAAGTCAGCATACCAATCGCGTCACTATCATTTTAGTCTATGCTTTCAACGTTCAAAAAGTAAAGTATCTCATAACATTTTATAGAAAAGTTATCGATGGAATATGGTATATCCGAGAAAAAAATTTATAAAGGGACCCTAATTCAACTTACGGGCCCCCACAAACCTATTTCTTAAATTGAATTCCGTAAATATCCATTCATGGAAAGGAAAAATCTCCAATTTCAAAATTTCGTTCATATTCAAAAATTTCTTATAATTTATATATTTGTTTGGTCCTTATTAAAATTTTAATACATTTTTTCTCTTTATTCTTTTTAACAATACTTTTCCCAATAAAATAATATTACACGTATATTAAAAAAAATCATCTTTTTTAATCAAACATTATTCTTAAATATATCATTTTCAAGTGCATAATCCTAAATGAAATTCGAGTGTCCCATCCCGCGCTTAATTTGCTCTCCGCGTGGACCCCTTTCAATCACTTGAAAAAGTAAGAATTCACGTTACAATATTGCCTTTCCACACGTACTCAACGTCACTTCAACAAACTCTTTTTTCTTTTTTCAAATGGATAATTATATTAACACCACAATTTTTGTTAATTACGTCACATTCTTATTACCCCTGTTTGGCCCCCATTTTTGGAAGTTGAAAATTTTTAGAATAGTGATTGATGGGAGAATGTGTGGTTGAAAAGTTTTAGATTTGTGTCTGATATTATTTTATTTGATGAATGTGTTGTTGAAATGAAGAGAGAAAAAAATTAATGTAATGAAATTTAATTTAATGGGGCTCAAACGGGGGCATATGTTATTAACTTTTAAGTAATTATTACATTTGTCTCAGATAACAGTTCTGACAAAATATTCTATTGGCATGCTTTGAAATGGATTGCAAATTGTTTTATCGAAATTTAATATTTATTTTCATTTTTTTGTTTATTTAAAAACACGTATGGTAAATAAGTCTCTTTTACATACTCCAAATAATTTATTTGGACGGAAAATATCATCACATACAAGATTAATAATAAAAGATTAACGATAAGAATGTTATGAAAAAATAGAGAAGATAAATAAAATAATGAACAAAGATTAAGAACCATCATAACAATTAAAATATCCCTTTCATTATTAAATGTCTTGAGTTTTTTAATTATGACATTCTCCTCCTTAATATTCTAGAATTACAAAAATCCTTAATTACTATTTAGTATTACAAATAATTTGATTTTATGTATCCCTTCTCCATCAAAACATGAGATATTTCTATAATCTCAAGTCTTAACATCATCCGATTGCTATGCAGTCATACAGACACATGAGCATTATGTGTTGCAAATGCATATTCGTTTTGAATCACATCACATGCCATTGATTAAAATGATACACACATTTTATTTTTCTACGTTGAATGGAATGTTATTCTCTATTTTATAATTAGGTCTTATTCAACTTAACAAATGCTCCACCATGGGACGCAAATCGACAAAAATTAGGGGAGATTGCTGAAATTACTAGAAACTATGAGGACCAATAGTGAAAAGACGTTTGGTCAAGTACGTGGCAGTGCATGTGGGAAAGCAATGGGCCTAATGGCTCAGGCTTTCATGGGATAATGTTGTAACATGGTTCATTATTTCTTTTAAGTGTTAAAAAGGGGTCCACACGGCATGAGAAAATTATGCGTGGCATGGGCCCCTTTGATTTAAATAAAAGGGATAATTGCATCAAAAGTTCTAAACTTTTAAAACACTAGCGGATTTTTCTCAAATTTTTGACTTATTGCAACCATCGCCTTTTATGCTTGCCATCACCTTTTATCCACCAACCACATCCACCTCTCGCCGTGATCTGTGACTGAGTTCCAAAATAGAGACACAAGGGCAAGCATAAAAAATAGAATATCCCATATAAAGTACTTATTGTCAATCTCAATTTCCTTATTTGCTATAAATAGGGAAACAACCCCAACAACAATGCAAGTGACAACACTGTCTTTCCTAATACACTATTAAGGCCCACATACTTACAAAAGCAACAATACTTGCAAACACTTCTAAAGCGTCGTTTCCAAGTGGAAGCAGAGTTACACCAGCAACAATAAGAGATAGCTTCAGAAGAGTCGAAAGCTTGTCCAAAGAACAACAAAGTAATCAATCGTAGTGTTGCCTAAAAGATATTACAGTGCAGCAAGCCAAGCCCCCAACACCAGAAATGTCCATGGCCGGTAACAGGTGGTTGGTGGCGGTGGCGGTGGTCGGGCGACTAATTTGGGTTTGAGAAGGGCGTGTGGGGGTAAGATGGAAGAAGACGATTGTTTTTTTTTAATTGTTTCTTATTTCTTTCTTTTTTTAATATAATTAGTTTAATTATTTAATGTGATAAATAGAAAATTGCTTTTTTGTCCCTTTTTGAAATATTAAAATGTGGTCAAAAACACATTTTTAGTCAACTAATGGGATTGTGAATGAAAACTGTCCAAAGTGCTCCATCTACAATGTTTGAAAAAGTTAGGGGTAACAGTTGCAACAAAATAAAGATTTGGTGAAAATCTATTAACGTTTCAAAGATTTGGAGCTTTTTCTGCAATTATCCCTAAATAAATGATGGGCAACTTTTATTGGGTAGAAATGTATATTTTCAAATTTGTGTGGGATTATGAATATTTCTAATTTCTAGAAATGGTTATTTTATGGAGGGCTTTATCGGGTTCAATTTACTTATTAGCCGTGTGGGGCATATGATGTGTATCTTTTTAATTGCATAGATAAAGCCCCAATTTTATTCATTTTCTTTTGGAAAACGATCGAGAATTTTCTGTATTCTATCATAATTTACAGAGATAAAAATGTTTGACAATGCTTTTGATAAAAGATGATGGGATGTTTGATTGTAAAGTTGATAAACTTGAGAATTCAATGAAATGTATGATTAAAATTGAAATTTGATTAGATCAAAATTTGATTTAAAAAAAAAAAAATTCCATGTGGTGCCCCCTATTCGTCCAGGGCCCACATGGCCTTGGACGAATAGCAAAACCCATATATTTTATATGTGTTGACTTGACTAAGAACTTGTCTGGACGAACATCAAAACCCATATATTTTTGATGTGTTGACTTAACTCAGAATTTGTTTGATTCCTATTTTTTTCAATGTATTTTTTTCTCCTTCTTCTTTTCAACCACGTATCATTCAATAAAATAATATTACACACAATTCAATAACTATTCTTTATTTTTAACAACACATTCTCCATCAATTTATTGTTATAAAATATATTCCATACTAGAAATGGGTCTCACACAGGCTCTAAACTAAACAGAATCAATAGTAGATTTTATCAACTACCTACCTCACTTAGGGATGACAAAAAAAATCCGGCAAACTCGATACTCGAGGGCGAACGGAGCGGAGATAACCAGTTTAATCGGGTATTCGGGTCGAGAACGAGACGAGAAATTTTGCCGGTTGCCATCCCTAACCCCACCGTATCAAATAGGTTATTAGAGTTATAAAGTATAACTTCAATATAATTGGTTTAAAAGTTTCGGGTAAGATTATTGACTTTTTTTCCCGATTTTGCAAAATTTTAGTCCTAATGTTACGTTGGGTTACTATTTACTTACAAGTTACACGAGAGATTTTGCAATTTTAGAGACTAGGGAAGAGTTTTCTATATTTTTGAAAAACTAGGGGATATTACAATAAATTTGTCTTGTTTAATTCGTCTACAGTGCCTCAAAAATAAGTATATGAACCGAATTGATCTCCTGCCCCCAGTATGTAGGATAAAAACTTACATCCGCTGATGTGATAAGAGAACTTTAATTATGGTTATCTAAATTTGTAACCGTTTCAAATAACCATTATTAATTTTCTCGTCATGCCAACGGTTGAAAACTTTTGTCTTACACACTCGGGACGAGAAAACATGGACTAAGTATATGAAACCTTGGTCAAGTTTATACTTCTATAACTATTCTACAAGTATGGAGCAGCAGAAATTAAATATGAGGAGTAACTTGAGTGCAGTTAAGGAGAAAAGGTTCTACCTAAGTATGGTCGGTCCTGAAATTTTGGATGCCACGTGCGACATTTTAAAATGATGCCTCTTTCAATAAATTAAAAATATATATTTCATCAATATTATATCATTGCAAAATTCTGATATTTAAATACTGTTTATTTTGTAAAATGTCGTGAATAATAAAAGTATAAGTACAATTTAAAAGCACATCCTAAACTTCATCAAAATCTATATGTCATCAACAAAGAACAACACATTACACTAAACTCTTCATTCAATTCCATATGAGCAAACCTTTAAATGAGAAGCATCGGATACTGCGTGTAAACTTTCAAATGCAACAAATCATGTAAAAATATTTTTTCTCACATTTCTAGAAACAAACTCACTAATTAAACTTTAATGAATATGTTCTAGCAAATCTTGTTCAGTAGAATCAAAGGTAGATCATTCAATCGTTCTTTTAACATGGATGGATGTAAATAAGATTTTAATAACTTCGATTTTGAAAAACTTCTTTCGACCGATGCAGCAGTAATATTAATTGTCAGTAATACTCTATAAGCAATAAATGTATTTGAAAAGCGATCCAATCTTTTCAAGTAAATCAATATACCAAAAGCCATCTTTATACCTTTTGGTAAAAGATTTTTGCAAAATTTTTAACTCTTGAAACAAATATTTGCCATCAAATCGCAAAAAATTACGTCCCAAATTAGTATCATCCAAGGTATTTAACTTTTCAGAAGAAAATAGAAATTCAAAGATTTTTTCATATGAATTGAATTCATCGAACCTTCGTTCAAGTGACCGAATTGCTCGATCTATTATATAAAGAAAATAATTGGTTACGAAAGAATCTTCAAGTGATTGTGCGTCCTTTACAGAAGCATTTTAATCAAAAAATTTCTTCCTATGTATTACACTTTTTTCCTCGTTTCCCTATTCCCTCTTCCCTCACATTATTTAAGATAGAATACTATTTAAGAAAATTATAACTAGCCAATTACATTGTACTTAACTTTAGTATCTTATACAATTGCATATCATACAAAGTCAAATGCCTATAATTAATAAAGAAATAATCCATAAATGAAAATAGTTAAGCACAACGCGTTGAAATTAGTTATGAAGGAGCCTAAACCATCTAAATCATTTTCCTTACTTTAATAAAAATGTCTTTGTATTATATGTAATTACGAATAAAAAATACAACAATGTTAAATAAAATTCATCATTTGTTTATCTTTTAACTCTGTTTTCATAAACATTGTGCCATTTAACTTTAACATAATAATTAAAATTAACAAATATTTTAATTATATATATATATAGACACACACACATATCCCTCGGACCGCCTCTGTACCTAGGCCAACAAATCGAAAAACTTTCTATTTCTCCATATCGCTATTAAATTGGCATGTGTGTATTAAATAGTTAGGATTCAATAATACACATGCCAATTAAATATTGACATGGAGTACTGAATTTCCATGCATTGAGATTACTAGAATCAACTGCCAGACGCCGCATTATTATTATTATTATTATATATGTATTCATTTTTTAGATTATAAAAACTTATAAAACTTAATAAATAAAGGCAATATTTAGACAGCCCTTTTTCTCTTTTTAATCACAACGTGGAATATAAACAAATAAGTAGATAAAACGAAAATTATATACTGGAATTTCAGTGATCACCATTCACCGAGGAATTACTAACAAGTAACGATATTGTTGTTAGATTAATGAATAAGTTAAGAAATATTTAATTTTTATTTATAATTCCTGATGAATAAGTTGTTTTATTTTCAAAGACATATTCGATTCCGCATTTTGAACGTCTCTAATGGAAAACTGAACATGAAACTTTGGTTTCATTCGACTCCATTATGGAAGACGAGTAAATTCTAAGATCTAAGATGTGAACAAAATTCTACCCATAACCTCTATGTCAGCTTTTTGTCTAAATAGTGAATACAGACAAAATGTAAATATGTGAAGGCGATTCTACCAATCTTTTGAGCTACTTTATTATCTATTTCTATTTGAGATTATCTTAAGGAAATGGATTTACAGAGTTAAAATAGTATGTTGATATTTCTAGCAAACCAAAGTCATCATTTAATAACTATTTTGCTTCAATTTCTTTCTCTGCAAATAAAAAATGGAAGATTTAGTTACGATTGGAAATCGATTTTCTATCTTCAGCCATAAATCCTATACTCATACTTACTCAATTGGAAGTCTTGATCCAATTCAAAAATTATGCTTCGCAATTTTATAATCTAAATTTTCAATTTCTAAGTGACTCGTGTATAGAAATCACGAAAAAAAATTTCTTGCTTGAATTTTTCATTAAGAGGTAAATGATAAGATCCTTTTAAGAAATAAAATTTATGACCGGAATATGAATAAAACTAAAAGGCCATTTAAATATTAAAAGGGTAATAGAACAAATCACACTTTTACCATTAAACTACACCCGCTACAATGCAATTATTCTATACAAATATGGACCTTTTGTCGAACGGGATAACTGGGCATGATCGAGATAGGATTGGATCAACAAAGAATCATTAAAATTAGAGTGTTAAAATTTTTCGGGGGAAGGGATTTACAATTTAATGAGATTTTGAAATAAGGGTTCATTTTATTTAAATTAAATAATTAAAATTTTATCTTTTGCTAAAGAAGTTTTGATAGCTACGAATCACCAAAAAGACTAAAATCATAATAGAAAAATGCATTGTGGAAAAATCCATAGTTTCTTTTTGAATTCTGAAAATGAAACTAAAATTCAAATAGAAAATAAAAAGAATGTAAATAGTCTTTCTTCAAGCTATTTGTTACTAACGTAATTTTCTGAAAGGTGATTATATTGCCACCATAATTTTTATTTGATACGCAATATTTCAATTGCAATTAAGTTTCTCAATTTTTGCTTATTATATCAATTATTTCTTTAAATTTTTTCTTTGAATTCTTATATTCAATCATTAATGTGTTTGGGACACATTCTTTTTAAAGAATGTATTATTGAATAGTAGATTGATGGAGAGTGTGTGGTTAAAAATGAAGAAAAAATTATTGATGTGATGGAAAATATTATTTTTGAAGAATGTGTGGTTGAAAATAAGTAGAAGAATGAAAATGAAAAAAATAATGTGTACCAAACATGGATAATTAATTAGTACATTGTCGTCCTTGATAATGATTTATATCAAAATATATTATTTTCATAAGTTAAAATGAGGAAAAAAATTTCTTGCACTTTTTATTTTTTATTTTTTTTTTAAATTATGATGAAATATAAGTTATTTTACGTTATTTCAATGAATTTTTGTACATAAAACTGTTATTAAAAAAATGTGTTTACTAATGAAAAGTATGAAGATAAAAATGATATAAAAAATCTTTGGGATATAAGTGATATAATGAGTAAAGAGTAAGAACTTTAAGTGCAATTAAAAATGAATATAATTATCCTTTTCTTAAAGCATTATTATTTTTTACAATTTTATAACCTTATTTAACAACAATGTTTTCTTCTATAAATTAAAATTTTAAAGACATTGAAATTATCACCTACGAGAATTCATTATGAATCTTAAATTATTATTTTTAATTTTCAGTTTGTCACCTACAAAGTTTATGCCGATTTAATATTTATTTCGTTTGTTACTTTTACTCAGCGACAGAATTTTCACTTATATATCAAATTTATTAATATAATTCTTGCAAATTACTATTGATGGAAAAAACAGACTCGTATTCTGTTATGCTATGTTTGATTGTGCAAAATTTTTAATGAAAAATGAAATCAAACGGACACCAACCTTTCAACATTTTCTTGGTGAAAAATTATATCAATCAAATACAATTAATTACAATTCTCAATAAAACAAATTTTAGGCAATTCAATTTCCTGTAATTCAATTTCTTTCCACCCAAATTCCACATTTGCAATCAAACGGATCCTTAGTGAAACTATTTGACGTGAATGTTTCTAAAATTTGAGCATCACACCTAAATATGGAGTTTTAACTTTTAAAGGATTTCCTCGCGAGTAATACTATTTATCATATGAAATATCAATGATGTAGCAATCCATTATTACTCAAATTTATCTCTCCCCATCTCTCATAAAAATTGAACTGCACAGTCCCATTATTTCATATAAACTGCTACATCACCTATATTTTATCATCATAATGATAAATAATATTATTCTTTCCTTGTTGTTTAGTGGCCAAAAAATATGAGTCTGAAATCTGTTTTCCTTGAATGTTCTTCAAGTAACCAAATAGTGAGGTAGCTTGGAACACATAGGATTAGCTCCTGGTTGATCATCATTAATTTCCAAAAAAATGATATTTTGAATAGTTATTTTTTAGAGAATGTATAGTTAAAAAATAGAGAAAAAATTGTGGTTTACCTGCAAAATATTTTATTGTGCAAATGTGTGATTGAAAAAAAAAAATATTTTAAAGGAAAACTTACGACGACTTACTTTGAGGGCTAGGGGTATTATTTATTTTTTAAATTGATACCAATTTAGAATAATAGATTATTAATATTGAGATAGTTTGAAAATTTCATTAGTTTATGGGTTACATTGATTAAAACCCCATGGCATTTCCAGGGTTGACGTGGCCTTGGTAAAGTAGCATGATTTATAGTGTTAGAAAAAGAAGTTAAAATAATACATCTGTTTCATGAAAATTAAAATTAGATTTTTAGTAAATTTTAATAGAAGTGAATGAAATATGTGATTAAAAGTTTCGAGACCCATAAATATATAGTAAAGGTTAATTATTGACTTTAATTTAGATTTTAATTTATACCAAACATGGCTATAATTCACTTGGCTAACTTAATTGGTAATGTTATTTATAAAGAATAATACTATCTATTTAGATGACATTATGTGATATGTTCAATTAATGATGAAATTATGTAATTTATTTCATTATACGTTTCATTTAATAATACTTAATGTCATGTTACAATATCAGTGATTCTAAATAGTATTACTAATTTATAAATGTTGTTCACTAGTAAGATGACAAATTTATGTCATATATTTTATATTTGTTGTTCAACGATTATAACGGTAGGTAGAATTCAACGAATATTGTACATTGAGGAAAGAAAAATCAATGTGAAATTATTAAAACGAGAAAAAATGGTGGGAATGCAACATTTTGCCCATTGCGTAATTACATGCGTGCGTATGACTTGTTTCTCCCAAAGTAGAAGCAAAATGGCTTTACCAAAAAAGTCGTTGGCTGGTTTTTCTTTTTGATTTCTTGGCGACTTTTCATAAAGAGTGTGTTTGATTGCATTTATTTTTTATGAAACATATTATTTTTTCACCCAAATTCATATTTTTGAGTGTTTGATTGACAATTTTTTCATGAAAAATATTTTTCGACTTTTGATCATGTGACCATATTTTTCACAAAAATAAGGAAAATATTTTCTTTATGGATACATGATTTGTATTTTCAAGTAATTTACTCTTTCTTTCTCTCTCATCAACTCACTAATTAAAAAAATGGACAAATATGATATTTTTTAGATTGAAAACTAGATCAATCAAATACACTTAATTAATATTTTCCCTAAAAATAAGCTCTAGACAATTGAATTATCTAAAATTTATTTTGTTTTCATACAAATTCCATGCTCAAAATCAAGCGCACCCGAAAATTTTTAACTTTTCATGAATGGATGTTACTATTTCATGTACCGTAAATTAAAAATATAAATAGGCGATGGTTTTTTATTACAAATATATGAAATCATCAATCCAAACCACTTTGTTGAGTGCCATAAAGATCGAATAAGGATGATGGGGAAATAAAGAACAATGAGACCCCCCCCCCCCCCCCTCTTTTTTCTTACATAATTTAGGCAACTTTATCGTATTTTAATTTATAATTAGTATAGTCTTTAATTAGTATTAAGACTCTTAATTTTCATAATTTTAATTAGATTTGGATTTTAATTTCATTTAGAATTAGTTGTTATCTTTAGTTATATCATTGTCTAGAGTTAGTTAAGTTATTATCCAGGTTTTATTTACTGCTTTAAATACGAATTGTAAGCCTTATGACAATTAAGTGAATTGAGTTTTGAAAAAAATAAAAAGGTTTTGAGAAGTTTCTCAAATTATTCTTTCCTTCTTAATATTTGATCTTTCAAATCTACAAGTTTCTTTTTTGTTTTTTCTCATAAGCTTCTGCTACGTCAACTTCAAATTTTTAATGTTCTTCAAGTTCTTAGAGGAAACACAAATGTTTAAGTGTTTTTTTTCTTAAAAACTTGTTTAAATCGCATAAACCATTTGTCTGTGAATCCTTTAAGCACTCAAACTAATCATAGAAAGGACAAACATCGTTTGAGGATAACAATAACGTCTTCAAGCATAATTTCCATTTTCGATATTCTTGATTTGTTTGTGTTTTCTACTCCTCCCATACTTTTAAATTTTACGACATCACACTTATCGAAAGCTCCATTAGTCTTATTCTAATATAGTAGGTACAACCCCACATGCAAAGAAGAAGAATATACCGAGGTGAAAAAGGACGGGGGAAAAAGAAAACTTCAAGCCAGCAGCATGTGGAGAGAAAGGCCAAGTGGCCAACTCCGATTTTTTTTTTTTTTTTTTCTCACATATAAATTATAATTGAATATGAGTGATGTCGATGACATTAACGAATGGACGGAGTTAGGGAATATTTGGACCACAAGAAGAAACTGCTAGAAAAAGGAAAAGAGGAAGTTGATGAACTGTAACTGCCTCAAGACTGCACATGCCTCAATTCGATAAGGGTGGTTATACTGCTGTCACAATTTTTATTTTATACACCATATTTTGATGGCAGTTAAACTCTTCAATATTTTCTCATTGTAACAATTATTCTCTTAAAACTTTTTTCAGTCTAATTCTTATCTTCAACTTTCAATTAATTAGTACATCTCGTTCTTGATGATAATACATATTTTGTTTTCATGCCTTCAAATGAGGGAAAAATATTTTTTCGCACATTTTATTTATTTATTTTTAAAAATGTGATGAGAAAATAAGTTATTTACGCAATTTCAACGAACTTTTGGACATAAAACTGTTATTAAATACAAAATGAGTAATTAATAAAAAGTTTGAAGATAAGAATGACATGAAAAATCGTTAGAGACATAATGAGTAAAGATTAATAACATTAAGTACAATTAAAATGTGATACAAAAAAATAAAAATTGTGATGTGAATATAATTACCCATATCATAATCACCCCTTGCCATGGAGTTAAATTTATATTTGGGATAATTAAGGTTGCAGTTCCAACTTCTCAAATTATTGTAATTTTTACCATAGTCTTTCATTTTTTGCATCTGAGATCCCAAACCTCCGACTTAAGTACGGCCCATTAGTTGACCAAAAATTCAACGGCATGACCACATTTTGACAAATTTTAAAAGGATAAAATGGCAATTGTACTTTATTTTTCAAATAATTAAATAAAAAATAGAAAGAAAAAGGAATGAAAGTGGGTGGGTTTTGGCATATTAAACTCCCGTTTGATTCCTATTATTTTTAAAATTCATTTTCAATAAAATAATTTTACACGTAAATTAAAAATTTTCTTATTTTTTAACCACACATTCTCCATATAAGGAATCATTCGGTCACAGGCAAATCAAATGTTTGAGATCTTGGATGCAACAAATGAAAAATTAGAATAAAAGTTATAATAATTTGAAAGGTTTGAATCGTAGTTATAATTATTTCTTTATATTTCCAACAAATTAATGAAGTCTCGTCCTCGTAAATAAGGCGAAGCAAAAATTTATATTCCTCAACAAATTAAAGAACATACCTATCTTTTTAACCACCCGACAATAATATTAAACTCCTATTTGATTTAGATAAAAATCATATCTGTAGTAAATTTTGATAAAAATTGATGGCATGTATAATTACAAAGTTGTGAATTTGATGAAATGTTAAAGTTATCTTAATTTTAATTAATTATCTTATCTTAACCAAACAGAGACTAGATTTTTAGGCATTAAAGACAGGAACCATTTATTTTTTAAATAAAAAAATGTTACCCAACTCCTCCACAGCCATGTTGAGATTAGACCGATGAAAGACCAAAGCTTGAATTGGAAAATGGAAATATTCTCGTCAGTACAGTCAGAAACAAAATCATGCGACTTGTTTATGACAAAAATGAACTAGGAACAAAGTGAACGTTGAAGCAACAAAGCCCAAACCAAAAGATTTTTATTCTTATTTCTTACATACTTTGCCAATAATATGGTGACAACGCACGGCATGCTGACATAAAAAATTCCCTTGCATCTCCCCGAATCAATCCTCCAATGATTTCAACATTTGAAGTAATTCCAACCATTTTATTTTCTTAATTAAATTTATTTAATGCCTTATGAGAATAACTTGGATGTCTAAATCTGACTCTAGTGAATCAACGTCGATTGTCACGGTTTAGGATGGGCACAACAGGACCCAATCTGGGACGTGCTTAGGCCTAACCATTTTATTTTCTTAAATTAGGTTATTTAATACCTATGAGAATAAGATTGATACGTAAATCTGACTAGTAACTCAATGTCGATTGACACGATTTGGGACGGCACAACATGGCCTAGTCTTGGACGTGCCTAGGCTAGACCCATAGCAGTAAAGACAGAATCCCAAAAAATAAAGTAATAGTCAAAAGTTCAATTGTATATGTGTCGCTTCCTCAATTCCATTGAACCTCCTTCAAAAAAACAAACTTATTTTTCTTTTCTATCGTGTTCCAACGATTAACTTAACCACTAAATCAGAGCAAAACTATATATAAAAGCTAGGAACGATACTAATGTGAAGCGACATTAATTGAAAATATTAATAAAATGAGTCTCATATTCTTACAATTAATTTAATTGACCTTATCATTTCATCCCACATTACATGTCTATATCACACGCGGAAAATCCCTACTTTGTATATATAGTGCCATTCTTATTAAAATGCTAAACATTGGACTTTGTATTTTGAGTTCAAGACTTCAAGACGATTTTTTTAATTAAAATAGAATTAATGGCTCGATTCATTTAAGGCCCGATAAACTAGTTGTACTCACATTGTGTACAGTTAGTTTGACAATGTTTAATGTGGCAAAATTTAAATGTTGTTAAACTCAAATGACAATCCAACAATCTAAAGCGAAATTTCGTTTTTAATGGCTGCAGTAGATATATATGTTCCTAAATATTCTGAAAAGCCTGAATTATTTGATGGAAAGAATTTTAAAAGATGGCAAATGAAATTGAGATTTTATTTGACAACTCTTAAAGTTGTAGATGCTATTGAATCTGATAAACCTGTTTCTGCAATTGTTGATGAGCCTACTAATAAGGAAACATCAGATTTAGCTAATTGGGAACGTAATGATTATATGTGCAGAAATTATATTCTGAATTGCTTGACGTTGGATTTATATGATGTTTACTGGTCGTGTAAATCTGCTAAAGAATTATGAAAGTCATTAGAAAAGAAATATGCTACTGAAGATGCTGGAACTAAGAAATTTGTTGTGGGAAAATTTTTAGATTTTAAAATGGATGATATTAGAACGGTGGTAAATCAAGTTGAAGAATTACAGATTATAATTCACGAAATTATTGCTGAGGGATATAAAATATGTGAAGGTTTTCAAGTGTCTGCTATAATTGAAAAACTACCACCTTCTTGGAAAGAGTATAAAAACAGTTTGAAGCATAAAAGAAAAGAAATGTCACTAGAGGATTTGATTATCAGAATTAGAATTGAAGAGGACAATAGAATGGCAGAACGTAGGGAGAGACCAGACTTGGGTACAAAGGCCAATCTTATTGAAGGAGGTTCTGATATTAAGAAAGCTGTTGGAAATTATACCAAAAGTCAGAATTTTAAAAGCAGATTCAAGGGGAAACAATTCATAGGAAAGAACAATCGGTCTAAGCCTCAATTTAAAAATAAAACTATTGGTGATTGTTTTGTTTGTGGTAAACCAGGTCATTTTGCAAAGGATTGTCGAAATAGGAAAGGAAAAACTGTGAAGCATCAGGCACATATAGTAGAAGATGGGAATTTTTCTGCTATGGTGACAGAAGTTAATCTAGTGAGCAACATGACAGACTGGTGGGTAGATTCTGGAGCTACCAAACACATTTGCTGCACGAGAGGTGCATTTTCTTCATTCACTCCTAATAGTGATGGAGAATGTCTGTTCATGGGAAATGCTTCTTCCTCCAAAATCGAGGGGAAAGGAACTGTGACACTTAGATTTACTTCTGGAAATGTCCTTAGTTTGAAGGATGTCCTTTATGTACCTGATATAAGGAAAAATCTAGTGTCTGGATTTATTTTAGTCAAAAAGGGATTTAAAATTGTATTTGAGAGTGGTCAAGTTGTAATGTCTAAGGGTGGTACTTTTGTTGGGAAAGGGTATGCAGATGAGGGTCTATTTAAATTAAATGTTTATGTGATCAATAATAAAGCTTCTACTTCTTCTGTTTACTTGCTGGACTCTTATGATTTATGGCATGCTAAACTTGGACACGTTAACGTGAATTCTATTAAAAAATTAATAAGATTGGGAAACATTCCTAAATCTGATAAGTTCCCAAACTCAAAATGTGAAACGTGTATTGAATCTAAGTATGCTAGAAAACCATTTCCACATGTTGATAGAACTACTTCAGTTTTAAGTTTAATACATTCTGATTTATGTGATTTAAAAGGATATGTTACCCGTGGTGGAAATAAATATTTTTTAACTTTCATTGACGATTACTCTCGTTATTGTTACATTTATTTTCTTAAGAGTAAGGATGAAAGTTATTCAAAATTTATTTCATATAAAACTGAAGTAGAAAATCAGTTAGATAAAACCATTAAAATTTTAAGATCTGATAGGGGAGGAGAATATTCAGGTGAGCTTGATAAATTTTGTGTTGATAATGGTATTATTCATGAGACTACTCCACCATATTCTCCCCAATCTATTGTTGTTGGTGAAAGAAAAAATAGAACTCTAAAGGATATGGTCAGTTCAATGCTAAACTCTTCTGGATTACCTTTTAACATGTGGGGAGAAGCACTTCTTACTGCATGTTATATTCTTAACAGAATTCCTAGTAAGAAAAATGATAAATCCCCTTATGAATTGTGGAAAGGTAGAATACCTTCATATAAATATCTTAAAGTGTGGGGGTGTTTAGCTAAGGCATCTATTCCAGCACCTAAGAGAACTAAACTTGGTCCAAAAACTATTGATTGTGTGTTCATAGGTTATGCTTTTCATAGTAATGCCTACAGATTTTTAGTAATTGACTCTAAAAATATTTTGATTGAAAAGAACACAATTTTTGAAACTAGAGATGCCGAATTTTTTGAAAATAGATTCCCTTTTAAAGAAAAATCTGCAAGACCAAGTAGTTTTCTTAGTGTTCCTCCTAGTGTTAGAGAAGAGCCTATTGAATTAGAAGAAGCTGAAGTTAGGAGAAGCAAAAGACCTAGGACTGCTACTTTTTTTGGTCCTGACTTTCTAACATACTTAGTAGAGGATGATCCTAATACATTTGTTGAAGCTATGTCTTCACCAGATTCTATATTTTGGAAGGAAGCTATAAATAGTGAATATGATTCCATTATGTCTAATAACACTTGGGAATTAGTAGACTTGCCTAGAGGATGTAAAACCATTAGGTGTGATGGATTTTTAAGAAAAAATTGAAACCTGATGGTTCAATTGATAAATTTAAAGCAAGACTTGTAACTAAAGGCTATAAACAAAAAGAAGGAGTTGACTTCTTTGATACATATTCACCTCTTACTAGAATTACCTCTATTAGGATGTTAGTTGCAATTGCTTCATTGCATAATTTTATTATACATCAAATGGATGTCAAGACTGCCTTTTTATATGGAGATTTAGAAGAAGAGATTTATATGGATCAACCTGGGGGATTTGTGGTAGAAGGCCTTGATGATAATGTATGTAGACTTCGAAAATCTCTTTATGGCCTTAAACAAGCCCCTAAGCAATGGCATGAGAAATTTGATACTACCTTGACATCTAATGGTTATGTGATAAATGAAGCAGATAAATGCATATATAGCAAATCTGTGGGGGATTGTGGTGTCATAATTTGCTTATATGTGGATGATATGCTAATAATGGGAACTAGTTACAGTTGTGATTAATAAGACTAAACAGTTTCTGAAAAAGCACTTCGAAATGAAAGATTTGGGTGTTGCTGATGTTATTCTAGGGATTAAAATAGTAACACATTCCGAAGGAGTTACTTTAACCCATCACATTATGTAGAAAAAGTCCTTAAGAAGTTTAACCAATATAATTGTATTCCCGCTAAAACACCTTATGATGCAAGTCATCATTTGAGAAAACATTCAGGTCCTAGTGTTTCTGCTTTAGAATATGCTAGGGTGATCGGCAGTCTCATGTATCTCATGAACTGTACTGCACTGATATAGCATATGCCGTCGGTAGACTTAGCAGGTATACTAGTAATCCTAATAGTGAACATTGGGATGCTCTCATTCGAGTCTTGAGGTATTTGAGATACACCATAGACTGGGGAATACATTATACTAAATATCCTGCTGTACTTGAGGGATATTGTGATGCCAATTGGATTTCAGATACCAATGAAACTAAATCTACAAGTGGCTATGTTTTTACATTAGCAGGTGGTGTTGTATCTTGGAAATCCACTAAGCAAACCTGCATTGCGAGATCTACTATGGAATCAGAGTTCATAGCATTAGATAAGGCAGGAGAAGAGGCTGAATGGTTAAGGAATTTTCTTATGGATGTTCCTTTGTGGTCCAAATCACTTCCAGCTATCTATGTCCATTGTGACAGTCAAGCAGCTATTGCAAGAGCTCAAAATTCATCCTACAATGGAAAGTCTAGACATATTCGTAGGAGGCACAATATTGTGCGTCAGCTGCTTAAGGATGGGGTTATAGCTATTGACTATGTGAAGTCAAGTGATAATATTGCTGACCCATTAACCAAAGGATTAGCTAGAGAGCTAGTTCAGAAAACATCGAGGGGGATGGGGCTAAAGCCTATTACAAATTAGATCACCTATAATGGAAACCCAACCTTGCGATTGGAGATCCCATGGATAAGGTTCAATGGGATAACAAAGTTATTGGAGTGATCTGTGGGGGTACTACATTGAATTTATTTCAAACCCCTCCCTATGATGAGTAGTACAAACTGTATTGATTAGAGGATGAGCTAATGCTCTTAATGCTTTCTATAGCTGATATTCAGTGGGGTGTTTAAATATAATGCATCCTTGATAGAAGCACCTATTTGAGTGTGGAAGTGGGACCGCTTCCTATGAGAATTAAGGCTAATTCTCTAGAGCACTCAAAGAAACCGGGAAAGTTCACGGCCGAAATGAACACAACCGTGAGAACTCAATGATTGTTTTAGAAGTCATGTGTGTGTTCTATTGTCTCAGTTTGCAAATCATAATTGTGGAGTTCAAGACATATTTCACTCTACAGTTAACAAACTCGATAGAATATACAAAGCTAAGGTTCAAGTCAATAGACACCTAAGCCTGCGTGATTTCTACCGTACTCCAGAATAGTATTTTTATTTATCTTATTTCTTTCATGTGGGGGATTGTTATATATTTATACAATAAATATAATATGTGAAAGAAATAATTAATTAAGATGAAGTGTCCAACTGGTGAAAAGTGTGGAATTTGTGTGGGAGGTCAGGTGTTCGAGCCACGCCTCACGCACTATATTAAAAAGTCTTTGATTGGGCCTTGGGGCATTGAGCTTTATTGATTCTAATAAAATAATTATTATTTTTTTAATTATTTTAGGAATTATTTATTGGGTCAACTAGTCAGTAGAATATGACAGTTTTAACTGCCCAATATTAATACCCATTATCATTGGCCATTACATCTGTAACTTAATACTAGATCATGGTGGAAGAAGTTACATCTCTTTCTGCCTATATAAACACACTTTTGGGTATTAGAAAATAACAAGAAAAACGAGTTTATACATTTCTATACAGTACAGTAAAAATATTGTTCTTAGTTTTACATATTTCTGGAGTACACTTGAGAGTTCTGAAAATCTTTTGTAATTGTTGCACAATTGGTTTATTTGATCGTTGTATCCTGGAGGTGATTGTCCACAGAGGTCGCAACAATTATCGACGGGCAATTTCGCTTTAGGATATCGTGTTGTCACGAGACTCGATCTGTTGATAAGTTTTTCTACACTTTACTGTTATTTTATCCAACAAATACTTGTACATAATAAGTTAAATAATGATTTAAATACAGATAATGTATAAAAAAAAGTTTGATTTTTTTTTTGTTGAAGAAATTGACTCAATCATATCTCAGAATTTCATGTTTATATAAACCATTATATATATGTAGCACAATCGAAAAGTTTACCATCATTAATTATCTTAAAATTGAAGTGTATGTAAGGGTCCGTTTGTCAGGATTTTAAAAAGTCAAAAGTTGTTTATAAAATTGTTTGGATAATTTTTGAGAACATATTGCTTTATTAGAAGAGTTTTTAAGGAAAGCTTACTTGATATAACTTTTTCAAAAAGATCTTTACAAAAAAGTAGAAACACACATAGAAATTATTCCAAACCGACCCTAAGAAAAGCAATGGAGTGTGGCGGGGAATTGGAATACAAAAGAAGAGTGCATGTAATGTAACAAATAAGTATGATGTTTGCAGTCTTTTATTTCATGCAGATGCCAACATTTTTTATGGGGCATTGAGTCGTATGTAAAATCCAGAAAAGGGACCTACGAATAAAAGAGCACAGGAAAGGCCAATGCAAAAGCGGTTTTTGCTCATAATATTGTGGGCTGCTTTACCCCTTGTTTTTTTTTAACCTTTTCTTCGACGAGACAAAATGTTAATCATGTCTGCAATTTCGAGGTCCTTTTTATGGTCTGTAGCTCATTTCTCACAAGGAAAATGCTATGAAGCAGTGATAATTTCAAGATTTTACATCCATTATTGTTCCATGTCCACTCCGTGACACTGGTAGCAAAACTATAGTTAAGATCTTTGACTGTATTCAAGATTCAATTATAGTGTGCACATAAGATTTATCGTGAGATATGCAATTGATTGTGACCAAATATAAATAAAATCTAAACGAGAATTAACGTAGCTATTTAAACGATGAACATGCATGAGCATGATTACTAGCCATATTTTTCAGTGTGGAATATGACAGACTTTTAAAGTTGCATTTGGATTATTCGTTATTTTCAAAGTCATCAAGTCTTTAATCTAATAATTTGGGTTACTCTCCTGACAGCCTCGATCCTGTTCGCATTTCACGGGGAATGAAGGGAAAAAATTTAATAATGTTTTTTAATTAGAAATTTCTGTTTGTAAAAACATGGCCTTGCTTAATTTTGTATAAAAAAAAATGCAGTGGGATTTCTTTTCAAAAAATATATAAAAAAAATGTAGGGGGAATTTTTCCAATAATTTTCTGTTAGAATCTTGGCAACACATGGAGATTTGACAGATAGAATAGTGTCAGCAATGAGCATAGCCACTTGTTTTCAGGTGATATATATTCCCTTATCATGCTTTATTTCAAAAGGAAAATATGAAAGAAAAATATGAACAAACATACAGAAGACAGTACCAAAAATAGTAGCTGCTAACGCTGGTTCTACTATGAATCATGAAAACCAATTTAGGCCCTGTTTGTCTCCCATTTAGTGGTGGTAAATGTGTCGAGCGGCTAATCGGCTCGTGGATGATTTGGACTCGTCATTTGACTAGTCTGAGCCCGAGCCGTAGGTTAACCGGGCAAGCCGAGTCGTCGAGCTCGCGAACTCCTAAGTTCACGATGGTTCGTAAAAATTCTTAAGAAAGAGCACATGGACTCGACTCGTGAGCTCATGGGCCTAGTCGAGCTCGAGCTTGGCTCGTGCTTAAACGAGCTTGTGACGAGCCGAGCTCGTGGGTAGATGTCAGCCCGGTCCATTGCCACTACTATTTCTATTATTTCAAAACATTGTTTGCTGCAGTAATCAATAAAGTTACTTTAAATTTCTATTACATATTTTTCAAAAAATATTATTCATTACTCCATTTTTTCTACAATAATGGAAAACAAACACACACTTAGTTAAGAGGCAATAGGACATGCTATGATTAAATGTACCCAATGGACTTGTTCGGTGCAAAAAGATTTATGTGTTTTTATGTGAAATTAATTACCACGTTACAGTCGAGAAACATTATTCTCCACCTAGTGTTCCTAGAATTCCACAAAATATTAAGCACAAAACCCACGTCAGTTTCATTCCATTCTCCAAGATTACTGAGGCAAATCCGTGAGATTTTAGAATTTAGCAAGCAATAATTACAAAAGAAAGAACAAAAAGGGGTACAAACTGCTCAATTAGCACGGTTTTTCATGCTCAGATTCAAGAGAAATGAATACTAAAAAGTAAACAGAATCAATTAACTCACCTAGCCAGAGTTCATGGGTCCCAATGCAGCAAAAGGTCTGCAATTAAGTTCAGAAAATGCAGATTTACAAAATTTATTAATCAAAGAGCCTGACAGAGGTCCATGTTGCTAAACCTACACTTAACGTTCCCGACAGATTATTGGGTCAAACCTTGCAGATTTACTTATGTATGTATCCTATCTGATTAAAGTTTGAGATGAAAAAAACCTTCTAAAATCCGTAGGAGATGACTCTGAGAAAAAGCAGATTCCATCCTAATCTAATGCCCTCTAGGTGCTATATGTACACAAGACAAATTATCAACCTTATCGTTACGAGTACTCTAATTGCACTATACATTGCTAATTTGTGGGATTTTAGACTTGTAACCATTGGAATACCCTTGTCTATAAGTCGGGTTTAAGGGTGATCCCTACCTAATATGATTGTAATAATATCAGAATAAGTACCCTTCTCGAAATAACTTTGAGTATGGCTACCTTTAGTAGAAAAATGTTCCATAAAATCATCTAGATGGTCACATGTATCGGACGTTGCTAAGTAAAGGCTTCGCTTTTGGAGTAACAATCACTCGAGCATTCTCACCTTTCAAGCAAGTTTAAGGGTGCATTAACATATGCATTTTAGTCACAATATTAAAGACCTTCTAAAGCAGTCTATATATATTCCTTCAACTTACAGAGACATTAATATTACTATTCAGTCTTCCCGTTTGTTAGACAGAAGGAGAGATGGAGCTTACACAGCAGAGTCTCTTAGATGACTTAGTGGCTTCAAGGAGAGACAGTTGGACCACATTTCCTAACGATCTGAACGAGTTTTTCCCCGCTGGTTGGACCCTGGAACCTAATTTTGATCACTCAGCAGAGTTGGCGGCCACAAATCCTTCATTTTCGGGACTCGTTTCACCAGAAGAATTATGCAATCTGTGTCCCTTCGGTGAATTCCAGCCGTTTGTTGATGCATTCAACTCGCCGGAGTTCAGTTCATTTAATAATAAGAATGATATAATGGCGATGCCAGTTCTTGAAGAGTACTGCATAGGAAATGCAGAAGATGAACAACTCGGATTTCCAGCAGATATGGGCAATATTTCTAATGTAGGTATGCTTGCCGGACAAAAGAGCAAGGTTAAGAAAGCTAATGGACAACCCTCCAAGAATCTAATGGCCGAAAGAAGGCGAAGGAAGCGACTAAACGATCGCCTTTCCTTGCTCCGGTCAATCGTCCCCAAGATAAGCAAGGTAAACACTCAGTCCATGTTTGGTACGTACTAATCATTACAGTTGGACCCTATCCAATGCCATTCATTCAACTCAATGAAAAATGCCTTGGTTTTCGCTGTTTATTTTTATTTTTTTATACTGGTCTCGTTGACTTGACACTACTATATGATGTAATTGGAGAAAATCCATATATTAATTTTGGATTATGCAGCAAACGTACTATATGCTTCATTTTTCAGGAAAAAAAAAATCTGATATCCTAAATTACCTTGGAATGTTTCTTGATAATTAATTAAGCAGATGGATAGAACATCAATACTTGGAGATACAATAGATTACATGAAGGAGCTCCTTGATAAAATTCAGAAGCTGCAGGAGGAGGATATGAGTACGAGCCACATGAACTTAACAAGAAATTTGAAGGAGCTAAAGCCGAACGAAACGCTAGTGAAGAATCCCCCTAAGGTATTGTTTTCTTTATTCTATGACCTAGCTGAAATCCAAATAAAACCCTAGTCAAATCCTAATATTTCACTAATGAACTTTTCCAAGTTCAGTTTGATGTAGAAAGGAGAAACCAAGATACCCAGATTGAGGTATGCTGTACAGGGAAGCCAGGATTATTGTCATCAACCCTTAGCACCCTTGATGCACTGGGCTTTGATATTCAACAGTGTGTTATCAGCTGTTTCAATGATTTTTCACTTCAAGCTTCTTGTTACGAGGTAAGTACTAATGACATATTTGATCACTGAACTCGACAAAATTGAACAAGACTAAAAATAAGTTAAAATCTTGTACATTTTTATAGTGTAGTCGAGGAGAACTACATACCAAATTATATGTTCTAATTTGCTTCTAACTTTTCTATGGTTTCAGACTGTTGAAAATCAATCAATTATGAGCACCGAAGATGTAAAACAAGCATTATTCAGGAATGCAGGTTATGGAGGAAGATGCCTATAGAAAATAGGGATGGAAAATAAGTTAACCTAGCTAGGCTAGAATTGGTAGGAGCCAAAAGTAACTCATGTTATGTCTCTTGTCTTCTTATGGGAATTTTCATGCTTTAATAATCTCACGTCCTTCTGAGGGTTATTATTCTATCATGTATTATATTTTTTCTTTTTCTTATAGTTATAAGAAAAATCAAGATTCACTAAATTACGTCTACAAACTAAGATTCAGAAGAATTGTTTCAAACTTTCATGGGGTATTTGGGGACTCGGTAGAGTGTAATTGAAAGTCGTGTTGTTATATGCAAAGCCTAAGACACGAGTGTCGAGATAAACATAACCAAACATATAAAAGAGTTTCTAGCTGGTGACATGATCCGGTAATGATTGTAGAATAATAAAAAAAAAATACTATGTTCACTTGGTCAAAATGAAAGACAGCGTAATCCTGATTGAAACGGCGCAAATACATTTGTTTATGAATCTTGATTCCCCCCAAAATCATCCTTTTTAATAAATTTTCTACAATTCTATAGCATGGGAACATTTGATAAGAGTCTTAGTGTTCATTGCACATGACCCTACACAAGTTGCCAGGAAACATGAGCAGGAATTATGGGTGTTGTGTTTTTTTTTATTTCTTTATGATTGTGACTTATTGTCTTGATCAAATACTTGTTACAAAACTATTTCACAAATTAGAAGTACAAAAGAAATTCCCTACTTACAAGAGCTCCAGAGTTCTTAGTCCGCTGAATTACAATTGAAAGGCACTAGGGAAAAATTCACTTTCCCTACTTTATCTTTACCCTATTTCAAAAATAACAAAACAACTTTTACATTTCAAAAATCAGATTTTTTGACCTATATATACACATATTTATAAATATTTATTTATTTATTTAAATATATAAAAAGATATAAATAATTAAATAAATAAATATATATATAAAATTAACCCACCCCACCACCACCACCCCACCACGCCGGCGACTGCTCCGACGACCACTCCGGCGACGTCTCCGATTCCGACGACTTCTCCGGCAACCACTCCGATTCCGACGACTTCTCCGGCGACCACTCCGATTCCGCGCGACTGCTCTGATTCCGACGACTATTCCGATGACATCAATTTTTGTACGGTCACAGCCCAAGTCACAACCCAAGTCACAGGTCACAATCCAGGTCACAGCCTAGGTCACAGGTCACAACACGTGATTTTTCGTTTACAATAATTGATAACACAATAAGGCTCACGTCTCACATTTTTATTAATAGTCACAGCTTATTTTCAAATGGTCACGGATGTCGGTCACAAAGACATATATTGCACATCGCTCAGTCACGCTTTGTTCATAGTCCCATTTTGTTTTCAAATGACTCAGTTTCTTATTGATAGTCACAAGTTTATTTCAAATGGCCATAGCACATGTCACAGAATATTTTTTGGGGCATGACTCAGGTTTTTATTGATAGCCACAGCATCGGTCACAATATATGGCTCAGTCACGCATTGGTCACAAAGCTCACAAAGACCCATCACAAAGAAAACCGCAACACAACATGTCGACCAATCACCACAAAACCTACTGCACAACGCCGCAAGCCACCATAGAAACATCCACACAAAACCACCGCTACCGCACGCACAACCACCAACCACATTCCACAACCACCACAAAACACACTGCACAACGCCTCAAACCACCATATAAACATCCACACAAAATATGCCCAAATTACACCACAACCACAACATCCGCTAAAAAATACCCAAATCCACCACAAACAGTAAAAAATCCCCAAATTACACCACAACCACCAAACCTTCCCGAATCCGCCGTCCCCGCAGCCACTGCACAACTCAGGTCACGGGGAGAGCCGTGGATCTTTTGTAAAAAACCGGGGAGTGCCGCATCGAACAAGGGGCGGCGTCGACGGCCTGGCTGCGGCAGCGGCGGCGTCGCGACACTCGTTTCCACCAGGGCGGCGGCGTCGCGACGTCGTTGCCGGCGCCGCAGCCAGGCCGCGACGCCGCCGCGAATGACTACGCCGCAAGATCGCGACGCCGGCCGCGACACTGCAGCAGCGTCGCGAAGCTGGAGGGGGAGAGAGAAGACGGGAGGGGGTGGAGGGAGAAGACGGTGCGAATGAGTTCGCAGCAACGCCGCGACGCTGCTGCGACGCCGGCAGCAGGGTCGCGACGCTGGAGGGGGGAGGGAGAAGACGGGAGGGGGTGGAGGGAGAAGACGGGGAGGGGGAGAGGAGGACGCTGCTGCCGGAGAAGCCGCGGCGATGGTGGAGAGAGGAGAGGGAAGGAGCGTCCGGCAGAGAGGAGAGGGTGGAGAGAGAGACGAGAGGGTGAGAATGAATTAGGAATTTAGGGTTTCAAATACTATATAATTTATTTTTTATAATATTTAATTAAATATAATAAAGTTGTATCTATTTTAAAAAGTTCTGATTTTTGAAAAAAAAAAGGTAAAATCTGGTTTTAGAAATTGGATCTCCAAATGTAGGGGTAGGTGTAATTTCCACAAGGCACTATTTATCATAGGTAATTGATTACAGGTTAGAATTGCAGTGATAAAAGGCCCATTTGATGAAGCTTTTATGAGACATTTTGATATTCCTTCCGTCCCAATTATATAGGCTGGGTTTCCTTTTTCTCTTGTCCCAAATATATAGGCTTGTTTCCTAATGTAGAATATTTTGTTGTATTCTTTTACTAATATACCCTTATTAAATTTTCCCCATTTAATATGCAAACTTCTTAAAAATTCAAATTTTTTGTTAATTCCAACAATAATTTAGTTTCACACTGAAAATTAAATAGGGCTAAACTAGGAAAGATCTTGGCAAAAATTAATTTTCCAATGACATTAAATAAGTTTTCTTAATCCTTGTGAAAAACTAAACAAGCTTATATAATTGGGACAGAGGGAGTAGTGTTGTTTAAAGTTTTTTTATCTGAATAGAAGAGTTTTCAAAAAAATCTGACTTAAAATATAGCACTTCTATAAGAAGTAATTGCAAAAGCAAATTGTCAAACGAGCCCCAACTATAAGGTAACAGAAGGATTAATACCAACAGTGAATCAACAAGTCGTGTGCCGCCCTTTGCAGGTCCAGACGTCCAGTATTCATTAATTAGATGGACGAGCCGCCCCTGTTTGACATCCATTCTCTTTTTCATTTTTTTTTTCTCTTTTTTCATTTCAACCACGCATTCTATCAATAAAATAATATTACACATAAACCCAAAAAATTTCTTACTTTTTAACCACACATTCTTCCCATCAATCACTATTTTAAAATTTATTCTTCTCCAAAATGGGTGTCAAGTCACTTCCTTCTCATCTTCAATCGAGTCAATTCTTTTAGATGGGCCGGACAGTTTCAGCCTGAAACTTTGAGATCCATTCTTCATTAGGCCCTACCATAATTGGACCCGGTTTATAAAAAGGGTTATCTAAGCCCAGCAATATATCTGGGCCCACTTAAAGGGTTATTCTCTCTCTTTCTCTCTCTCTCAAGAAGGCAAAAACTACTCGGATGTAAATAGCACTTGCTTTTTTCTTATGCATTTTTCAGTTTGAATTTTTTTTCCTTGCGGCGGGGATGGTGAACATGGAGGTTTAGGGTTATGGAAACATTTTATCTTTATTGTACTGATAAGATATTGGACGTTTAAAATATTGAGTCTATTTCTTAAATTCTAATAATCATAGTAGTACTCGATACAACTTAGTGTTTATATTTGTATATATCACTTAATCTACTTATACTATGGCAAGGTAAGACGCTTTAATTAATATGGCCGTCACAAACCGCACTCAAGATAAAAACGAAATATGATTGTTCTAGATACAAGTACCAAAACCTATAGACGCACATGAAGCAATATTGTGGACAACCTCATTCCCCTCTCAAAAAATAAAGTTACAAGAACCAAATTTTCCAATGTGTAACAATGTTGAGCTGACATCAAATGAAATTGGTGCATTCGGAGTACAACGAAAATTTGATTTTATGATTTATTCTACAAAAAATAATCACATTTCGTCACCGATATGTTCATGCCACAATTTTGGGCTATCGTCAAGCCAACTTGCACAACAATAGTCTCCGCATTCAAATGGGGTATTATTGAGTCTGTTTCTAAAATACTAATAATCAATCACTCTACCATAATTGTTTACAATTGTTAAAAATAATATCAATAAATGAAAGATTAAGGTAAGAATACAATAAAAAAAAAAAAGTCGGGACATAAGTATGATAATGAGTAAAGATCATAGACCTTTAATACAATTAAAATGTGGTGTATGTACAAAAAATCGTGACAGAATAATTTTCCTACGAAAAAAATGTATATATGTGTCCCTTAGGGAAAAAAGGAAAAAAAAAAGGTATTTATGTTGTTTCGAAAAAAGAAAAGTATATGAGCTTTATAAAGTCTCTCCCATAATTGTATCAGTAGACAAAAATTATTTAAACAGGTGCTCCTCCATTTAAGGGTGCATACCATAAGCAGTTAAAAATATAGTAATTAGAACCTCTAAAACGTCAATTACATAGTAATAATTAAGAAAAGGCAAAATGAGGAAAAAGAAAAAGACACGTATTCTATTATTTGTAGTCTGTACATAGTTGGACAAATTGCAAGCGTGAAGGAAGCACATATTATCATGAAAATGTTGTATGGAAGTTCAAAAATCAATAAAAGAATGTGGAATGGAAAATGGAACTGAAGGCCTAAAAATTGGTCTATGCGAGTGCAAGCGTGAAGGAAGCACATATGATCACGAAAATGTTGTATGTTTGTTCAAAAATCAATAAAAGAATGTGGAATGAAAAATGAAATCAAATGCCTAAAAATTGGCCTATGAGGCCTATGCAGGGTTTAAAGGCCTCATTGGTTGTTCTATGTGACCGCATATGTTTGTTCTATGTGGTTGCATAGAACAACAATACGGTCGTTAGATGTCCGTTTTGTTTGAATTTTGGGTGGCTTTTCGAGTGTTTTTGGCACCACTTTGTGTAGCCTTGCATGATGGCTATAAATAGATGGTTTGTGATCAATGAAATAAGTTTGAAAACATAGATAAACACTTGATATTATTCCCTCATTCCCAAAAATATTGAAATTCATTTTCTCTTCATATTCATTTTTGGTTCTTAAGTTTTGGAGGATTACACTACGTGCTTAAGTGTTAATCCTTTTCAAGGCTTGATAAATCTTGCAAACCATTTGCCAAGATCTCTGTAATCACCAAAATTCAATCCAATAGGAGGCAAATATCATTTAAGGACAACGATTACTCGTTAATTAAGCCTTTGATTTTTCTTTGCAAGTTCTTGATCATTTTTCTTTGTTTCTTTTCCATTCCCCTTTGTGCAAACATTATTTTCCAACAATTTCAAATGATATTTCAATGGAGAATGAAAGCACTATGACGACGATCAAGTTAATTAATTAAGACTTTGTTCGTTTTGATCGCTTTAATAGTACCAACTTCACGAGATGACAAGAGAAATTGAAGTTTCTTTTAACGGCGTCGAAGAAGAAGAAGAAGAAGAAGAAGAAGGTACCAAAAAGTTCTTAATTTCAAGATATTTTTATTTCAAATTTCTTGATAACATTCCCCTTCTTTCCCAAATTCATAAGTTGCAAGTTTTTGTCAATAAATTGAAGGAGGTCAAAATAGAGATTCCGAAAACTTTCCAAGTGGGAGCAATTATTACAAAATTCTCGAGAATTAAATGAAAAATTTGCTGGAAAATGCTATTTTTGTAAATGAATAATCAAACTTTGCACCGTTGACAAGGTGATTAATAATAAAATTGATTTTGCTTATATTGTTGATTCATTTACATTATTGCATGCAAGATTAGGTCACATAGATAAGAGTACTATGAAAAAAAATGTTAAATTGTGACTTAACATCATATAATGAAAATGATATATTTAAATGTAAAACATGTGTAGAATCTAAAATGACTAAAAAACCTTATCAAAATATAAAAATGACTTCTAGTATTTTAGAATTAATGCATACGGATATATATGAATTAAATAGCATGTTGACTAGAGGAAAAAATATGTATTTTATTACCTTCATTGATGATTTCACTAGATATACGTATGTTTACTTGATAAGCATAAACATGAAGTCTTTGATATGTTCACAGTATATATAAATGAAGTTAAAAATCACCTAAGTAAGAAGATAAAAACTCTAAGAAGTGATAGAGGAAGTTGATACTTTTCTAGTGATTTTAATTCATTTTGTGAATAGCAAGACATAATTCATCAATGTTCTACACCTAGAACATCCGAACAAAATGGTTTGGTTGAAAGAAAAAATAGAACTTTAGTTGAAATGATAAATAGCATGTTAATTTATGTTAAGTTGCCATTTAATTTATGGGGTGAAGCATTGTTGAGTGCATGCAGAATACTAAATAGGATTCCTTCTAAATTTACAAAGGTTTCTCCTTACGAATTGTAGAAATGAAGAAAACCTAACATTTGATACTTCAAAATGTGAAGGTGTCTTACTTATTGTAAGAACAAAAACCCTAATAGGACTAAATTGGGTCCAAGAGGCATTACATGTGCATTTGTTGGATATAATAGTAATAGCAAATTATATAGGCTATTAAATTTTGAGACCAATGTGATTATTGAATCCAATGACGTAGAGTTAGTTGAGAATTACTATTTTCGGATAATGAATTACGGGAAACTCATAGAGAGATTTCTAACTCTGGTGGAATACGAGATGAAACATTTTTTAAAGATGTTAATGAATTTAGTGAGTCTCGAAGGAGTAAAAGAACTCGAATTGAGAAATCTTTAGGATCGGATTAAATTGACTCTCAACTTATTTCGTTTTACCTAGTAGAAGGAAATGAGAAGAAAGTTGTAAAAATAATTCATTTTATTCTACAAGTGAAAACTGATCCTAAAATTTATAAAGAAGCTTTGAATTCTCGTAGCATTTTTCGAAAAGATACAATTAAAAATGAAATGGATTCAATTATGTCAAACAATACTTGGGAACTTGTTGACTTACCATCTGAATCCAAACCTACTGGATGTAAATGGGTGTTTAGGAGAAAATATAATTTTGATGGTTCTCATAATACCTTTAAAGCTATATTAGTAGTTAAATGTTATCGACAAAACAAAGAAATAGATTATTTTGATACTTATGCACCGATAGCTAGAATAACATCCGTTAGGATATTATTTGTATTAGTTTCTATACATGACTTGCATGTTCATCAAATGAATGTTAAGACAGTATTTTTAAATGAGAATCTCAATTATGAGGTTTATATGGAACAACCTGAATGGTTTGCTCTACCAGGAAATGAACATAAAGTATATGAGTTAGTGAAATCATTATATGGTTTAAAGCAAGAACCTCATAAATAGTATGAAAAATTTGACTTAATTATTAAATCATTTGGTTTCAAACATAATAGCGTAAATAAATGTTTGTATTCCAAATTTGTGATAATTGTGTTATACTTATTTGTTTATATGTTGATGACATGTTGATTTTGAGTAATCACATAGATGTAATAAAAGAAACGAAGATGTTTCTATCTTACAAATTCAATTTGAAGGATTTTGGACAAGTGGATACCATTTTAAGTATCAAAGTTACTAAAACTAGTGGGGGTTATCATTTTAGTCAATCACACTATATTGAGAATGTGATAGATAAGTTCAAATATTTGAACATAAAAAAATATAGTACGTCTCTTGATCATAGTTTAAAACTTATAAAGAATGATAAAAAAGATATTGGTCAATTGGAGTATGCAAGTGTTATAGAGAGTCTTGTGTATGCAGTCCAAAGCACAAGACTAGATATAATATTTGTAATTAGTAAACTTAGTAGGTTTACTAGTAATCCGAGCAAGGAACATTGGAACAGTTCTTGGATATTTAAAGAAAATCAAGAACTTAGGTCTACAATATACTAAATTCCTAACTATATTAGAAGGATTTACTGATAATAGTTAGATATCTAGTATATATGAGAGTAAATCTACGTCAAGTTAGGTGTTTACTCTTGGAGGAAGTACCGCTTCTTAGAAATCAAAGAAACAAACATGTATAACACACTCAAATATGAAATCTAAATCTGTAGCACTATCAGAAATCAGGAAAGAAGTTGAGTGGTTTAAAGATCTACTTTATAAGATACCATTGGGAACGAAGAATACATCTTCAATTTCTATCATGTGTGATAGTCAAGTCACATTAGCAAAGGTATGCAACGAGGAATACAATGGAAAGTCTAGACTTATAAGTCTAAGGCATGGCTACATAAGGAAATTAATCAAAAGTTGAATAATTTCCCTAAATTATGTTACGTCAATAGAGAACGTAACGGATCCTTTAACTAAACCTCTAAATAGAGATTTAGTAACATCTACTTCAAGTAGGATGTGATTGAAACTCTTAAAACAAAAAATCCATCAATGATAACAACCTTATCTCTCATTACTTAACAAGTAATTCACGGGCTCAAATGGTAAAAACAAGTTATTCGATACGTGGATAGTTTCAGCATTATAAAATCCATAATAACCCTATCTTAATGATATAATGTTGGTTGTTACTGAAGTGAAGGTTGAACTTTAAGCTCTTAATGAAGTTCAGTAATAAGTATAAGTATCTCTAAAAGTAATAAAGATACTGAAAGAACTTCACTTAAATGAACTTCGAGGTGTTGCCGTCTAACTATGTCAACGAGTCGAATCGAGTCGAGTCGGGAAAAATAAGCTCAGGCTTTGCTCAAGCTTTTTTGGGCCCGAGCTGAGCCCAGCCAAAAAAAAATTAGGCTCGGCTCGAGCTTTCGGGCAGAGCCGACTCGGTTTTTTTTTTTTTTTTGTGGTGTAAAATCTACATTTTCTACTTAACGAATTTAAAATCGTATGTGCGTGAAAAGATGTTGATTAGCTTAGGAGAGGGAGCGTAACCGAGGGTTGCGTTTGAAAAGGAGTATGTCAACTAGTTTGGGGGCAAATCAAACTTTTCGAAAAGAAATTAATTTTTTGTTTTATAAAAACAACTTAGACGTCGATTTTTTAGAAAAACATTTAGAATAAGCTAAAGAAGAATGTTGCCAAACAAAGAATAAGATTGTCTTATGTAGTCTTTAAACCAAAATGAGTATCTTCATCGTAAATCATAATCAATTATCTCATGCAAGTCTTTGTAATTGTGTCTTAAGAAAAAAGAGACATTATTAATTATTTTCTTAAGCGTTTTTAAAATTACTAAAGCAAACTAATTTATTTTATCTTTTCGTGTACACAACCAAGTTGACCCCAATCTTTGTACGCACTGCCCAAAGTAGAAAACTTACACCCAAATTGGAATACCCACTGAATCCCGCCGTCGGTAATCAATAATCGGAGGCTAGAAATTTGGGTATTCCAATTTGGGTATTTCACAGTAGGCAGGCATCTTTAAATTTTAATATTTTTTTATACGAGCCGGACAGGGGCCGGCTCAGGCTCAAGCCGACGCCCCGAGCCTCGGCTCTGTGCAACCAAGCCCGAGCCAGGCCAGGCCCTGCACGGACTTTTTTCAAGCCGAGCCCACGAGGTTTTTTGCCACCCCTAGTGCCGCCTCAACGGAGAGTTAGAGTCTCTCTTAAAAGTTTATTGAAAATGGTGAACGCAAGGTCATATTAGTGCTATACGAGATTGAGGAACTTGAGGACACGTAATACTTGTGTGTGTTCTTACCGGTATTGTCATAGGGAATAACTGGTTCAAAACTTTTATGTCATCTTTAATTTCGACTTTACTTTGTTTGAATTATACTATGATTATATTCAAATCGAAAAATATCTAATCCTTATGCATGAATATTGTATATTCTGAATATGAGATTTATTGAATATTAAACAAGTGGGGGATTGTTATATGGTTGTTCAAAAATCAATAAAAGAATGTGGAATAGAAAATGAAACCAGAGGCCTAAAAATTGGCATATGCGACCGCATATGCCAGGAAGGCTTGCGGTCGCGTAGGCCTTTGTAGGGTTTAAAGGCCCTACCATTGGTTGTTATATGAAACCGCATAGGTTTGTTCCATGCGGTCACATAGAACGACAATATAGACGTTAGAGACCCATTTCGTTTGAATTTTTGATGGCTTTTCAAGTGTTTTTGGCACCACTTTGTGTAGCCTTGCATGATGTCTATAAATAGGTGGTTTAAGATCAATGAAATAAGTTTGAAGACATAGATAAACACTTGATATTATTTCATTTCTACGTTGCAATCAAACGGCCAATGTGGAATTCGTTTTTCTCGAATGTGATATTTTTCATGGAATTTCATGCTATCAAACGGACCCTACGTGCTCAAGTGTTAATCCTTTTCAAGCCTTAATAAATCCTACAAACCATTTGTAAAGATCCCTTTAAGCACCAAAATTCAATTCAATAGAGAGCAAATATCGTTTGAGAACAACGATTACCTGTTTAAGCCTTTGATTCTTCTTTGCAAGTTCTTGATCATTTGTTCTTTGTTTCTTCTCCTTCCCTCTTTGTGCAAACATTATTTTCCAACAGAAAACACCATAAATTTTCTTTGATATAATTTGACAATTAACACTATGCTTTTTCGTGTTATAAACCTAACTTTTATGAGGATTTCCACTAAGGTGATGCCAAATCGATATTTATTTATATTCTTTTGATTTGAAGTACCCCACGCATCCAAACTAGCCTCTTCATTAGGGGGACATAAACCTAATTCTTTTAACGAATGGGATTAAATTTATTTATTTATTTGTTTTCGTGTAACAACTAATGATTTTTTTTCAATGTTTAGTGCAACACGCAATCCTATCTCGTTAACATCTTATCGTTATCAAACAAACAAGGATCCTAAATTAAATTTTATATTATCGAATTTATAAAAGATTAATATGATTCGCTCACGAAGGAGAGCATCGTCGATAGGTTTTTATCTTTAATGATTCAAACTCGAAAATGAAGTATTATTCAACATTATCTCTTAATTAGTAAATCGATCAAATTTGGCCAATTATAGCCTTTGGGATTCACATTGACCCACATTTTAAGAGGCGTTAAAATTAAAATTGTTGATAAATATGTGAAAAAAATATAACATGCGCAAATTTAAAAATTATATCAGAATATTCAGTTTTATTGGCAAAACGTTACTTATCCACCGATAATGTTAAAAATAAAGAAATAAAAAATAACTTACTAAAAAAAAAAAAAAAATTTTGAATGAACTGCTATAGTGGCGGAAGCATAGTTGGTTTTTGATTATTAGATAAGAGCACTAATAACCCACTACTAGCTGTCCCTTGAAAAAGTCCTGTACCTATCTATCATGTTTTTAATTCTTCAAGGGTCCCTCTTGCAATTTGGAGGGGCCGGCCTGCTTACAATCCGTACATTAATTTTTAATGCAATTGCGTGTATCTCTATTCGAACGTAGTATAATAAGATAGAAAATGAAGCCACTGGTTTTTTTGGAGTAGAGACGCTGTTAGTTTTTGAAAAATTAGATGTCTAAAAGTTAAGAAGATGTTGACAAATTTTGCTCATCCAAAATAATTTATTATGAATTAGTGCTAAATTAAAAATAAAATAAAGTGTAGTGGAAAAGGAAGAAATGAACGATCACGGACCAGTACAATTTGACCTGTACTGGAGAGATATGTACTTGGTGGACCAAAAGCACAGTAAAATTAGGTCAGGGGATTAATTCTTTAGAAATAGACTAAAGTCTTCATGTGTGATTATGTTTTTTGGCCCATCATAGAGATAATTGACTCAATTTGTAATGACCTAACTTTTTTTATTTTTGGGAAGATGCTTCATGTCATCCGTGAAACCCAAAATAAGCAAATTTATTAAAGCTTTTTGGGGAGTGTTTGTGAGTCTTATTTCTGAAGTAGGTAAAAAGGATAATAAGTAGCGCGTTCATGGAATATGTGAATAAAATGTGTGTTTCGTCGATTCAGATTATAATTTAAACTTGATCAGACCAAACATGCACTCATAATTTGATTGACGGAGTAGCGAGTTGCTTAGATTTTTCTTTTCAACAATTGTCACTAGCGAAATTATTAGTAGGGGTCTATGAATGGCCGAAGTCTAGTTTTTAATGACACATTTTGTACGTTTGAAAAATAGGCATTATTTAAAAATACAGAAGTGTGTGAAATATTCGACGAAATTTTAATTTCTTTTTTCTTTCTTTCTCTTCTTATCAATCACATATTCTTTAATAAAATAATATTACATGTAAATTCAAAACTTTTTTTTTTCCTTCTCCTATATGTTAATTTTCTCATACGCTCTTTTTTCTTTATAATGCCTACTTTTACTCTCTACGTTATCTTCGAACCCATGTTTAGTAGATTATTAATTATTTTTTTTATGTATTTTTATTTTGAATCTTGATCACGCATTGATTCGAAAAAGATAAAGGTTTAATAAAAATACCGTGTACCTATGTAAACATATGGAATTTTTGACTATTTTACGATTTTTCTGATTAATTTAGGATAAAGCTTTTTGTACACCAGGTGTATTTACACTTGTCTCACATGAATAATATGCGCGAATATTTTATTGTGAGAGGAGTGTAAAAGATTGTGTGAATAATTGTGTACATGAGCATGATTGATTAATTTATGGGTAAAGATTTCAGTGAAACTATACTTCCAACATTATTTTCTTATTGTCATTAAACTTTAAAATCTTTTTTGTATAATAACAAGGTACTTTTAGTAGTCATTGAACTTTATTTTTTTTAACAAATCGTTATTAAACTTTCGAAGTTGTTAATTTCCTAATTGCTACTTTTAAGTTTTAATATTGTTTTTAATCATCGTTACGAATCATTTGAAAAAATTAACGTTTTTATTTTTCATGTCATAGGAATCACTAGCTTTGAACATAAGAAAACAAGAAAAAAATTTAGTACTCCGACCTACAGAAACTCGATATTCCAACGTGCAACGTTTGTAGTGTTGTAATCAATTATTTTCATTAATTTTATATTGCTTTCATTTTTTAACTCAATTTTTGACTTTACAATAAAAATGACTAACTCCGCCACTACTTGAAGCACTATCGGATGATGATGATGTTAATAATGCACCTTTTGTTGCAAGATTGATTGATGGTTTGTAACCTTAGTGTAAATATGGTAGACGGCCCTATCCATTCATTGAGTGGCATAGAAATATAAGTGGCCAACTATATAAAATATTTGTTGCACTTATCACCCATCATTGTCATCGCGAATATGTAAATTCGACTTTTTGTTTGCAATCAAGTTGATATATTAGAAAATGGCTAGTTAGGTTTAGAAAGGGACAATTAATAATAAAATATGTAAAGAAAAGAAAATCACGATCATGTTACACGTAACATTTTTGTTTGATGTGTACACGTGGCACTTTATTACACGAGGTTCGATAAACTATCAGACGAACCATGTTGGCATCAATTGCTGAGCTAATTGTAGGAGGTCGAAAAATGTATGAGGTCGAAATATATATGTGTAGATATTAAAAAAATTCAAAATATGTATATATTAAGTGAAGCATTTATCCAAACATAGATATGTTTTCACCAACTTCATATTTACAATTTAGAAATAAACATCAAACAATTTCTCAGCTATGGTTTGTATTAATAATTAATACAAAGGCACTGCTATTCGAGGTGGTGGCTTAGGCGGTTTCTGCACCTCAACTGTGATTTTTGCACGTACCGGTGGCTCACGCGGACATGGCATTGCGATGAACTTTGGAACATCATCCCCAGCCATTACAACTGGCAAGCTCTGGTTCTTCTCTTGCTTTGAATTCTGAAAATGAAACAAGAGTTGATTAGTACTCTGTGAGATCGAATTGCTCAAAAAAGTTATTATTTTGATAGTAAATAAAAAAATTACTTTCAAAAGTAATTCGCTTGTGTTCAAATTTGATCGACAAAAGTTTTATTACTTTAAAAAACTTACCTTTTGGAGGACTTTAGGTTTGGAGGGCTCTTGATCACCATCTGCCTCGAGGTCGTGGTCCGAGAGGCGGAGGGAGCGAAGCTTGTCCCAATGGTAGATGCAGGAAATTATGCCACTGAGGCTAAAGATGACCACCAAGAGGAGGGCAGTCCCCAAAGGAAATCCTATAGACGGCCGAGATCCCTCGCTGTGACCGGGCGGCGAAGCATGATATGGACTATCCATCACTGCTCCCACTTCCCCTTTAATCCCAGTTCCCTCATCGAGGATGCAACAAAGCACAATTTGTTTTTATCTTTCGTACAAAAGATAAATGATATGGTATTTCTTAATATATGACTAAGAAAAAAAAGGCTCAAGATCAAACTTAAAGGGACGATGGAAATAGGATTATAATTTGAGGCAATGAGAGGAGAGGAGACGAGGTGGTGAGTATTTATTTATAATATAAGGCAAAGTGTGGGTACGTGTGTACATTTGGTGTCCGGTACGGATGGACGATGGACTTCGCCGCCACCTCCACTCCCCAAACACGCACATTTCTAAAGTTTAGGGGATTAAAATTATATTTTTTTCAAGTAGATTTTGATAAAAGTTGATAAAATATGTGATTGAAAAGTTGTAGAACCCATAAAATACATGATTAAAATTGATTATTGACTTTGACTAAACCCCGTTTAGCCCCCCATTAAAATTATAATCTATTTTTCTTTTTTCTTATCAACCACACACTCTTCAATGAAATAATATTACACATAAACTCGAAGCAATTTCTTTTTTTTAACTACACATTCTTAAAAAAAAAAAATTTATTCCAAAAATTATAATTTCAAATAATGGCAGACAATGGGGTTCAAATGATGGTTTAAATTAAAATCTAGATTTTAATCAGTACCCAATAAAGTTTGATGCATTTGAGTGGGAGTAGGTGGCCCACGGAGGATTTTAATATTGTTTAGGTTTAGTGGTGGGCATGAAAGCTTTGTTTCATTTGCTTCAAATTGCTTGTCTAGTGACTAATTAGGGAAGGAAGAAAAAGGAAAAATGAGGAAAGTTGAAAGTTTTTTTATTAGATTATATATATATATATATATATATATATTTTATTTTTTTTTTATCGGTAAATAATTAATTATATAGATCAAACCTAAGTACACTGAGTACACGTACACCGGTTGTTCCCGGGCAAATCAACAAAGTAACAACAAGGTAACAATAACTACCCAGAGAGGGGTATTACAGACTCCATCAGTTTACCCTAAATACAAACAGTAGTAATCAACCCATAATAAGTGTTTCGTAACAAACCAAAACATTTGGATACAAAGTGAACATAACTTTGTATACATTTGTTTTGATTCGTTGTACAATGCTATCAATATGCGGGGTAAGATTTTCAAAAACCAAACTGTTTCTTGTCAACCAAATATAGTAAACAGTACTAGCGAAGCCAATCCTTTTTGCTTTGTTTCTCCAAGATGTACCTCTAGCTTCCTTTTTCATCCATTTTAGTGCACTAGCCATAGTGGTCATGGCTCTAGTAATACCCAGCCATTCTTTGATGCATTTCCAGATTTTCGAAGTAAATGAGCAATTGAAGAATAGATGTTGGCACGTCTCATCACAGGATGCACAAAAACTGCAATTTCTATTAATATCAAGATAAAGAAGCTTATCTTTAGTAAGGAGCTTTGATTGGGCTCCCATCCAAAGCACAAAAGAATGCTTAGGCGTAATGTAATTCTTCCATACCTGTTTTGTCCAGCATCTATAGGCAGATTATATTTTTTCTTTTCATGGGTAGTAGGAAGAAGCGCCAATATTTCAATTTTGGACCTCAACGGTGAAAACAACCATCTCTATTCAATTTGGTAGACTAAAATGATTTTCATCTATCTATTGTGAATTGGATTTTTTTTTTTTTTACATTGGATTGTGAATAGTTGATTATTTGAAAAGTTGTGTCTCGCATTGGATCTGAACCTTGATGGCAGATTTCACTGCTTCATTGTCCAATGAAGTTCAACATCTATTATATTCATTAAACAATAAAGTAGTGAAGTCTACTGCTGCCTAAATTGGTGTTGAGCAACGAAATATTATTCATTTTTAAATGTTTAAAAAAATTTAAAACTCGGTATGCTTTTAAGGTAGTATCAGTTGAAACTTTCCGTAGTCTCTATAAAATAGTTGGTAATTGTAAAGAACAAACTAATATTAATTTCCATTTATTATCAAAACAAAATGTAAGGTTAAATTTATTGAGTTTCTGAGGCAATGTCCAATAAACTCTTCATCCATTCTAATTTTTTGATTTCAATCAGGAGAATAAGATCACTAAGATATTTCATTAAAAATTTGCTAGATCATTTAGACTTTTAATTATATATTTAACGATAAATTAAATTAAATTAAATTGGAGAAGACTTATTAAAAATGTATAAAAATATGTGAAACTATTAATTTTTCTATTTAATAATTAGTACTGTAAATAATTGTTTAGAAAAAAAATTGATTGCTGATTATTACAATTACCATGGATAATAGAGCTAAACTTTTCAAACATGTTTACTCGGAAAAAGTAAAGGAAAAAATTCACTTTCCCTACTTTATCTTTACCTTATTTCAAAAGTAACAAAACAACTTTTACATTTCAAAAATCAGATTTTTTAACCTATATAAACACATATTTATAAATATATATTTATTTATTTAAATATATAAAAAGATATAAATAAATAAATATATATATAATATATATATATAATTAACCCACCCCCACCACCCCACCACGCCGGCGACTGCTCCGGCGACGTCTCCGATTCCGACGACTTCTACGGCGATTACTCCGATTCCGGTGACTGCTCCGGCGACTGCTCCGATTCCGACGACTATTCCGATGACATGAATTTTTTGTACGGTCACAGTCCAGGTCACAGCCAAGGTCACAGGTCACAATCGACCACAAACGGTCACAAATGGTCACCATTAAACGGTCACAATCGGCCACAAACGGTCACAATTAGGTCACAAACGGTCACAACCCCCATCCCATGCGCATCCAACTTACAACCAACGCACCACCGCCATGACCACCACTATCATCACCAACCCTCACCGCCAATGCCACCACCAGCAACTCCACCTACACCATCAACAAAAATCAACCTAAATCCCCAACACCACCAAAATATGGAAACCAGCACTACCACTCCAACAACACCGTTCTAAGAAGCCCCCACGTATCCGCAACAATAGCAAAAATCGTACAAGCAACCACCACAACCATCAGATAAAACAAACTTGAAAACTTAAAAAAGGGAACTAGTAGCAACCACAAAAATACAAACTGAAAAACCCATCACCACCACCACCTCATTTCACCATCACCCACTACCACGACCACCACCGCCACCGCACAATACAAATCAAAAACCAAAAAACCACCACCGCATAGCACAAATCAGGAACCCATTCTAAAAAAAGCAGCGATTTCAATAGCCGAATGCCCAAAGAATGAAAGCCGCTTCCAGCAATGATTTTCGTCGGGCCGCACCGGTTTCCCACAGAAATAAGCCGTTTCCCAAGAATGATTTCGCTGCCAGCAGCTAGGGGAGGGGAGGGGAGGGGAGGGGGCGGCGGCCGAGAGGGAGGGGGCGGCAGTAACTTTTGAGCAGTGATTTCTTCTCGTGATTCAGGGATTTCCAATTGGAGAGAGAGAGGGGAGACGTAGAGAGAGAACGAGCTTTGGGGAAATGAGAGACGTGTGCTTGATTTCTGAATTAATTGAATTAATAATATATAAAATACCTGATTTTTGAAAGATTAAACTTATCACCTCATTTTTGAATATGAATTTTGAAAAGTAAGGTTTTGGTGTAATTTTCTCAAAAGTAAACTTGCGCTTCGCTATAAAGTAAAAAAGAAGATAGAAAGTAGTCGTTAGTGTTGGACAAAGGCCTTGAAGTATATTGGCCTTTGTTCCTGTCGCGTCCAGTCCATAAATTTGGCCTTATTAGCCCAATGATTGGGTCTTTGGTCAATCACTAATTCTTAATGAAAAATACATAGCCCTGTTTGACCTCCATTATAATGTATTTGTGGGAAAACATATATTTTGAAAAAGTGATTTTTTAAAGAATGTGTGAATAAAAAAAAAAAAAAAATGTTTTGAATGGAAGTGTGATATTATTTTATTGAAAAATATGTTTTTAAAAAAAGTAGAGAGAAAAATGTATTAAAATTTTAATGGAACACAAACAAGAGCATATCTGCCAACTTTAAAGATACGCTTTCAAACATGACACACTTGTCAGTTTTTTTTTAAAAGCAGGTGGTATTAATTAAATAAATAATTAAATAAGTTAAGATCACAATAACATATAGGGTGTGTTTGACACTCATTTTTTAAAGATAAAAAATTTTAGAATAGTGATTAATGGAAGAATGTGTGGTGGAAAAGTTTTAGATTTGTGTGTAATATTATTTTATTGGAATAATGTATGGTTGAGATGAAATAAAAGAGAAAAAAGAATGAGATAGGGAATGAGTATCAAACAGGGACATAATTTACAATTACAATTGCATATTAATCATAATCACAGGCATCACATTTACAAAGACACAATTGGCTATGTCAAGGAGTCGAGTCGAACCAAAAAAAAAAGCTCGGGCTCCGCTCAAGCTTTTTTGGGTTTGAGCCGAGCCGTGCCGAGCAAAGTCTGACAAAAAAAATAAAAAATAAAGCTTGACCCGAGCCTTAGCGGGCTGAGCTAACTTGATTTTTTTTTTTTTTTTTATAAGATTGCAGCAAGCAGCTAAAAATAGCTGCATGCAACTTGCTACTGCCTGCAAAGGCAGCTCCTTTAAAAAAAATTAAATTTTTTTTTTTTTTTCATGGGCAGGCTTGCTTGGGTCATGGGCCGACTCGGGCTCGAGCGACTCCCCAAAATGGGCTAGGCCTCGAGCCTTGGCTCGGTGTAACAGAGCTCGAGCCGAGCCCAGCTCTGGCTTTTTTCGGGACGATTTAAAAAATGGCGTATAAAATGGGTAGTTGAAAAATGATATAAAAATCATTTTTTTGAAAAATGATAAATTGTGGATCTCTCTATGTATGGATTAAAATGGCCTATAAAATGTGTAGTTAAAAATGACATAAATAGGGGTGGACAAAAAAATCGAAAAATCGACCAAACCAAACCAACTTAAGTCGGTTGGTTTGGATTGGTTTGACATAGTTATTGGTTTGATTTGGTTTTATTTTAAATAAAATCACGGTGGTTCGCTTTGGTCATGGTTTAAAGCCTTAAACCATTGGTTAACCAATCCAACCCATTTACACATGTTTCCATTTTATTTTTATTTTTTTTTTGTAAAAAGAAAAGTCAAAATCAAAAGGTTAATGATGTTCTCCAGAATATGGATGTGTTCCTTTGAGTAATGTTGTTGAATACTATATAAATATTTTGTTTTATGATGATACTTTCAAGTAAACACTGATATCATTTTATATTCTTTATAAACATTTTTTTCTATTTCGGTTGGTAGACTTTGTTTTTAGTTAATTTTTTTTATATAACAAGTTTTACTTGTAATAAGTCTGCCTTCTGAAAATGCATGTTGAGATAATGATTATGGATTAGTTATAATATTAAATCTTTTTAATTACATGTTATGTTTTGATTCGTTAATTAAAGTTTAGATATTATGAAAATGCAAGTAACGATAATTATTTTCATTCTTTGAAAACTGAAATTTCAAATATGTTTTTAGTTGCTATATGTTGTAATTCAAATACAAAAGTTGTATAAATCAAACATAAAATTATATGTGCTATAAGTGAGCTAAAACTCGAGAGGTTTTTTTAAAAAAAAAAAATTTCAATTTGAACAAAAACTCAAATCGACTAACCAAATCAAAGGATTGGTTTGGTTTAAGAGCTATATTGGGTCGGTTTGGGTTGAAATTTACCCAAACCAACTAATTTGGTTTTGGTTTTGGGTTGGGGTCGAAACCGACTCAAACCAAATCGTGCCTAGGCCTAGACATAAACATTACTTTTGGAAAATGATATATTGTGGATCTCATAAAATGTACGAATGAAAATGACCTACAAAATGTATAGTTGAAAATGATTTTATAAAAAAATTGATTTTAGAAAAATCCTTGAAGTAATTATACTACATACTACACGCTCAAAATTGACTTGAAATCTTCAGATATGAATCCGCAATTGACCCTCAAATATTCGTGGGTCTCAAAAATTAAATAATAATTCAAGTGGGAGTCTTATTTGAATCTTATAAATAATCACAATAATTAATAGTTTCTACTAGCATTGTAATGCCGTGCTATTACGTTCATTGATGCTAAATGAAAAACATAAAATAGAATCGGCAGATGTTTATAATAAGTGGAATTTTACCAAACCATATACTAATCGGCAGTTTTTTTTTTTTTTTTTTGTAATACGTGTATAATTATTTTATAGGAGAATGTGTGGTTGTAAATGAATTTAAAAAAAATACATTATTTTATTTTATAGGACTAATTTTGTTTCCCAGTCCAATCACATAAATAACTGTGATGGAAAAAATTACTTTTTCGACCTTTATCAATAGACACCTTTAATACCTCGTACTTTAGGTGTTATAATTAACCTCTCTGTTCCAGCAAGACACATTTTACACAAACAGTTTACGTGGCATTAATGTGGCATTAAATGATAGATGAAATTAAACACCACTGAGGATGAATAACATTATTCTTTACACAACCACCCCAAACTTCTTCAATAAATTTTCTGACGAGCATTTGTAGTCTAACTCGTGCCGTATCATTTCCATATTAGAAGGTTGAACAAGTTCTCTTTCTTTCTATTTTTCCAAGTTTGAAAGCTACAGCTCTACTATAAGCTTTACGTGGTCCAACACTTTTAAGATGTCAACACTTGAACGATAGTTGTTTGGAAGACAAAAAAAAAAAAAAAAAGGCTGAACATCTATTCGTGGTTGTAAAATATTTTGACGTGTCCTTAAATATTGGTATGAAACTATGCTCATGTTATTATACTAGGGCCTTTTTTAACGTCAATGCTGTCAAAATTCAATCGGTTTGATCTCAAGTACGAACCAAAAATTAAAAACCATCAGGGAAAAAAAAAAGGCAAGAATCTACGAGTTCACCTCAAATTATTTGCTTATTTATTTATCACTAATTTCATTAACATAATTTTATTTCTCTTCTTGACTATTTACCTTTTTTCCGACAAGTCATCATTGCGGGAAAAAAGGTTATCAAGTCATAGTTTCTATATAAAAATGAATATACAAAAAATAATTGACTCGAAGACAGTAAAAATGCAATTGTGGAAATTACACCATAACAGATTTTTCAACTTTCAATTTCAAAAATCAGATTTATAGGTTTTTATTTCAAAAATCAGATAATAATTAAAATTTTAATTTTAATAATTATATTATAAAATTAAATTAATACACATATCTACCTACCCAATCCAACCACCCACCCAAAAGCCTATCTTCATATTTCGTCTCCATTCTCTCTTCCCCATCGTCTCTTTACTCTCAAATCAAAACCACTGTCGTCGCCACCACCGTGCAGCGAAGTGAAGCAGATTGACTCCGTAGTAATGGTGGTCTACAGTCGCAGTCGCAGAGTGGCTTCGCCTATGCCAATGCTACAGTTAGGTAGAAATGATGGTGCTACAGTTGGTGGACTTAGCGACAATGATGTGCAGTGGTTGTTAGCGGTGATAGTGGTAGTACAGGTCGTGGCGGATCTGGATGTGCAATGAGGTGTTGGTGCCGATTGGTTTTTTGTTGATAGGTCCGTGAAGGTGGGTGGAAATTGAGTTGTGGTGGTTGTGGTTGAAAATTGTAGTGGTGATGGCGGTGGAGGTGGCGGTGGCGGTGGAGGCGGAGGCAGAGGCAGCTGTGACGTGATGGCGGCTGTGGGGTGTTGGGCGGTTTTGGATCTGTTTTGTTGGTGTGGCAGTACTGATGAGGATCTATTTTGTTGGTGGAAATAGAGTTGTGGTGGTGGTTAAAAATTGTGGGGTGTTGGGCGGTTTTGGATCTGTTTTATTGGTGTTGGCAGTGCTGGTGAGGTGGTTTTGATGGTGGTGGTGGATCTGGAGGTAACGATTGCATTGGTTGGTCGTGGTGATGGTGGCAGATCGGCAGGGGCAGTGAGGTGTTGGCACCGTGATAGTTTCTTATTAATAGGTATGTGAAGGTGTGTAGGTTGGAAGTGGTAGTTGTGGTAGTGGCTGACGATGATGATGGTGAGGTGATGGCGATTTTGGATCTGATATGTTGTTGGCGGTGCTGGCGAGGCGGTTGTGACGGTGGCGATGATGGTGTGATGGTGGCGGGATGAGATGGGATATTTGTGACCAATTATTTGGTTGATTGTGACCAATAATTGGTTAATTTGTGACAAATAAATAATAAGTGACCTAAAATTTGTGGTCATGACTGACAATTTGATAAGCTGTGATTGAGAAATTATTTGTGACCAATTAATTTGATAATTTGTAATGAATAAATGAGTTGTGACTAATAAAAATTTTAATGTTGTGATTAATGAATAATTTGTGACCTAAATTTTTTTTCATTCGTGATCGAGAAATAACGCGTGACCTATAAAATTCTTGATTTGTGACCGAAAAATAAGTTGTGACCAATAATTTCATAAGTTGTGATCGAGAAATTAATTGTGACAAATTAATTTAATAATTTGCAATAAATAAATGAGTTATGACCAATAAAAATTTTCGATTCGTGATCGATAAATCATTTGCGACCTATAAAATTTTGATTCGTGATCGACAAGTAATCTGTGACCTATAAAATTTTTGAATTGTGACCGTAAAATAATTTGTGACGTTTCAATTTTTTATTTGTGACTGATGAATAAATTGTGACCTATAAAATTTTTGAATTGTGACCGTAAAATAATTTGTGATGTGTAAAATTTGTGATTTGTGACCAATTATATAGATTTTGTGACTAAATTATATAGAATTTTGACCTTAATATATTTAATTAATAAAATATATGTTTAATTAATTAATTTATAAATAAAATTTTAAATTTTGAACTTAATTTCTTAAATTTGAAATTGGTAAAACTAAGGGGCTGTCTGTTGGGGCTTAAAATCAGAATTTGAGCCGTTATTTACACTGTGTAGCTGCAATGTTTGACTACAATGGTTGAAAATGGTGGGGGCCAAATGGTTGAAAATAACGGTAACATAATCAATTTTTTGGGCAAATTCAGTAGCAACAGACGGTCCCTAAACCTCTTATATGCAATTAAGCCAATTCATGGCCCAATTCCTAACAAAATCCTATAATTCGTTTGGTAGAATTTTTGTAAAGTCAAAAATTACTTACTAAATTAAAAAGTTGATTTTAGATTTGTCTGATTCATTTTTTGAAATTGCTTCATCTGATTAGAAGAGATTTTAAACAAAAATTAGTTCAAAATAACTTTCTCAAAAAACTCTTCACGTAAAACAAAAATAGAAGAAGAAATCTAGAATCTTTATTATTTCTAAAACACATAAAAAAAAAATGCCGTTAGCGTCCTCATGCACACATCATACACAATTTTAGTGTGAATAAGATAGGCATGCGTGTATGGCTAAGCCTAAAAATTACTTATAAATAAGTTTATTAAAAGTAAATAACAAAGTTTTATGATAAATATTTTATTTTTAAAACATATCAGTCATTTAAAATGAGTATTTTTTATATAATTTACTGTATCCAGAGGCCAGAAAGTGTTATATGAAAATGTTTGAGAAACTTTTAAAAACTTACTTTTAACTTTGAAGCCAAACATGTCCTAAAACAAGTGGTTTGTACTAACCCTGGTTAATTAATTGAAGCTAATCCTCATCGATTACTATCTTCATTAAAGTCACCGGCAAAAGCGGAGGTCTAACTGGCGTTGGGTCCCCTTGTCGCGGCACAGCCCCGCACAATCTCTGGACCTAAAGCTACCATTTTCCATTCAATATAATTGTGCTTTTAATTTTTAATTACTCCACCTTTGAACGTCACTTTCATACCCAAACAACACTATTATTATTCATGCATAAAAATCATTCTATCGCTTCTTTCATCTTTTCTCCAAAATAGTTTCTGCATTTTGTATTATGGCTTATTTAATTTTTTGTTTTTTTTCAACATTTAAACATGTTTATGGTATAGATGTTTTTGAATGGGAAAAGAGACATTCTCGTCGTCACTTCAATTTGAAAAAGCACAACACCAATTGATCATGTAAATGATAAAATTCATCAAGACGTCTACCTTTGGAGACACTCTACCCTAACATTTAAACAAAGAAGCAAAATATGTGAATAAAACGCAACCATATAGTTTAGGATTCGTTAATACTTCACCAGCATTTTATGAATAAAGCACCCTTAGCTTGTCATAATACTCTTTTTCGAGGCGCCAAAATGTAACGAGGGTGGAATTTTACCTATGGTGTTGAGTAATTAACTTCTTCTGCATGTATGTATTTGCATATACAATAATTTTATAATTACTTTTATTGAAATAATGTGATTATTTATCTATTTATAATAAAGGAAAAAAGAGTGGAGCCTAGGACATCATAATTCAAGAGTCTCAATCATTGTTATCCAAGTTAGGCAAATTTATTTTCTTTTGATTCATAACAATAGTGAAACTCACATGATTATTCACTTGACCCATATTTATTATATAGTATTGGACTGTATTTGATAATACAATTAATATACTTCTAGCATATTTCCTTTCTTAGAGGCTGCAAAAATAACAAGGTAACAAAACTGTCTGTATTGGATGGGTTGATGTTTCAACAATTCTTACTTTATTGATTACAACTTCCCCTAGTAATATTGACATTATTCAAGAAGTAGTTTCTGAATTTATACTTTACGGGGGTAAATAATAATTCAGATGCCATTATTCATACTCCTACAGCTACATATTCGCACTTTTACTCAATTTTGGAAGCGGCATATATTGAATCTTGACGAGTTCTTATGAATTAATTGTTATACGCTTCTAGTTTTGTATAATGTACATTTCTATCATACCATAAAAATGTAATTAATTACTTACAACTTTAGGGAAAATGAATAGCCTATATAATTTTATTCTTCTAATAATTCATTCTGCTCAACTAAATTGAGACGTTTAGATTATCAGTGAGAAATTGAGAAAAGGTTTTGCACGTGTCAAGAATATGCTCAATTTATGGTGTTTGATGGATATTATTGATGAAATAATATATTTTTATAATAGTGATATGTTGAGAAATACATGGTTAAAAAGTAATGAAAAATTATTGATTTGATAAAAATATTATTTTATTGAAAAATGTGTGGTTGAAAATGGGTTTTGAAAAAATATGAGTCAAACATGGGCTTAATAAAACATACAATCTCATTTATTAAACAAATTTTATATTATTAAATGTATATAAGTAAATGTTCGATATGTAGTACTTACTGTATTCATAGGTTCGGATTTCTTTATGTGATAAATCATTTGAAATACGCGAAATCACTTATGATCAGTGTTATGAAAAACGCATTTAGATGCGAAGCATGGGTAAACTGCCTCTCTTCCGGCCTAGACACATTTTTTGGCACCTAAGTGTGCTTTTTTTTTTTTTTTCAAATATAGTATTTTATAATATTTGATGTTTGGTATGTATTATTGTAATTATTAAATAAATCTTAAATTGATTAAAAATTAAAATAAGAAACATTTTTTTTACGTTTTTCTTCGCCTAACTTGAAGTTTGATCTTCCCATCTAATCACGCCTTATAGTTTTTATAGCACTGCATATGATTCATGGACTTGATTTTTCTATCAATAAAGTCAAGTTAAAATTCAAAGTATCACTTATCCTGATTTTGAAAATTCATTCACATCATTTTATTTTTTTTGTTGTATATGCCTAAATTTTGTTATTCTTTTATATGGGATCTAGTTTTGTTTAAGATAGTGATATATTATGATATTTACGTATTTATTCATCTTTCTGCACTACGCAAGTCTATGGGTTTGTTTGAGCCCCACTTTTTAGGTAGAATGCATTTTGAAATAATAGATTGATGAAAAATGTGTAGTTAAAAATAAATGAAAATTTTTTGGATTGCGTGTAATATTATTTTATTGAAAAATATATGGTTGAAAAAAGAGGGAAAAAATGTATTTTTTTTAAAAAAAAAGGGGATCAAACAAGGTCTAAATGAAAATAATATTAAACAAAATTATTCAGTTTAATAAATGAAATAAAAAATATATAATTATTAAATATCAGATAACAAATCAGTTAAAATATCACACAGAGCGAGTGATGTATGAGGGCAGGTTAGCGTATAAATTTGCGAGCCGAGCTATAAAAACAGGGCCAAAATACAGGCCTCGGTGACCGACCCTCACATACGAGGAGGCCCCACACATTTGGGGGAATATTTTATTCACGTGGGGCCCGGCGCTGTGAGGGTCGGTCACCTCCCCCTGTTTTGGAGCCCTGTTTGAGTAGAATTACTCTAAGGCCCCGTTCGGGAGGGATTAAAAGCCAATTAAAATTGAAAATATGGCCGTTATTGGGCCCCACTCGTCTAATAAAAGTCAACAATAACGGCTATATTTTCAATTTTAATCTGATTTTAATCCCTCCCACACAAGCCCTAAATTTGCAGATGAATTGAAAGAAAGAGTGGGGAAGCGTGCAAATGTAAGTGGAAGCTAATGATTCTTGAGCGACCAAGCATGTACGTTTTGTTTAACAAAAGAATGATTTTGCACATAATTATTAGGTAGAAAAAGAGAAAGAGAAGGTTAAGGACGTAAAAATTAATTAATAATAAAAAGGTTTGATTAAAGAGGTTATTGTCCTACTCACCACCCGACAAATCAAGTTCAATTGCCGCTTTCTTGTCCCCCCACATCACTATGACAATCAATTGAGATCTGCTATTCATGGCCAGGGCCACATGTGCCCTGGCCAACCAGATTTATTCCAATTACAATCCCCTCCCTTTGCACCCGGTCAACCCTTCCCATTTTTCTTTTCTTTCTTGGTCCTTCACTTTTACATTTATCTATTTCTGCCCCCACTCTAGTGTAATACTTTTTAGTTTTTTTTTTTTTTTTGTTATTTTTTCTATAGGCAAACTGCAAGTCAGCAAGTGGGATCTCTTTCATTTCCCAAGTTGCCCTTGTTTTCAGATTGTGGAGCCTATAGAAGTTGGTGTGAACATCGGCATTTTCGTCATTTCACTCGCAGCCTGACTTAAATGCAATAGATTCAAGTGCAATTGATTTCATACTCCTTTTGGCTAAACCAAAACATGGCTATCTTCCTTACTCGCGTGACATTATTGAGTAATCTGCTTTACATTTACATACCTTTTGATATTCATCTCAAAACAATGTATGAGTTAAAGGTCATTAGACGAGAAATAATATATTCTCATAAATAATCTTGAAAAAACGTTGACTCGCGAATTTCGAAGTTCGTGGTGACGTTAATTGAATCAATATGCTCATAGTAAATTATTTGAAATTAAATTGCATTATCAACATTTGTCCATGCTCTTAATTTTAAAAAGAAAAAGAAAAAAAAAATATCTCCCAAACATGTGAATTATTCCAAGTTGACACGAATCAAAAGAGAACAAAATGGGGTTATTTTCATGCTTAACCAAAAATAAGCAGATCCCTAACAGTGAACGGTGGCCTGCTGCCCTTTACCAAAATATCCAACAAATCTCAACTTTTTATTTATTTAATTTTTACCGAACATTCATTCCAAAAGGTCAAAATACCATTTTTTTTTTTCCTTCAAACAAAAAGCACCAACAGCAAAAAAAAAAAAAAAAAAAAAAAGAAATCCGCCATCAAATACGTGTAAATTAGTCATTTCAGACACTAGCATTTATTACCAGAGGACCAGAAAGTAAAAACAGAAGAACTGTCTTCACGAAACTGTAAAAAAGGCATAATTAGCTGACACAATTTACCACGTGCCGGAACGACAGGTAATTATATTTATCTGATCACTTTCAACGGCCATGATTCATCTACAGCAATCGACACCAGCCGCTTGATTAGACAAGAATTTAAAAAGTACCCAACTTTTCTTCATAATTCTCTTTTAGCCCCCAAAAAATCGCTCTTTTTTTTCGTTTATTTTTTCCTTCCAAGCTTTGAGTTTCTTGGCAAAACAAAAGAGCTCTCTGATTACTTTTGATTTTAGCTTTCTGCTTAATGGAGGGACCTTAAAACTCCTCTCTCTGCTTTGCGTTTCGTACATTTCCTGCAGTTATTCAAGCTCTAAATCGTCATCTCCTATTAACTTGTGCTGTTTCTACTACTCCCACTTTCAGGATTATTTTTCGGGTATGTGCTTTATTTTTTAACATTTTGTTTGACTTCATAATTTTTTGAGTTGATGGAGCCAAACTGAGCTGGGATCTTGTAATTTGAGGGATTTTTTGTAGGTCACAACCACTGCTTGTTTATGTTTAGTTTTACATCTAGTATCCTGGATTTTTTTTCCATTTTATATTGTCTAAAATTTCTAAATTTGCCTCTTTGTTTTCTCCTTGAATTATCTGTGGGCTCATTTCTTATGGTTACGGTACTCCGAAAATCTGAGATACTGTCTGTTATTTTCCTTTATCTGATGATTCAGTATTTCTTTGACTAAAAATTTTTTAGAAATTATTTTTCTCCTAAAAATATGAGATTGGGTATGCATGTTTCACCTAATTATTAATAAGATTTCCTTTTGAAAAATTGAACCGGATTCTGAGTATGTCTTACATTTTTTTTTTTTTTTGGTTGATATTATGATATATTGGGTGGCTTGATATTTTTTTTTTCACAAATCACAAGTACTTACTTGGATCACGGGTTTTTTTGGCAAATTTATATTACTTTTTGACTAGGATTTATGAGTCGTTTAATAGTCCTAAAAACACACCTTCTTAGGAATTTTATCACAGTGGCCTTTAAAGGAGATTTTTTTTTTCGTGGACTCTAGATATTACAATTCTATGTTTTGGGATTTTATCCCTCTTATCAAAACTTTGTTGGTGCATGGGTTAAATATATATCTGAATATGTTTGCTTTAGCAAGGGAAATCAACATAAACAATAAGTTGTTCTTAATGGCTCCTACAAGAAAATTCATGAAATGAAAGTTTATGACACTAAACTAGTATAATTTGTAGCAGGTCAACAGGCAATTTTACACTTTATTGATCTGATGTCTACACCGCTATTGGATGTTGATGGGGTTGGTCGTGGTAATGCTACATTGATGTCATCTTCAGCATCTGTGGACTGTATTTCCCAGAGTGGCTCGGGGTTGAAAGAATGCAATTTTCTGGGATTGTCTGATTGTTCTTCAGTGGACAGCTCGGCAGTCTCAAATGTGTCTGTGGAAAACAAGAACAATTTGAATTTGAAGGCCACGGAATTGAGGCTTGGTCTTCCTGGATCCCGATCCCCTGAACGAGATTCAGACTTTAGCCTGCTGAGTTCAGGCAAGCTCGACGAGAAGCAGTTGTTTCCGTTGCTTCCTTCCAAGGATGGAATCTGTTCGTTGACACAGAAGTCCATTGTTTCTGGAAATAAAAGAGGATTCTCAGACACTGTGGACGGATTTTCTGAAATAAAAAGTTCTGTTTTTACTGAAGGAAAATGGATGTTCAATGCTACTGGTTCTGACTCTGGAACTCCTCAATCTGTTGTGGAGGCAAAGTTAGCTGGCAATGCTGGGTTAAATGTGATTCTCTCCAACAATTCATCTGGGGCTCAGCCATCCATGAAGAAAGAGGTGTCAACAAGAGCACCAAAGGAAGGCCATAACAAGATGAATGGTTCTAACAATAACAGCAGTGCACCTGCTGCTAAGTAAGTGCTTGAATCTCAATGGGCCGAACAAGGGAAAAAGATAATTATTCATAGGCGAAATCTTGTTTAAAAATCTGAGGCATGCAACTGTTAATTGAGTCTTTCACACTTTGCAGGGCTCAGGTGGTTGGTTGGCCACCAATCAGATCTTTCAGGAAGAATACTCTGTCCACAACCTCAAAGAACAATGACGAAGTTGATGGTAAACCTGGGCCTGGTGCTCTTTTTGTCAAGGTCAGCATGGATGGTGCTCCTTATTTGAGGAAGGTGGATCTCAGGACATATTCCACATATCAAGAACTTTCTTCTGCTCTTGAAAAAATGTTCATGTGCTTTACTATAAGTAAGCTTTTCTTCCTATCGAATCTTTTAACGCATTTAATAATTGGTTTATGAGATGCCGTAGGTATTTTTGTATTTTGGTTTCAGGAAAATGTGGATCCCAGGAAGCTCCAGATAGGGAAATGCTGGGTGAGAACAAGCTCAAGGATCTTTTGAATGGAGCAGACTATGTGCTAACATTCGAGGACAAGGATGGTGACTGGATGCTTGTTGGAGATGTTCCATGGGAGTGAGTTTCTTGTTCTACCTGCTTTGTTTTTGTGGTCATATTCCACTTTCTTCGTATATGCAATAACAGAGAGAATAGAAGCATGATAATGTCTTGTTCTACACCATAATAGTATTTATTATTTGATATACGAGGCCGTAAACATTTTACAAAATTTTGTGTGCTATATGTAATACTATCGACATTAACCAGCCTTAGAAATTACGTAAGAGACTTTGTATGAATCAGAAATTTGGCCCCCTTTGCCTAAGATGCTTGATAAATAAAGCCTTTTGTTTCCTCACTGTGCCTCGTTGCTTTTCATTTTCAATTTCATTTTCTAGAAGTTCTCTGGTAACATATCAGGTACATAAAATTGATATATACATCCCTGTTTCGGAATAGCCTAATAACCCTTTATCAATCTAAAAGCCCTACAAATTACCTCCAAAATACGGGGATAATTGATAGAAATTTTACAAACCAGAAAGAGGAGTTAGGTTGCCTTGTTCTCAACATTTATATGGTTAACAGGCGTCACAAACAGCAAAACTCATAACCATGGGATGTAATGCTAATCAACCATGAGCTTGGTGAATTGAGTCACATGTTAGACTAGAGCGTTTATAGGAACCTTGATGAAATGGATTCCTCTTCCCCCAAACACCATTTTCGCCCTTGTGTCTACGGTTCGATTTCCCTCCCTTTATTTAGAGTCTAATGATGTTGATATGCTATACCTGGCGATAAGTTTGTTACTTTTTTTCCCCACAAGTAATTATAAAAACCTTTTATTTTGCTGATTCGTCTGACTACAACAGAATTGGGAACGCATGTTACTTGATAGGGCTATTATACTCTGGGGTTCTCTTAAAGAATTTCCTTACTCTCTTGTTGCGATCATGTTTTGGCTGTCATTGGTGACTCCTCTCCCTTAACTGTTTGACCTCCTATTTCTCTTTATTTATGATTAGATAATCAAAGTGTGATACTGTAAATATTCTAATTCCTTTCTGAATGACAATATATGATACTGGCTAAGTGTTTGCTTTATGTTGGTTCAAGAGTTTGTTGAATTCCTCGTGCAAAGGTTTCTACAACTTGTCAGCTATTGAAAATGTTATCACAATGGATAAAATAGCTAAGAATTTATGACATCTAGGAGTTTTGGACTCCATCTTCCATGGTTCAATTCCTGGAATTTCTGTATCCGAAGCCCTTAATAGACAAGGACTGTGACATATCACTCTCCTTTTACTTTGTTGCATCCCAAAGTGAGGTGCAATTGACATATCTGAAAAGAATCTGCATGGAAAAAACATAGGGAATACAGTAGACATTTAAATTCAAATGAAATGTGAGCTAGTATTGATACTTTCTTAGATGATCTTAAATGTGATACTTGTTCAATTAGTACACTGAAATTCCTCGAAGCACTTGGATGATTTCCATTAATTCTGTCTGTCAACTTGCTTGATGATTACAGTAGGTGACAATTTTAAGAAATGTTAGGAGATTGTAGTGAACATTGTGCATGGCAATTTATTTTATTTTACTGAGATCTTTCCTATGCCTCTTCATGTTGCTCACAAGTGGTTCTGTTATAGGATGTTTATTGAATCATGCAAGAGGCTCAAAATTATGAAAGGCTCTGATGCTATTGGATTAGGTAAGCATTTTATTTCATGCCTGTTTGTTTACTGTTGTTCTAGAGTACCGATTAGTGATATTTGCTTCTTTTAAAGGCATGCTTGGTGCAAGTTTTCTTCTGTGAGATCCTTGCAACTTTTTCCTTGCATTTGTAAATGCAGCATAGGAGCTTCTTATTTTACACACCGACTGAAGTCATACAGACACAATTACTATAACAATTGGAGACGATATACATTGTGAATAGGGTATAAAAATAAGTCAACAGGCTTTTGCTTTTGGGGTCTTTCTTTGTTTTCTTCTTGTGGTTTGCTATAAAAAGTTTTGCTTTTTTTTTCCCCCTGAATTATTTGTATTTTAGGTTCAATTTTTTATTATATTTCCTATATTTTAGAGCTCAAATCGACTTAATTGGGATGTGTAAAGAACATTCCATGTGGTAATATATTGGAGGATTTGTCACTTCTGCAGGTTGACAAATTTTGGCTCGGAGTTATCATGTCAAACCAATTCAACTAAATACAGATCTTTAATTTTGTAGTGCCAGACCAAGAATAATAGTGCTCTTTTAGTTAGCCTGAATGCTTTCATTAGATTAAATACAATTTTATGCTTAATACGATCTTCTATATCAGTGAAGAACTTAACATCTTAGTTTAACTGTAGAAACTTTTTACTATTTTAGATTTTGAACAAATTTGTTGTGAATAGCATGTGATGTTTGTGACATCTTTCATTTGGTTCATAGCTCCCAGGGCCATGGAGAAATCCAAGAACCAGAAGTAGCTTTCCACTGAAGGCGACTGCTTACTATCTGCGCTGTCCAGAGTGGAAAAATCCAGTGGAGCAAAAGGATGACGGATGAAAATATGACGATCAAAAGAATGATTGCTTGAGGTGTATTTGGAGAATCCTTTGGGTGTTTGTGTTATTGAGTGCATTCTATGCCCTTGTCAATTTCTGTTTGTCTTTAAGATTTTTCGTTGGCTTCGTATTAATACTGAGAACAACTTTTGTGGAGTTCATATTTCTTTTATTGGAACCAATACTACTAAGTGCGTTGTATTTGGTGAATGTGTATGATACTTATTCGACATGTTTTGCAACTGCTGCATGTTCTATAATTGTTGATAGTTTGTTATTTATATTTTGAAAGTTTTTCCTAGATTTTTAAAAATATTTTGTACAATATTAGGTGGATTGAATTCGACACGGCAATGTACAAGATAGTTTCTTTTTAATATTAGGGATACTTGTAACGTGGTCCCAATGGGCTTCGCAGACTTTATTTTAATCTTCATGTTGTGTCAACCGCAGTTTCGAACCTTTCAAAAATTAGTACTTGGGGTCCAAATAGAGGATTTTTGTTACTTTGATTGTTAGTTGATCCATAAGTTTGACTTTCATCAAATCTAAATTTTTTAAAGGATAAAATGGTTATTTTACATTATCTACATAAAATAAGGTAAAAAGTTAGATTAAAAATAAAAATAAAAACACATAAACCCATCAGGCCATCATCTTTCCTATGCCCAGCTCAACCCAACACAACCTCCACTCACCCATCCCCATTCGACCAAATCAAAATCAGAAAATTGTTGGCCCTTCGGGGTGGTCGAGTTGGCGGAGACCAAAGGCTACGAGTTCGAATCCTCTGCAAACACTTCCTTGGTCGAGCTCGTCGCACCGGATTTGCTTAGTGCGATTTACCTCTCCTGAGTGGTTTGCTGGTTACTGCACATGAAGCAAGATTCATTTAGTATGCACTCATAGTGGTCGAGGCTCCGTTGGCAGGGTAGCGGCTACGAGTTCCTATGTTAAAAAAAAAAAATCAGAAAATTGTTGGAAAGACTTCAACAAACCCAAGTGGTGGTCAGTAATTCGACGCGAGCAAGGGAAAATTGCAACTTTTCAATTCCGATTTTAACACAACAATGACGAATGACGAATCAATTTCACTTATTCTATCATTATTTTTTGTTTTCTATTTAATCTCTAACTTTCTGCCATTTTTTTACTGTGCATCCATGGTGGCTACCGCTAGCCAAAGCTACTACCATTTTGCTCAAAGTTTTGACTTCAATTTTGATGATGTTGACGAGGGTTCGGGAATGGTGGTGGTTTTGGCCGATGGTTGAAGGTTGAAGGTAGGGGAATGGGGGGACAGAAAGCTTCATTTTTTTCCAGCAAAAAGGGAATTGACTTAAACCAAGTAAATGAGAAATGGGTTTGTTGGAGTGTGAGGAAGAGGAGGGAAGAATTAGGGAGGATATGTTGGCGGGAACAATGGCAAAGTCGGTGGAGGAGGGCGGGGATGGTGTTGGCGGCTGTGGCAATGGCAAGGAGGGGTAAAATGGGGACCAATTGGTTTTGGGTTTAGGAGGAGGTGGGGTGTAGGCATGGGCGGAGCCAGGATTCGGTGAGACGGGGGGCTAGTGAGTTAGACAGTGGGCTATTGGGTTGGATTTAAAAAAAAGTGTTATAAATTTTTTTTTTTCTAGTAGAATTTGGCTTGGGCTGAGGTGGGTAGGGGTGGGCAAGGGTGGGCTGTAGCCCACCCCAGCCCACCCCTATCTCCGCCCATGGGTGTAGGGGTGGGTGCGAGAAGGAGAGGATGAATAGTATTTGGTTTTGATTTTTTTTTTTTTAATTCAAAGTTACTATTTTACCTTTTAAAAATGGTTTAGATTTGGTCAAATTCAAATTTATTGGGTCAACTAACGGTCAAACTAACATAAATTATTCATTTGAATCTCATGTGCTAATTTTTGAAAGGTTTGGTATTGTGGGTGATATAAAGTGAAGGTTGAAGTAAAGTTTAAGAAAAATTTAAAGGTTTGGAACCGTTGCTGCAATTATCCCTTAATATTATTTAGTACTTTTAATTTCACACGGTGGAATTTCATGCAGTTTGAAGCGATAAACATGACGAACACAAAGAACGATCTACAAAAACGTTGATTCACAAAAGAATACCATACTGTGAATCTAAGAATTAAATAAACAAAACCAATAATAGGATAAAAGCTTGTGCATTGCAGCCTTTGTATGAAAATGTAGTGTAGGAGAGTTTTTTGAGATTTTATATTTTTATTTATACAACAGATTGTCGGATAGCCATAATGGAGGATTGTTAATTGTCCTGAACCTTCTGCAAGCCGACAATTTCCCGTACCATCTCTTCTGTAATAACTAGGTACAGACAGAACTGTCCTGAACCCATACTGTTCTCTCCATGATGTACTACCAGTGTTGTCATTAAGCGATGCTGGTTGATTAATTATAGGCTCTAATCATTCTTTAGTTAGTTCAAACCTTAATCATCAAACCAACGAATTTTAACAATCGCATAAAAATAATGTTGTGGTGTTTTTTTCCCAGTTCAATCATATAAAGAATAAAGCTCCTCGGCCAGGGTGGGAGTGACAGAGAGGTGACCGACTACTCACAAAGAAGTGGGTCCCACGTGGGACCGAGGAGAATAAAAAAAGGAAAAATAATACCCACCCCCCCTGCATTGTGTGTCATCGATCCCGCCCCTGTCACCCCACCCCGTGTCACAGTAGCACGGTTCATCATATAAATTCTACTGGCATTCAGTATTTGCTTTCTCTGTTAAAAGTATTATCTTCGACAAATCTTGCAGCTGTCATTGTAATTGAAAGATAGTGGTCTGAAATTTATCCTTTACATATTAGTGTTGTGGGCAGTGAAAACTTGAGCTTTTTCCTCGTTTTGATAACTATATGTACAGTTGATAAAATTGATTCCGAGGTTCCCGTGAGGTTGTTTAGTGAGATATGTTCTCATTCTGACAGAGAGTTCGCGCACAGAGGGTGCATTTGTACGGTGATTCAAGAAATTTAACTTAACAAACAATTTATAAATTTTGATTTTTCGATAAGTAAATCCGATCTTAGTCTTTCTGATTTCATTGGTTCTTGGTCATAATCAGTTTAAATTAGTTTTATTGGGCCTATTGGCCGGCAACGTATTTGGTGATTTTGACCGAGATGGTAGCACCATGCCAACATGATGCCCAACTTTTTACTTTAGGACAAATGCACTCATCTCCATCTCCATCTCCATCTCCATCTCCATCTCATCTTGAAATATGTATCGTACTTGCTTTTTTGGTAGGACAGTGTACCGTCCAATCAAGTCTGGTAATCGATAGTGAACATGGCCTACACGTTTTGTTCCTTTGCAATTTACATAGTACATTTTGGTTGGAAAGTGGAGTAACTATAGGAATAGCTGTGATCATTGATTAATTGATGGATAGTTGGATTTTTATTTATCAGAGGTGTTGGTACTATGATTATGTCATAAGAAAATCTCAGATACCTAAGCCATTTTTTATTTTCTGCTTCTTGTTTGCCACTTTCAACAAGCAATTACCTTCGACACTGTGCAACTCAAAATTGCCACAAAGTTCCTCCTTTCCAATGGTTCAACAACCTAATCAATATGACTATGTAATGGCAATAGTAGACTCGCATACTCGATTCTTGAAGTTCTAACTTGAGTAATGAATTCGAGCTTGTTCGCTATGCTCGTCCCAATACAAGAAGTTTTTTTTTTTTTTTTTTAGAGTTGATCCATCTCAATAGTTGACATACATCATATAGGGGGTTAATACAATAAATAGTCATTAAACTTTGCTAAAAGTTTTCAGGAGGTCACTGAATTTCAAAACTTCTCTAATTAGTCACTTAACTTCGTAAAAAGTTCATAGGAGGTCACTGAATTTCGAAACTACTCTAAATAGTCACTGAACTTTTTCAAAACTACCATAATTAGTCACTCAATTTTGCAAAAAATTTCTAGGGGGTCACAATTTCCAAAGTTCCCTGACCTCTTAAGAACTTTTTGCAAAGTTCGACGACTAATTAGGGAAGTTTTGAAATTCGGTGACCTCTTGGGAACTTTTAGCCAAATTCGGCGACTAATTAGGGAAGTTTTGAAGTTCGGTGACCTCTTGGGAACTTTTAGCCAAATTCGGTGACTATTTAGGATATTAACTCTCATATAGGCGTGTATAAGTTTCACTTGTCGTAAGTTTTCTATGAAGAAGAAAGCTAAATTACAATCTTGGTCTCACGGTCACATTAACCTGTGCCTCACTAGAAAATGACCACTAAAACAATATGACGACCAAATATAGGTGTGGATTTCAAAACAGGGCAAGTTGTATGATCAAGCAAGTCTGTTATTATTGAGTCAAGTGCAGAATATAATTAAATTCCACAGAGTTAAATCCATGTTTGGTTTAGCTAAAAAAATTGATAAAAATTTGAAGTCATAACAATAACAATTAATTTTAATCACACATTTTACGACATCCATAATTTTTTATCAACTTTTTAACTACAAATTTCTTCAACTTTTATCAAAATCTACTAAAAATCTGATTTTAACAAAAAGTAAAACAAACATGGACTAAACAAGAAAACGAAGTACGCAGTAAAAATCTTATACTATTTCATTATGTCAAGTTCAATGTCTCAAATGTGTGATAATATTTTCCAGAAAACGAACGCGTGATAATCTCGTTTTCTTGTAGATCCTTCATGTGGACAGCGATGTATAACAGTAAGGCATTTAATTTTGTTCATGTTCAAGAAATCAATTTAATGCTATCTTCTTGCTTTATATACGTGCCCTAAGCTGCCACATTTCATTGCTCAAGACCCTGCACAATTTTTTCCAAACTCTTCCTATCAAACCTGTCATGGCAAAGACACGTGGATCTACTTTTATCCATACCCTCTTGAAATAGACAACCTGCCAAATTTGTCTACTGAAAAATTAATAGAAATAGAAATAGTTGATTAGGTTGGAAACTACTAAATTTGTTGATAGTATGCAATAATTAGGTAAAAAAGTGTGTTGTACTGGTTCAGAGAACCCAGGACTAGTTTCATGCATTTGGTCTAGTTGAATGTTTGGTGACGCTAAGAAAAATTAATTATAAGTAAGTTTTAAAACAAATAGTAGTCGACTTTTTTTCTTAGGGCCCGTTCGGGAGGGATTAAAAGCCAATTAAAATTGAAAATATGGCCGTTATTGGGCCCCACTCGTCTAATAAAAGTCAACAATAACGGCTATATTTTCAATTTTAATCTGATTTTAATCCCTCCCACACAAGCCCTTAATCTCGTGTAATTTGTAATCCAAAGTGAGAGAAGCAATGAGTAGTTTACGAGGCTGTGAACGAGTTACTTTTCGATGAATCATAGAGAGACATCATAATAAATAATTTGGTCCCTAAAAGGCAGTGACAATATCATTTCTTTCTTTTGATTAAAGACTAAACCTTATTAGAATCTCTCTAATACATACATCCAGCTGTTTAAGCCCACCAAATTATGTTGTTTTCCACTGATTATCTATTATTTGTATTCTTTCTTAATTGCCTGCACTTCTGTTTCAAGTCAAATTTTCGAATTAAGTATGATTTTATTTCATTACTTTCTTCCGAGAAAAGACGATCGAAAAATTCTCAATCATAGTGTTGTGACTGGGAAAAAATTTCAATAGCTGTTGCTCGATTAAAATTGAAACTAGTCTAACACTATAAAAAAAAAAAAAAAAAAGCGCGATAACATTATCATTTTAAAAAGGTATTTTCTTTCAATATCATTTCCTTGTGTGGGAAAATTACACGAAGGCACTATATCTTGAAATAAAGATGCTTCCCCCAAAGAGCATTAATTTATTTTATAAAAAATATTGATTTAGTTAATTGTGGTTGGTAGGGATTCTAGCATTTATTGGCTCATGTCATGTGCCCCAATAATAATGACAATACTTCAACTACCTATGCCCACACCACCCATTTCATTATCTATCACAATTGCTTAGACTTATTAACCTTCCACTTTTTTAAGTTTTGGATCAATTATATTATTCAATGGGACCTAAAGGTTCTTTTTGCATGACTTTTTAAAAGTCAAAAATTGCTTCGAGATTAAGAAATTGCTTTTCAACACATTTGACAAATTTTCTGGAAGTGTTTTCCATAACTAGAAGAGTTTTTAGAGAAAATTGAATTTATTAGAGAAACTCTTTTAAAGAAATAGAAACCCTATCGAACAAGTCCTCAATGTATGAATACCAAACACAAATAGCTCTATAGCTATTTGTGAATGTTACCAAATTCTATATGAAAAAAAGTACTCTTTAGAACATAGGAGAAATGAGATATGTTTTTACTTTCTTTTTCATCGATTCATAATGACATGTCTTATTGAAATTTTAAACTATCAGAAAAATGTGTGTTTATTTTATTTAAGCGTTGTCTACAACACGTCTTTTGTATTCAAATTAAATTTATTTTTTATGAAAAATGTACCGTGATTTTCATAATATGCAACAATAAAAGACACGCTCTTTGTATTATTCATTGCCATAACGAACCAAATCATCTACAATCTTGTTACGCCTCATTTTTCCGAGGCCCAAGAAGAGGCGCCACGTAGCAAGTCACGTATGCGAAAAGTCAACAAGTCAAATAAAGACCCTATGAGGTCAAAATATGAAGAAATCAAACAAAACCAAGGTCCTTGCATTGCAAGGCTGAGCCACTGCCTCAAAGGCCGAGGTCCATGCTGAGGTACTGCATCAAGAACGAAGTACTACAATTTTAGCTGAACCACTCCCTAAGGAAATAAAGAAAAGAGCTGAAGCTCTTCACTTGGAGAACCACCTCAAAGATCTCTCCGAGGCTCTCAAACTCTTCCGAAATTCATGAAGCCGACGCTGTCTCTTGTGATAGATTTGAAGATCTTTTAAAAGTGATTGATGTGACGTTTGTAATAAAGCTTTGTCAGTATATCAGCTTATTGTATAAAAGCTGGCTTAATTTGTCAATACATTAATTGTATGAATGAACAATGATGTGGCGTCCCAACAAAGGAGATGAGGCCACGTAGTTCTGATCCAATGGTCACCACCTTGGCCAAGACAGTATAAATAGGCTCTCTTTGTAAAAAAAAAAGGGGTTGGCTCCTTTACGATCAAGAAATCAAACACATACCCACTGAAAAACTCATGGGAAATTCATAAGGAAATACTTAGCAAGTTTTTCATCAACATTTCTTTACATATTCATTGATTACAAATTCTAATGTTAAACATTGTGAATTTCCTACAAATTATTGATTCAATCTGGCCTTCCATACATTCCTTCAAACAAAGAGAGTTGAATATTTTTGATTATCTTGGTTTGATGATCGTTGTTAGTGCGGTTGCTTTCGTTCCACCCGTCGGAGCTCAAACATTTTTCATCTCTAGCCGTAAAGTGCCTCCGAGTCCATTTCCTCATTGCTACCGCTGTTACGCCAGTAGGAACGCCCTGAAATCATACTTGACTTGGCGTGAGTGAGCCCCGACATCTGTTGATTCATTTTTTGGGGTCAACAAATCTTAAACACTTAACTTTCGTCTTCAGACGATTGCATGAATTTCTTTTTCTATCCTCTTCGATTCATCGTCAAGTAAAATATATTTTACTTTTATAGTCGAAGTAGATGACAAAATTCTAAAACTGAAGAAATTTTGAAGCAACTTTTTCAAAACAGTCCTGAGTATCATGTCATTTTCTTGGGCCATGTAATATAATAAGAAGTGGGCCACTAATCATGCAATGAAGGGAAGATTTTCTGGACTGCTTCCAGACCTTTTGAATTAAGATAAGATAAAAATTAATTTTGTTACGCGTTTCTTCTTCTTTTTTAAATTTGTTCGATTATATTCAATCCAAGTGCCAAAAATACTAAAAGACAATTATGTCCCATATCATGTTAAAGGCAAAAAAAAAAGATGGCAATTAAATATTTTTTAATTGTTTTATTTTCAATTTGTGAGTGTCCACATCACATGATTTCAAGTGTCTAGATCAGGTGTATTGGGATATTCCCAGTGGGAATAAAATAATTAAATTGCTTGATAAATGAGGACAATTTTCTATGATTCTTAAGTCAAAAGGAAAATTAGAGTTGGTAGGTCATAGTGGCCCGTCAAATTGTAGTCATTATAATATATAACTATGATTAGAGATATACACAAGACTGGCTTTCTTTATATCACGAGTAGTATTCTAAAAGCGATGTCTAGACGTGAAGGGGGAGCAAAACGTTTTGTTTCGCGTTTTTTTGTACTTTTTCATTTTTATTTTTTTTGCGCCTAGCCTGCACTTTTTTCTTTTACGCCTTTCAACTCTTTTTTTACACTTTTTTTCCTCTAATTATTACATAGTTTTTAAATTGATTTAAAATTTTTAAAAAATATTAAATTAGAAAAACCTTTTTTTTAAGCTTTTTAACCCATAGGCTTCGCCTAGGTCGAAGCTTAACCTCCATGCTTTACAGCGCTTTACACTTTTTAGAACACTGATTACAAGCATAATTTTTGCTGTATTATGGTTAAAGGGAGCTCCATGTGTTTTTGTTTAGGAAAGATTAGAAAATGGTACTTTAATTTCTCCATGTAAAATTTCATTCTCAAATTCTTAGGATTCATGCTTGATCGTGAGAATAGGCTCGTGTCAATCATCTTTCGATACCAGAACCACTTTTAATTTAATTTTTATATGGAAATCATGATTTTTTTTTGAGTATAAGAGCGTTTGAAATCTTATCATAACTATGAAAATTGATATGCAAATTGCAATTGATGTTCCCAAAAATGTGTCAAGACCGAGTAATATCACCCGAGGAATAATTTTGCTCACTCACCTATTTTCTTCCATTATCCTCGCGTATGGTACCTCTGGTAGGTTCCTCCTCGAGCTCATGATGATTCCCCCTCCACCATGTAGGCTTCGTCGGCCTATCTCCTCGGGATAGAATATCCCTCGTTAGCTTAGGGTCTCCTCAATGTCAAGCCTTGACCTCGCACCCAACAAACTTGGTCTATTAGGACTCTCTCATAAGATAATGTTTATCCAATTCTAAGGATATTGAGTCCTGCTATAATCAATTTGTCATATTCAGATAGAAATCTACCATCGGAGTTTCATCTATATCCGAACACATCAATGGTGCAATATCAATAAAGATGTAACTCTTAAGCATGGTGGGAATCTTAGGGATTTGAGTAACTTAATCCTATCATGAGCGTGCAACCTACCTCTATAAATACAACACCCAAATGCATTATTTAGGTACTTTTTTTTTACATAATTTTCAATTCATAGCATTACGCATAATTTCTTTATCTAATTTAAGCATCAGAGGAGTGACGATAACACACCTCAATGCCTTTGTTTCAGGTACTAAAAGATTCTGTTCGTGCTTATTCTCAATCATTGAGCTTGAAAATCAACCTATATGATTTTTGGTAGCATTAGCAATATTCAAAGTTTAACTTGATACTCATTATAATTTTTAATAAGCAAAATATAGACTTGTGTATCCTGTGCATGTGAGGTGTCCCAAATATTTCATGAAAATCTACATTTCCATAAATAATAAAAGCTAAATTATAATTATAATTATAATAAAGATATTTCTTCCCTGTGGGTAACAATTTTTCATTTTAAATAACCAAGGTCGGCAAAAATTCCATCGGAACTAGGTAATTAAATTTTTTGCTAATTATTTTGTTTAATAATTTGAGTGTACATACCATGATGTTCCAATGTTAACCTTGGAATTTGTTGTAGCTTGCATTTATGCCCCTCTGATCCTGTACTAAGGGAGTCAATTTGATTAGGCTGCTTGACTCGATAAGGCTTGAGTCGAAAACTCGGATCGAGCCTAAATTTTTTGGTCGAGCAATAGTTGGCTTGGCTCGGTTCTGTTCGACTTGTTGACATCTCTATCCTGTAATCACGTACCACATGTATTCACTTCTTAATTATTAACAGCCCCAAAAATACTATAAAATATTTAGAAAAAAATAAAAATAAAACCGAGTAAACAGTTCTGAATTTCAGGGGGAGAAAACATAACTATTATTTGGCACTAATTACATTCAGAGACTTTTTTACTCTCTGGAGGATTTTTTTTTACTGCGATAGGACTACGTTGATCGTACCAAGCATGAAAGGTGAAATAAGGTAATGGCGTCAGGTGAAAGAAGACTGAAGAATGCTTGAAAGTCGTAGTGCAGGAGTCTGTTAAGAGTTAATTGTCATCTCGGTGAAACAGAAGAGTCCGTGATTCTTTGGCTACACTCTGCGCCTACTGGAAGGTTACGGTCGCTCTGTTCCATGCATGCTAATCTATATGTTTGGAATTTTCTTCATTTTTAAATTCCTAAAAATTTAACAAGTTGAAAATAAAAGTTAAAAGAATACATGTGGTGTGGATGGAATAACGTGCTAGTAAGTTCAATGACAATTTGGAAACTGAAAAATATTTGAAAAAGTTTTGAAGTCCATGCAATTAGCAAACATTTGTTCAAGCAATTGAGATATTAAACTCTCTCCTTTTTTTTTATTGGTTTTATTTTATATGAGATTGTTGGCATCGTATCATGGACAAACTAATAATTGTGCATATGTGATATCATATTTGATGAAAAAAGTGAATTTTATTTTGTAGGTAAGAAATGTGTAGATTTTCCTACTCATTGCCTTGAGCTATCTCCATTATATCGCAAAAAAATCATCCTCATTGAAATTCACTTCATTAGTCGCTTCATGTTCATTCTTAGAAATATTCTTCCTCACAATAGTTACAAAAAGAAGATAATGACCTTTTTTTGTTAAGATCAACTAGTCATTCAGTTCCAGATCTGAAATAATCTTTATTGATAAAAATGAAAGTTGTGCGTTGTTAGGAAAAATAATTAGAACTTCATCTCGTATCCAGAGGAATCAATACTACGAACGTTTGTACATCATGGTACACTTTTGTATACGACGTATTCATAAGTACACAAAGTGCTGCAACATTGTCTCCATTAGTTCCGATCTATTTTTATGTCCATCGACCTTGGTCATTCACAAATAGCGAGCAATGCCGAGTTCATAACTGCATTTCAGCACAATTTTTTTTTAAAAGTTATATTGCTCAAAATTGAAGTTAGGTTGCTAATCTAAAGGACACGCGGTTAGTTAACAGGCCGTCTCTATTTCACTTAACACAGTACATAGTGCAGACTTTTTCCCAATAAATTTGTACAAAAATTCACTAATTTATCCAATAGTTTGTGCCCATTTATTTAAAAATGTTACAATAAGCCAATATAATATTTAACAATGATAAAAAAAAAGAAAAGGAAATTACGCCCAACCCTAGTTTTAGATTTTCATTTTCATAAATCCCATCCCAAGTTTAACTTTTCAAAAATCAAGTTTTAATTAATAATTTAAAAATATTTTTTATTTTTATTTTTATATCTATATAGAAATTCACCACAACCAAACCCTAAATCAATCTAACCAATTCCTGCCCTACTCTCTCTCTCTCTCTCTCTCTCTCTCTCTCTCTCACCACCGCCAGTCAGCCTCCATTTCTCTCCATTCTCTCCTCCCTCTCCTCCAACCACCTCTCTCCACTCTCTGACATCAGTTGGTGCAGCGTGGCCACCTCCTCCAACCACCTCTCTCCACTTCTTCACATCAGTCGGTGCAGCGTGGTGACACTGCTGTTCACGGTAGTGTCGCCACATTACCGTTTACAAGGAGACGGCAGAAGGCACAGCAGTGTGCGTCACGAACAGTTAAGTTTGAACTTACAACATCGCTCACATTGCCTGCACATCGTCGTCTTCCACCATTTTTAGCCTTCTTGCCGCTGTGGATTTGTTTTTTTTTTTAGTCTCGAGTTTGATTTGTTGGATGGGTATGGTGGTTGTATGTTTGTTGTTGGTCGGTGGTTGCTGTGATGGTTTTCAGTCAAAGGGTGAGTGTGTGGTTGATGTTTTGTTGTTGGCTATGGCGGATCTGGTGGCGGATTTGGCGAATCAAGCGGTGATTTTGTTGTTGTTCCGTGTTTTGGTGTTGAGATCGTGGTTTTTGTCGTCGTTGTAGTGGTAGTGACGGTCGTGGTTCCGTGTTTGGTTGGTGTTGGCGGTGGATCGGGTGCTGCGAAGTGTGGATCTGAAGTTGGAGGCGGTGGTGGTTGTGTGTTCCGTCTGTGTGTGATTTGTGTGTTTGTTTTGACTGTGCGTGTGGATTTGGTGATGGTCACAAATGATTTGATTGTTTGTGACCAATAATTTGGTTGGTTTGTGACCAATGAATTCGATAAACTGTGACCAATACAAGTTGTATGACCTAAAAATTATTAATTTGTGATCAATAAATTGATATTTGTGACCATAAATTAAGTAACGTAATTTTTAAATTTTATGATTGTGACCGATGAACAAATTGTGATTTTTAAAATTTTAAGTTGTGACCGACGAAAAAATTGTGACCTAAGAAATTTTTGAATTGTGACCTAAAAAGTGGTGAAACGGTTATTGGAATACTCATTTAATCGGAGCGCTTATTGGAACAATTGAGAAGAGTGGTGATCGGAAAGTCGGTAGGGGTGGTGGAGGTGGGGTGGGGTGATTATATTATATTATAATTAAATATTTAATAATAAATTGATTTAATAATTCATTAATTATTAATTAAAATTTTAAAAAAAATCTGATTTGTGATTTTTTAAACTTGTTTCAGGGGATACTTGTACTAAGTTTTGAAGATGAAAATGAATAAATAGAATAAAAATTACAAGTGCCAGAGAATATGAAATATCAGTAAAATGAAAGAATAGTTGGGTTTACTATGATATGTCATTTCTCTTTTTACAACTGGAAGGTATTCATTTCTTGTACGTTTTGCTTTTTGTAGTTTCTAAAGTTGTGGTTAAATATTAGTTTTTCAGTAAATTTTAATAAAATTTGATCAAATGTATGGTGTAAAAGTTGATAAAAGTTGTAAATCTCATGAACAGTATAATTAAAAATGTTTAAAAATAAACTTAAAAACTCTATTTTAATTTTTTAAAAATAGAGAGTGGGTTTGACTCTCACTCTCTATTCTTAATTAATAATGATTGCATTTACTAAATTATAAATTTCAATACTCTATAATTTATATTATTCAAATAACATCTGAATTGATTTTCCATTAACATGAAAAAATCATGTTAAATAAGAGATGTATAAATTGAACAAAATAAAATAAAATAAAAAGTTAAAATAAAGAATGTCGTTAGAGTGCATAAAAAATTACTTTTTTAATTTAAAAATACTCTCGATTATGAATAAGATGCTATTATGCCCCTGTTTGGCTCCCATTAAAATTTTCATTCTCATTCTTCTACTCATTTTCAATCACACATTCTTCACTAAAATAATATTTTCCATCACATCAATAACTTTTCCTTCTTTTTCAATCGCAAATTCTTCATCTGTAGAAATGGAATGGGAAAGTAAAAGAGGGCACCGGTTGACTTACCCTACCGTGTTAATAAAACCATCCCTTCAATTTATTATTTCAATGCAGTGAAATAAAGGGTGAGATTCTCAGTCAAGTTTGTTTTGCTTATAAAATTCAATTCTACATATCAATGTATTTCATTTGAACCACTTTTAGAGCTCATCATTTCCATCATCAACAAACTCCAAACTCCAAACTCCAATACCAACACAAAAAGCAGAAAAGAGCAGAGCATAGCAGAGCAGATATTGCAATACAATGGTTTTAGGATGGCGAAGAGCGTTTTGTACGTCAATTCCAAAAGATCAAGAACGAGATTCACCAATCATCAAAGACAAATCAAATCCCACTGCCTTTATCACTAACCCTTCAACGCCGCGCCTCCAGTCTCAGCCTGTTTCTAGCCCCCGTCTCCGCTGTAGAACCACCGTCTCTGCTCCGCAAACCCCAAAACTTCAATGTCAAACAAAAAACAGCCCCAGATTTTTCAATCGCTCCACCCCATCTTCCCCTCGATCCCCATCCACCCTTTCTCTACTCAAATCTACTCTCCGTATCTCAAAGGTATTATTATTATTATTATTTAATCATCATTTTAATTTCAAACAGTAGAATTCAGTTATTAGCATTTGACTCCATTTACTAATAATGGTTTTTTTTTTTTTTGCAGAATAGGTGTGGAATATGCTTGCAGAACATCAAGACAGGACAAGGCACGGCCATTTTCACGGCGGAGTGCTCCCACAGCTTCCACTTTCCGTGCATCGCGGTGCATGTGAAGAAGCAAGGCTCCCTCACGTGCCCTATTTGCAACTCCGCATGGAAGGAGCTGCATCTTTTATACGCTCCCCAAAATGATAACCACCAAGAGCACAAGAGAGTAATCGCTAGAGATGCAAACTCCAAGAACGACAAAAGAGGCGTATTGAAAGTGTACAATGATGATGAGCCTCTATCGTCGCCCACTTCTGGAGCTAGATTCAATCCAATACCCGAATTTGATGAAACGGAGGAGGAGAATGAAGAATTTCCGGGATTTTTTGTGAATGGATATGCTAATAAAACAACCAGTCCAGAACTGAAGCTAAAGAATGTTGAGGTGGCGTTGTCGCCGGAGGCCGCGGTGGTGTCGGTGGGGAGAAGCAGCGAGACCTACGCTGTGGTTTTGAAGATCAAAGCTCCGCCAGCCCCTGCAAAGAATGTGAAGAGAGCTCCAATTGATTTGGTGACGGTCCTCAATGTTAGCAGTAGTGCAACCACAGAAAAGCTGCTTATGATGAAAAGAACTATGAGATTGGTTGTCTCATCTCTCTCTGCGGCGGACCGGTTGTCGATCGTCGCATTTTCCACCACCTCGAAGCGGTTGCTGCCGTTGCGTAGAATGACCACCGCCGGCAGAAGGTCGGCCCGAAGGATTATTGACGCCATTGTTGCACTAGATGGAGCAGCTGCGAGTCCAACTGATGCGTTGAAAAAAGCGGCCAAAGTTATCGAAGATCGCCGTGAGAAAAACCCATCAGCCAGCATAATGCTTTTCTCCGACGGTCATAGAAATGGTCCATTAGTCTCATCAACGCGCATCTCGCACACTGAAATTCCGGTGCATTCAGTCAGCCTGAATGCGTGTTTAAACTCGCCGCCTGATGAAACCATTGCCAAATGCATTGGAAGTTTATTAAGCATGGTCATTCAAGATCTTAAAATCCAGTTGAAATTCATTCCGATTCAGCCTCATCGGAGATATCGGCGATTTACTCGTACACGATTCGACCCACTTTTCTCGGATCCGGGTCAAGCGCATCCCGGATCGGCGATTTGTATTCTAAAGAAGAAAGAGAATTATTGATAGAATTAAAAGTCCCATCATCATATAGTAGGGCCCACCACGTACTGTCCGTTCGATGCTCTTACAAAGACCCGTCAACTCAAGAAACCATATACGGCAAAGAACAAGCCCTCGTGATTCCCCGTCCACGCGCCGTCGGATCCTCCACTCGCGAAATCCAAAGGTTGAGATGCCTTTTTGTCACTACACGCGCCGTCGCTGAAAGCAGGAGACTTGTAGAGAGAAATGACTTAACCGGCGCGCATCATATGTTGGCTTCAGCTAGGGCCTTGATCCTGCAGTCGGGTTCGGGATCGGGTGAGGAGTTTGTTCGCGGGTTGGAAGCTGAGCTGGCTGATTTGAATTGGAAGAGACAGAATTTACTGCAACAGGTGCACAATGGGAGGAGGAACGCGAACGAAAGGGAAGCAGCTTCCATCGAGAACAAAGCCGAGCCGCTTACGCCGACATCGGCTTGGAGGGCAGCTGAGAGGCTGGCTAAAGTAGCCATGATGAGGAAGTCTTTGAATAGAGTCAGCGATTTACATGGCTTTGAAAATGCTAGATTTTAATATAATTTCTTTTTTCTTGTTCCGGATACAGAAAATCGAAATAATTTTATGTATAAATATTATATTAGGAAAAAACAGAAAAAAAAAATTAAATTAAGTAGAAAGGTGGGTCCATTTGAATGGGATAACAACAAAGGGTACCCGACGGCTCGGCACTTTCTGCAGAGAGAGAAACTAGGGATTATTGAAAGGGAAATATGGAAGCCCACAATTAGTGGTGGCAAATGAGCCGAGCGGCTCGTCGGCTCGCCCGCTCGGCTCGTACTGTTCACGCCCACGAGCCGCTCGGGCTCGTAAAAAAACGAGCCCGAGCACGAGCCGAGCGGGCTCATGGACTAGACGAGCCGAGCCCGCTCGGCTCGTCACTGTTCACGAGCGGCTCGGCGAGCTGCTCGCCGAGCCGCTCGTGAGACGAGCCCACGAGCCAGGCTCGTCTTAGACGAGCCTGCCTGGGCTCGTCTAAGACGAGCCTGCCTGGGCTCGTCTAAGACGAGCCCACCCAAGAATTAAAAAAAAAAAAAAAAAAAAAAAAAAATATAAAAGCAAAAGTGAATTTAACGGTCATCGAACCAAGGACTGCTTCGTCACAAAGAATGACCAAACTGTCATCGGTTCAAAGGACCGTTTGGTCATCGTTTATGAAAAAAAAATTTTATTTTTTTTTTTTTTTACTACTTTTCTCCAATTCTTCTCCTATAAATACCCAACTCATTACAACATTTTTTTCCCACCAAACTTTCATTCTATACTCTCTACTCTACAATTTACAATTTACAAATAATTATCAACACTTCTATAATTCTCTTCTATATTTTTTACATTATTATCTTCATTTTACAAATTCACATTTCTACTTATTCTACATTTCTACATTCTATTTCAACAATTCACAAATGGATCCACGAGCATTTGTTGAAAACTTGTTCGGTATGGAAGGTGAAACACCTGCCCAAAATCAATTTGGGAATGAATTTGCCGGTCTCAACCAACTACCAATTCCGTAAGACATTGACGATTTCGACGTTCGTGAAGGCGATGCCGATCCGATTGATTTGGATGACGTTGATGTTGATCCCGTGTTCCTATTGATTTGGAACAAGATGAAGAACCATCACTAAATATTCCCGATGCAAGAGGGAAGAGAAAGGGGAAGAAGCAGTGCAAAATGTTGGGACCATTTCAAATTGGTGAACACCGGTCGTGTGATCGATGGAGTTCCGTAAAAATAAAGCGCATGTAAATACTGTCAACAACGACCGGCATGGCAAAAAAATTGGAACCACTCACCTCAACCGTCATTACAAAGCATGTGCGGCCAAACATGGGCTTCTTGAACGTGGACAAACGCAACTACGCTTGGTACTAGTAGAGACGGTGCTACTACTTCGCCACTTTCTACGTGGATGTATTCGGAGGAGGAAGCACGAAAGGGAATGGTGAAGTTCGTTGTCGCGGCGTGAGCTGCCACTTGCAATAGTGGACAACGAACATTTCGTAAACTACGTCAAACAATATCTTCAATCAAGGTACGTTGGGGTAAGTCGAAATACTCTTCGTTCTAATACAATTGAATATTTTCTTAATGCAAAGCGATTATTGATTGGGGATTTAGAAAAATACGGGGGTGTCATATCTTTAACTTCGGATTTATGGGAAGGGATTAATAAGAGAGGTTATATAGCTGCAACTGCACACTATATAGACCCACTTTGGGTTATGCATAAAAAAATTATTGCTTTTAAAATAATTGAGTATCCTCATAATGCTAACACTATATATAATGCAATTATGTTAATAATTAAAGAATATAAATGCGAGAGTAAAATCCGTTCTTTTACTTTTGACAATGCTTCGTAAATAAAGTAGTTATCGATAAATTGCATAGAGTACTTCAACCCGATTTTGGTGGTTATTTATTCCATATTCGATGTGTGTGCCATATTTTTAATTTAATTGTACAAGACGGTTTAAAACATGTGAAGGACGAAATTAGTCGAATTAGGAATGCACTTACGTATATCACGATTACACCTAGTAGAAAACAATCATTTGAAGAATTTTGTGAACAAGCCGTGGGAACTCTAATACAAAAACTTTTATTACCGACGTAGGTCATAGGTGGAATTCAACTTACTTATTATTAAAATCATGTGAAGGTTTTGAACCGTTTATCACCGAATTTTATAACAATAGGCATATTAGAGACGACGACGATGATATCTTAAATGAATCCGATTGGAATACGGTTTTTAAAATTAAGAAATTTTTGGAAAGTTTTTATACGTCTACGAATATATTGTCCTGGTGTTTATTATCCAACTAGTTGCATGGTTCTTGAACGTCTTTATATAACTCGTTAGGGCTTTTAATAGATATCAAAATGACCCCGATTTGCATGCGGTTATATATGCTATGGAATTAAAATTTAGAAAATATTGGGAAGAATTACCTATGTTATTTCCTTTAGCATGCGTTATGGACCCCCGATATAATTTATCGGGCACTAAATTTATAATTGACCAAATTTCAAATGCTTTAACTTTTAATATGCCTATTACTTATAGGAATTTGGAACAAACGTTAACTGAGATGTATGAATTATATGCTTCAAGAATAGGTACACAAGTTACTCGTGTACCTACTCCTACTCCCACTAATATAAACGATGACGACGCTCAAATAATTAATTTATTAGAAAACATAGACTCAATTAGATATGATTCAACTGCATATGCATATGGTTCCTCTAGTAGTAGTAGTATGTCTTCCACTGCATGTACTCAAACTTCGAGTAGTAGTCAAAATGCGTTGCCATCTGAATTAATTGATTACTTTCGTTATACTATGCCTAGTAACAAATCAGTTAAGAAAAGTTCAGAAGATGTAATCGAATTCTCCGGCGAAATAATGAACGTCGATGGCCAATTGTTTCGCAATTGCAAAAGATCTACTAACACCTCCTGCTAGCACCGTAGCTTCGAGTCCGCTTTTAGTGCAGGAAGAGGGTTCTCTCTGAAATTCGAAGTCGACTAAAAGAAGATATTTTGGAAGCGTTAATGTGCGTGAAGGATTGGGAAGACGCTAATTATCGAATTCAACATAAATATGCCGAAATTGCATGTAATCAAGTAAGTGATATTTAATTTCAATACATTCATTACAAAATTTTATTTTCATACATTTATAATTTTTTTAAAAAAATTGTACGCGTAAAAAGTTTTTCGTGTACAATTTTAACTCCGCCTACACGAAATTGAAGTAGCCGGTCCCAAGCCCGGATAAAGGAGGAGGGTTTATCTTTTTTTTTTTTTTTTAAATAAATGTATATTTACTATTTTAAAAATTATAAATGTTTTGACGATCCCCGATAAATGTTTTGGAAAATATATATTTAAAAAAATAGAAAAAATAGACTTGTAGTAGTAGCGTTATTTAAAAAAAAAAAAAAAAAAAAGGCGAGCCGAGCCGAGCAGCTTTCACGGCTCGCGAAAGCCGCCCGCCTTGGGCGAGCTCGGGCGCGAGCCGAGCCGCTAAATGGCAACGAGCCGAGCTCGCGCTCGGCTCGCCGTTGTCGACGAGCCACGAGCTCCCGCCTCGTGCGAACACGAGCCGAGCTCCGTCCTGGCAACGTGGCCGAGCCGCTCGGTTTCGGCCCATTGCCACCACTACCCACAATAGTGATTGATTGTGGCAGTGAGGGCTTTTATTTTATTTCTTTGTATGTTTTTTCTTGAAAAAAATATTTCTCTAACGAAAGTGAACAGAATAATTTCTCTACTTCTGAAAGCCAATCGATGATGGACGATGAGAGAGAAGGAAAACAAATGATTCGAACTCAACCATAGTCCTGAATCGAACATGTCACACACCTACCCAAGTTTTGCATAGAAGGTGAACTTAAAAAGTCGATTAGATCATCAGAGAAGTCTTTAAAATCGTATCCCGAAAATATTTGATTTCATTTGGTAATCACATAATTGCAAATGAATTATGTGCTAATTGATAAATGAACAATGCTACATGTACGATACATGGGTAACAACCTCTCACAAGGGAGGTGGGTCCCGCGATTAAAACAATTGTGGGCTCCGCTTTCCTTGTGAGAGGTTGTAACCCTATGTTATTACCCAACATTGTATAAATAGTGATGCTACCAAAAATCGCACCTGTCGACTTCCGAGCTTGACGACTGAGGATGGGCACGAACGTGGTCTTCTGGTACCTGAAACAAAGGCGTCGAGGTGTGTCCTCGTCGCCCCTCCGATGCTTAAGTTAGAGAGAGAATTTATGAAAGTAATATATGCTGTAACTTGTGTGAAATTTTTGTGTACCTGATAATGAATGTGAATGAGGTATTTATTGAGGTAAGTGGTAGACTCCCAGTAGGACTGCAATGTTGAGATGTCTAGGACTCTTGGTGCAATTGGGAGTTGTAGTGTGGTTGACTTCGAATTACCCACGTGTCTGTATGGACATGGAACTCTAGTAGTAGAATTCTCTCAGAATGATGAAACACATTCTCACAAGGACTCTGCTTGGTAGGCAGAGATCGACCTCGAGGAGTATGAGCCCGAGGAGGTCGAGCTTAATTTGGCCTGGAAGCAGCACTGACTCCTTAAGATATGCTGCTCGGGAGACTCTTCAAGGATTGGTATCATCAGTGGCCCCCGTGCGTTCACACCACAGATCTGCGTTCGAGATTCTGGGTTGAATGCAAACGACAGAGGGGTGTTCGTAACTTGGGCTTTGGGTATCATCGCCTTTGGGAAAGGGGTGTGCAAAGATGGTGGTTGACTCGTCGCCTTTTGAATAGGATCAGGCGCATGGTGGGTGACTCGTCGCCTTTAGAGTAGGTCGTGCAAACATGTTGATGACCGTCACCTTTGGAATAGGGTCGTGCAATCATGATGAGTGACTGCTTCGCCTTAGAATAAAGTCAGGTAACCATAAAGTTGGATGACTCGCCGCCTTTGGAACAGATCGTGCGCCGTGATGAGCGACTGCCGACCACTTAGAGTAAGGCTGTGCAGCCATGTTGGGTGACTGCCGCCTTTAGAATAGGATCGTGCAGCCTCGTGGTGATCGTCACTTCTTAGAATAGGGTCGTGGCAAACATGTTGGATGATCGTCGCCTTTGGAACAGGATCGTGTAGTCGTGATGAGTGATCGCACATTTCTTAGAATAGGGTCATGGCAATGATACTGATGACTCAGCCCTTTGGAACAGATCGTGCAATGCCAGGATGAGTGTCTGCTCCTTAGAATAGTGGTCACAGCCTATGTTGGCGATCGTCACTTAAGAATAGGATCACAGCTCGGTGGCGATCGTCGCCTTAGAATAGGGTCGTGCAGCCCATGTTGATGACCGTCACTTTTTGGAATAGGGTCACGCAGCCCGTTGATGACTCGCCACTGGAATGCGTCGTGCACTTCCTAGGGTTCGCGTATTGATGACGCGTGGTCTCGATATTTGAGCCTGCCCTGATGGATGGGCGCCACGTGGCACGATGGATGGCTAAGATGGGTAGACCTTTGATCTTCCTCAGAGTTCTATAAATACCCCACCTCTTCACTTTATTTGGAACTTTTGAACTCTCTAACTCTCCTCGGACCACTTCGGGTTTAGACCTAAGGTAAGACCTCGTGCTTTGTAGTAGTTAATTTAAGTCTTTACTTCCTGAATGTCTAGTAATAGTGGATCGTCGGGGTCGGGCTCAACACCCGAGGATGTTGGGCATTCTATGATTCCCCTCTAGTCGTCCCTTTAGATAGTAGGCCCGTTTCCGAATTATCCCGATCTTAGGAGCCGTATAAGGAGCACGAGATAGTGGCCATAGCTAGAGAGTTTGGGCTTATGCCGGCTCGTGACATTAGAACTCCCGGGCCCGAGGATACTATTACCAAGTGCTCGGGATGGGGAGTTGGTGGTTTTTAGGGATTCGTTGAAAGTCGGGGTTCGTATGGCCTCTTCATCCATTTTTTGTAGAATTCTTGGTCGAGCACTTCATGTGTCCTGGGGCCTGCTCCGAACGCATGGAGGATGATTATGTATTTTTTCGTAGCTTGTAGGTTCCCGGCTATCAAACCTAGACTCGACCTCCCTCAGATGGTGTTCGAGCTTAAGTCACCGCCGGCTATAACTCAAGCTTCTGCTTACGTGTCCACTCGGGGTAGGTTTAAGATTCCCAAATGCCGAGTCCCCTCGGGGGTGGAAGCAACGATATTTTTTTATTCAACCTCAAGATCCCGACCATCCTTTCGGTCCTCGGTGGACTATCCCGGACACTCCTCGATTTAATGAGGGACAGGCCTATTTTGAAATTTTATAAAGAGATAGGCAGAGTTTGGAAGACCTCGAGCCCCAGTTTTTAGATCACCATGATATGCACGGGGATGACAATCACGATCACGCAAATGTAAAAGGTTTGGAGGGTAGGGTCAAACTGCCTCGACCTTTAATCGATCATTGTTCCGACCTATCCTCGTCCTAATGCCTTGTTTGTTTTTATTTTTGCAGACGATATGACATTCGATCCTCAGGCTCTTCGACCGCGCAAATGAGCCAAAAATCGAAGGCTCCCAAGTTCGAGGCCAAGGCCAAAGGAAGGGGAAGAAGAGGCCCCGAGGTGAAGCCCCAGTGATTCAAAAAGGGCCTGGGGAAACTTCCAGTCAGCCTCCTCGGGGTAGCGTGACCGAGCCTTCGGCGACACCGGTGACTGTGGCTAGGTCCCCGGCTGTCATCGTCGATCTGGAGGACGAGCCCACGCAACCCGAAGCTCGAGGCTCCTGAGGGAGAGGAGGTCCGCACTCTCCTTCCCGATGTTGTCGAAAGATATCGAGGTGTGGACCTCGAGGTTGGTGTAAGGGCGGTGCCTCCTGGCCCTTAAGGTGAGCCCGGTTTTAATGCTTTTTCTAGTAAGGCCATGTTAGATGTCACCGAAGTATGATCGCCTTGTGCAGTACTCGCCGTTGCTCGAGGAATGTCATCAAGGGCGAGGCTAACTCTAACGAGATGGTCGGGCCGAAAGAGGCCGTTGAGCTCCGAACCCGACGTGCTGCAGCTCGAAGTCGAGCGTGGCAAGAATTTGGCGAGGATAGCTGAGCTCGAGGCCAACTTGCGTCAATCCATGGATGAGATTGGGGTGGCAAAGGATGAGGCTGAAGAGGCAAAGCTCGAGCTTGAGCAAAAGATGAAAGAGTTTAAAGCCGAGGTTGCCGCTGCTCGAGTTGAAGCTGTCGAGGACTTCAAGAAGTCTGATGAGTTTTCTGCGATAAAAGGAGGCTACGCCCTGGGCTCGTATAATTATGCTTTTAAACAAGCTCGAGCTTACTTGAGGGCTCATCTTCCTGATGTACAACCCGAACAACTTCAGGGCGTGCCCGAGGTCACCGATGCGCTTGAGCTGTCAGCCTCTGAGGAGACTGTGATCGAGGATGGAGCTGCTGAGGATGAAGAAGCTGTTGACATGCCCTCGGGCAATGATCAGGAGTAGAAATGACCCCTTTCCCCGTCCCTACTAGTTTTTGGTTTTATGAATATTCAAAGTACATTGCCCGAACTGGGCCTGAATATTTGTTTTGTAATATGCTCGATCTTATCTAATATTGCACAGTTATTTTGACGCCATAGATTCTTGGTGTTCGTCGAATGCATTTTATGGTCGATTAAAAGCTCGAGGACCTTATTTCAAATGTTAGCAAAGTAGCAATTCGAGGCTTTAGAGATCGAGCAGCCTAATATCAAACAATTTCAGTTAGTAGCTCGAGGAGCTCTAGGCTTTTGAAGCTCGAGCAACTTAACATCAGTTAGTAGCTCGAGGAGCTCTAGGCTTTTGAAGCTCGAGCAACTTAACATCAAACAATTTCAGTTAGTAGCTCGAGGATCTCTAGGCTATTGAAGCTCGAGCAACTTAACATCAAACAATTTCAATTAGTAGCTCGAGGAGCTCTAGGCTATTGAAGCTCGAGCAACTTAATATCAAAGCAATTTCAGCTAGTAGCTCGAGGCTACTTAAGCTCGAGCAACTTAACATCAAACAATTTCAGTTAGTAGCTCGAGGAGCTCTAGGCTTATTGAAGCTCGAGCAACTTAATATCAAAGCTTTGAGATGTGTAGCCCGAGGAGCTCTAGGCTTTGTTGTGCTTGCTTGACGGCAAGGCTTTGTTGTGCTTGCTCGATGGCAAGGCTTTGAGATGCTTGCTCGGGAGCAAGGCTTTGAGGTGCTTGCTCGGAAACAAGGCTTTGTGATGCTTGCTTGGAAGCAAGTGCTTTGAGATGCTTGCTCGGAAACAAGTGCTTTGTGATGCTTGCTCGAAGCAAGTGCTCTGGAATGCTTGCTCGGGAGTAAGGCTTTGAGATGCTTGCTCGGAAGCAAGGCTTTGAGATGCTTGTTCTGAAACAAGGCTTTGAGATGCTTGCTCGGAGCAAGGCTTTGCTGTGCTTGCTCGACTGCAAGTGCTTTAAGATGCTTGCTCTGGAGCAAGTGCTTTGAGGTGCTTGCTCGGAAGCAAGGCTTTGTGATGCTTGCTCGGAAGCAAGGTTCTGGAATGCTTGCTCTGGAGCAAGTGCTTTGAGATGCTTGCTCGGAAGCAAGTGCTTTGAGATGCTTGTTCGGAAACAAGTGCTTTGAGATGCTTGCTCGGGAGCAAGGCTTTGTTGTGCTTGCTCGACGCCAGTGCTTTCGAGATGCTTGCTCTGGAGCAAGGCTTTGAGGTGCTTGCTCGTGCAAGTGCTTTGTTGTTCTTGCTTGATGGCAAGGCTTTGAGATGCTTGCTCGGAAGCAAGTGCTTTGAGATGCTTGTTCTAAACAAGTGCTTTGTGGATGCTCGCTCTAAGCAAGGCTTTGAGGTCAAGAGTACATTGCTTTGGTAAAATTCGACCTTATTTATTTAAGCAAACATTGGTGCAAAGGACTCGGTCAAACTAAGAAGGAAAATGATGTCGGGCATACAAGCTCCGCTAATATGAAAATAAACCGATCAAAGGGCATGAAAGCCGACTCAAGGTGAAAGTAACCGAGTATTGGGCATGCAAGCCCGAACAATCGAAAGGTAAATATGAGCCTAAACAACTGAAAAGTAAACTGAACAGGGGGCATTACCGAGCGAGATAAACTACTTTAATAGATCTTTAGGTTGTCTGCATTCCATGGCCTTGGGAGCGGTCTTCCCGAGGTGTCTTTCAAATCGTATGCTCCTTTTCGAACCTCGTCTAATGACTTCCCCCGAAGGTCCTTCCCAAACGGCCCCTAACTTCCTCGGGACGTGACCACAGCCTTCGGCCCTCCTCAAGACGAGATCCCCCGACCCCGAATTGTCCTGGATCTTACTCGCGGTTGAAGTGTTTTGTCGCCGTGCTCGGTAAGATGTCGCCCGATGGAGGCTTGATCTCTTACTTCTTCAAGGAGGTCAAGGTGCTCTGTTGAGCGTTCCTCGGATCCAGGCTCAAGTCTCCTAAGGCTTGGCAATCTGGTCTCGATTGGAAGTGTCGCCTCTACCCCAAACGCCAACATAAACGGAGTTTCTCCAAATGCCGGTCGTCTTATGGGATGTTCGTATGTCCACAAAGATTGAGGGTAGTTCTTCTCGACCATGCTCCTCGAGCTTCTCCGAGTCTTGTCCTGAGGTCTTGCAGGATGATCCGATTTGTAACCTCGGCTAGGCCATTGCTCTGAGGATGTGCAACCGAGGTGAGGCGATGGTCTATTCCCAAGTTGGTGCAAAAGCTTTTGAACTGCTGGTTATCGAATTGTCTCCCATTGTCGCTATGAGGACCTTGGGTATTCCGAACCTACAAATGATTGACTTCCAAACAAATGACCTCAACTTTGGTTCCGAGATTGTGGCTAGAGGCTCGGCTTCGGCCCATTTGGTGAAGTATTCCACAAAGAACGGCAACGAACTTCAATTGTCTCTCGAGCGAGGGGGAATGGACCTAAGATGTCCACTCCCCATTGCTCGAAAGGGGCCGAGCAATGAATTGTGGTGAGGTCCTCGGTGGAGCGTGGATGACGTTGTCGAATCTCCGACACTTGTCACATTTCTTTACATAGTTCGCGGCATCCATCTTCATGGTTGGCCGCAGTACCCGTATCTTATAAGTTTAAAGGCAAGTGCCCTAGCACCTTGATGATTCCCACATATTCCCTCGTGGACTTCACGCCTAGAGCTTGGGAAGCTTCAAGGATCGAGGCAACGAAGATATAGAAGTGTGAAACTTCTATTTAATAACACTCCGCTCCTTATGCAATACCTTGGTGCTCGGGCTCGAACACTCCTCGCCATACGCCGATCATCCGGCAAACTCCCACTATTTATGAACTCAATTATTGGGTCCATCCAAAGACGGCTCATGCTCGATGTCCATGACAGAGGTGACCGACTTATGCTCGGTCGTTACAAATTTGACGCGGAATCAGTTCGGTCCTGTGCCATCCACCCCCAGGAATATGAGTCTGGACAAGGCGTCGGCCTTACAATTTTCAACTCTGGAGATCTTTACAATTTCACAACTTTTGAATCGTCTTTGAAGATCATGAACTTTCAGCAAGATGTGCTCATCTTCTCATCCTTTCTCTCGAAGGTACCTTCAATCTGTCCGACCACTAGTTGCGAATCGCTGAAGATTTTTATGTGCTCAAGCTCGAGACTGATGGTGAGCTCTTGTGCAATTATGACTGCTTCGTATTCTGCCTCATTGTTCGTAGCGTCAAACTCGAAACGGAGCGCACATTGTATTTCTGTGCATCTGTTCGGGCTGATGATTATGAATCCTGCACCCGAGCCCGAGCTATTTGATGCTCCATCCACAAATATTTCCCATGCTTCCGTGATGTCACCGGCTCGGGCTATCCGCCGGCCCCCGAGGCCTTGGGGTGAGTTCTCACGATGAAGTCAGCTAAGGCCTGTGCTTTAATTGATGGTCGAGACTTGAATTCAATATCGAATTCGCCGAGCTCAATCGCCCACTTCAATAACCTTCCGACACGTCGGGCTTCGAAGTATATGTTTCGAGTGGTTGATTCGTCAACACAACAATCGTGAGACCGAAAATATTGCCTTAACTTTCTCGCCGTTACTACAAGGGCAAGAGCTAGTTGCTCGGCCAAGGTATACCTTGTTTCCGCATCAAGCAATACCTTGCTCACATAGTAGATTGGTTGTCGAGTCCTCGCCGACCTCTTTACCAACACGCCACTTACCGCATTTTCGAGAGATCGCCAAGTATAGAAGTAGGGTATCCCTGTGCTCGGTCTTGTGAGAACCGGTGGGGTTGCCAACGTTTCTTCACTCTCCCGGAGGGCGTCTTCACATGTCTGGTCCCATTCGAAATTATGATTTCCCCCGAGTGCTTTAAAGAATGGAAAGCATCCGTTTGGCTGTACGGACATGAACCCGTCAAAGGCGGCGATGCGGCCACCAATTTCTCGAACCTCTTTCTTGCTCCTAGGGATTGCATTGATGTAATTGCATTTATCTTGTCCGGTTGGCTTCAATTCCTCTCGTGTGTGATCATGAAGCCCAAAAATTTGCCCGAGGCCACTCCGAAGGCACATTTGGCCGGTTCAATTTCATTCTCGTATTTGCGTAGGGTGGGGAATACTTCTTCTAAATCGCTATGTGCAGCCTCCGCTCGCTTGCTCTTGACTACCATGTCATCCACATAGGCCTCAATATTTTTACCGATCATCTTTGCAAAGATTTTGTTGATGAGCCTTTGGTATGTTACTCCTGCATTCTTCAATCCGAAGGGCATGACTCTCAGAGTAGTATACGGTCGAGTCACCATGAAAGATGTGTTCTCCTGGTCTTCCTCAGCCATCATGATCTGATGATATCCCGAAAATGCATCGAGGAAGCTGTATAGTTTATATCCCGACGTGCTGTCTACGAGGTTATCAATCCGAGGCAAGGGGTAGCCGTCCTTCGGGCACGCTTTATTCAGCATCCGTAAAGTCAATACACACTCTCCATTTTCCGTCGGGTTTCGACGAGCACAACGTTGGTGCCGGCGCCGGATACTGAACTTCCCGAATAAACCGAGCCTTGATTAGTTTATCGATCTCCTCCCGGATGACCTCTCGTCGTTCTGGTGCGAACTGCCTCTTCCTTTGTTTGATCGGTCTTGCTCCGGGATTGATATTGAGTTTATGGACCGCAATACTTGGTTCTATCCTGCATGTCTTCAACGCTCCAGGCAAATACGTCTATGTTAAGTGACGTATTAACTTACCAAAGGACTCCCAACAAATTGGTGTCAAGATCCCGACCAATCGTCACCTTCCTTCCGGGCTCGAGCTCGACCTCTACCACTTCTTCCACCTAGAGCAAGTCGGTCACCGTTGTCAAGCTCAGTCCGATGACGAGATTTGCATGATCGAGGAATTTATTCCCCGCACACTTGTTACATAGCACCGTCTAGTCGCGATCGGTCACCCCGCACTACTCCAACACCACTGTTAGTAGGGAACTTCATGGCAAGGTGGAATGTTGAGACGATCGCCCTAATCTTGTTGAGCAATGGCCTCCCTAGGATGGCATTGTAGGCCATTGAAATACGAACGACTCCGGAAAGACGTGATTCGCCACCCGCTCCGATCCGATCCCAACGTAAGTGGAAGATTGACGATTCCCTCTCGGGATGATTGTTCCTCCCCAAACCCTTGAAGCGGAGTTTTAACGACTTTGAGCTGTTCGGCCGAAATTCCCATCTTAGAGTAGGCATCATAGGAGAGTACGTTCGCCGCGCTTCCATTGTCAACCAATATCCTCTTCACCTCAAAATTTGCAATGATCGTCACATGACCAAAAGGCTGTCGTCATGTGGGTGTGACAGCCTTCCATGTCTTGTAACCCGAAGGTGATTTCTTCCATATCCTCGCCGTTGTCCTCGAGCTCGGACTATACCGCCGGCGTATCGCTTACGCCCACCGTTTGAGTCCCTCCGTACGCTACACCTCCAACAATAACGTTGATAGTTCCCGCAGTAGGCTTGTCATTCCTTCCTCTCGTCTGGGACCCTTCCCGTTATCATTGTCGTTCCTGCGCTTATCATGACCGACATATGAATTTAAGTACCCTCTTTTATCAAAGCCTCGATCTCATGCCGGAGGGCTTTACGCTTTCGCTATGTGCCCGTGGTCCCGTGGTAGTCGCAATACTTGCTCCCCGTCCCGAGCATCGTGGAGATCGCATTCTCGATGGCCATTTAAACCCCTTCATGTCCTTAATCTCCATCGAATATTAAACCTTGAAGTGTTCACGGCTAACGACGTCTGGTCGCGTCTCATGCCTATGCATGCTCTTTTTAGTTTCTTGTCGAGGATTGAATTCATGTCGCCTTTTATGTTCGGGTCTATCCAAGGTCGGTGAAAACTTCTCCTGTTCATTGTCTCCTCCATATTGATGTACTTTTCTCGCTCGGGTAAGTAGCTCGGTCACGACTTCGGCGGGTTTTTTGAGAGAGACATCTTGAAGGCATCGCCCTTATAGCATATGTGAGGGCCGAGATTGCCGCCGCGATGTGAAGGTCTGCATCTCGAAGCCTTTCCTTGTTGAACTTGGTCATGAAGTCTCGCAGGGACTCATTCGGTCCCTGCCTGAGCTGCATTAGGGATGCCGCCGTCTTCCTGATGCGCTTGCTACTGGCGAAGAAAGCGGAGAACTTGTCGGCTAGGTCAGAGAATGTGGCAATAGAATTGGTCTCCAGTGTCGAAAACCAATCCCTAGCAGCGTTTGTCGTTGCTTGAGGAAAAGCTGCACATTACGTGGTCTCGGTGCCACTGAGGTTCGCATGACGTCCGTATACACGTTGAGATGGTTGGTAGGATCGAAGAATGCTCCATCGTACTCCTTCATCCGGGAAGCTTGAACTCCGTCCGGAGCGGATATGAGAGCACCTCCGGCGTGAAAGGAGTGTTAGGGGTGAAACTCGTCATGCCTCGGGTTCTCTTTTGAAGTCCAGCTGTAATTCCATCCTGTATGATCTTCGCTATCTCTCCTGAATCCATGGCGACTCGCCTCGGGCCGGTGCTCTGGGTGCCAAACCCGGGGCTCCGGCCCCACCAACGTCATAAGCTTCTCGAGAACCCCGAGCTCGGGCGTCCTCCATGAACCCTACGTTGTCCTCTACCGTTGGTGCCGGCTATCGTTTCGTTGGTTGGATTAGCATTCCTTCGCTTAGCAAGCGGGTCAAAATCGTCACTATCGCCGGTTCTTCGAAGGCGGCCGCATCTACCACCTGTGGCTGGGCAACTGGTGCCGTAGATGTTGCCTCCTGATGTTCCTGGGGCTCCTCCATCGGTGGCTGGCTTGGTGCGGGGGAAGTCGTTGGACGAAGACCTGAACGTGTGTTGACCATGGCTTTTGGTAGCGTTTCCCACAGACGGCGCCAATGATGCTACCAAAAATCGCACCTGTCGACTTCCGAGCTTGGACGATCGAGGATGGGCACGAACGTGGTCTTCTCGGTACTCCAAACAAAGGCGTCGAGGCGTGTCCTCGTCGCCTCCGATGCTTAAGTTAGAGAGAGAATTTATGAAAGTAATATATGTCAGAACTTGTGTGAAATTTTTGTGTACCCGATAATGAATGTGAATGATGTATTTATCGAGGTAAGTGGTAGACTCCCAAAGAGGACTCGCAATGTTGAGTTGTCTAGGACTCTTTGTGCAATTGGGAGTTTTAGTGTGGTTGACTTCGAATTACCCACGTGTCTGTATGGACATGGAACTGTAGTAGTAGAATTCTCTCGTAATGATGAAACACATTCTCACAAGGACTCTCGCTGGTAGGCGCAGATCGACCTCGAGAGTATGAGCCCGAGGAGGTCGAGCTTAATTTGGGCCCTCGGAAGCAGACCGACTCCTGGATATGCCGCTTCTGGAGACTCTTCAAGGATTGGTATCATCAAATAGCATTATTCTAGTTTGATAAATTGATTTTCTAGTTTGAATTCAAAATTATTTATGACTATTTTGAATTGGGGATAATATTTTTATGAATTGGACAAGTAGCATTAGGTGAATTGAGGATAGGTGAAATTGGCCCCACATTGTAGACAAGACATGCATTAGACGACGCAAGAAATGTGTTGATTGAAGCATTGTATCGTAATATGAATTAAGCTCCTTTGCCGTATGAAATTTGCCCACCCTGGCTGACCTACTCTCACATTCGACTGGGACCCGTGTCAACCCCACACGAATAAAAAGTGCAAAAACATACTTCCCACCCACCCCTATTGTGTGTGTATGTCACCTGAGGTGTCAAAAAAATTCTGGCACCCTAGCTTGATTGTATCAGAATATAGGGTGCCTTTGTAAGATAGGTTAAGAAATAGGCAAATAGCTGGGAGGGAGGGTCACTTCATTTTTCTATTATTGCTGCTACGATGACGATGGTCTTGCCACGAAAGATTTACTTGTCTGATTTTGTATTTATAGAATTTCAGTAAAATCCTAAATTTATCCTGTCTTCTTATTGGTGATCCATCCATCTCCGCAGGTTTAGTACCATAGACTATGTTGATGTTGAAAGGTGTTTCCAATTCAAGTTCTATAGCGGTGCAGGCATTCTAGCAAATTGAATAGCTAGTTATTTGCAACGCAAAAGACAAAGAGTAAATAGATTCTCAAGTACCTTTCTTTATTGAGCCAATGTTGAGAGTTGAGACTGAAACTTGGTTTGGACTAAATTGTCAAGCTAAATTTGAAGTAAACTGGTTCTGATTAGAATTTTTAATTTCCCAAAAGGAAAAGTCATTTTCAATTAGTTGGGGAAAATTGAAAGTTCATCAACAACTTGGATTTTTCAGCAGGAGTAATGCTATTCATCCCCAATCGGCGATTTAAAATACAGTACTAAACATGTGGGTAATGCAAGATTAAACGATGAAATAAAAATAAATAAGCTCATTTAATTTCACCTATCATTTATAAACACGATCGCGTTTTCATCCCCACCTATATTTAATAACATTACTCTTTCAGCAGTTTCTATCCTAAAATTTAGATGGTCCACATGGTATAGAGTTGTGGACCACGCATCATAAATTGAGATGGCAACATAGTTTTATATATATACATATATGTTTTGGTGAAAATCCCAATAAAAATGGGAACAAACTTTTAATGTTGTAATAATTAGATGTTGGCATGACTAGCTGAACGTTTGTAAATATTAAGGCAAAGAATGGGAAGCTTTTTAAAGTGAAAATCTGTGTCGGAAAGAGTAGTAGAAGAAGAAGAATCTGGAACAATTTAAAACTAGAAAGGGCACTTTCATCTACCTTACCAATATTGTGACTTTTTGTATCCTGAAATTGCGCAGCTTTACAACTTTTTGAACATAAATTATGAATTGCCCACCTTTCGTTTATCTACTCTGTTTTTGCAAAGGACATGTTGCCCCAAAGGTAAAATTGAAGTGTATTCGTAGGTTATGGTAGCGATCCATTTCACCATTTTGAATATAATTGATGATGCATTATCTATAATCACACCCACCATCAACCCTTGTTGCCTAATATATTCGATTTTGATCCCATTATTCTGTATGGCATTTCAAAACTCTCCGAAATCTTGAAACACTTGATCAAATGAGCCCTTTGGGATACCATTTGATGCCACTTTTCACATCATATTCATTTCTTCAGAATTATGTTTGTCAATTCTACAGATATATATATTAGCTAACGTAACAAAAGAAAAGGGTGTAAGTCATGTATAATGATTCCTTCTTCCACAGCGATCAAATTCAAATTATTATTATTTTGTTTCTCTTTTGCTGCTTATCCTCCATGAGAGCACCTTTTCCCCCATTCATTATTATGATGGCCCAAGTTTGCATTCTCACTGGTTGAAGTGAAGCATACATGCCCATGATGCTTCCATAAATATGCAAAGAATGTCTATTTACAGTTCACCGGCCTACTAAAGCAGAACAGTATACACAGACCAAATCTACTCTAGATGAAACACCATAAAATTCATAACAGTACAGTAACTTTTTCTTCTCTTTTCTTTTCTATGGGAGGTCGGTGCATGTAGGAAGGCTATACAACTATATAGTAAATCGTTTAACAAAGATCAGAAATACAACTGCCAGCACTGACCTGCTTCGACCTCAGAGGGACAGTAAGGACACTTGAAAGGCCGTTTGCTATTATTTTTGGACAGCTTTGTAATAGATTGCTTACACAGTACATGTCCGCATGACATCAGCATAGGTGGGTTCTCTTCACTTGCCATATCCCGGCTCTCTGGACAGACAAACATCGAATGGAACTGGAATTCTCTGTCCAAATCCAGGGGCACGGGTAATTGTTTCATGGATTGCCATTCATGCTTTATGTTAGTCATCACATTCATCAGCTTTAGAAGAGTTGGCAACCCCTGAGCTCCAGCTGATATTGTCACACTCAACGGACTCTCATAAGATTGCCCAATAAGGTTGCAGAACTGCCTGGTGAACTCCTCAGCCAATTTGTCCCAGTCCACGGGGGATGATAATTCGGAATATGGAGATGAGTCGAGTCTTCCGGCCCATAAAAGACAAGCCATAAGCTTTTCAATTTCAGCAATACGACTGGTAGCATTAGGAGCAAAAAATGTTCTAGCATACTTCAGAGCTTCATCTTGGCCATTGTTCTGCAAGATCTCCACAAACTGAAGGCGATGAAGCTTCAATTCAATGTCAGATCCACTTCGTTTAAGTTGTTCATTGTTGGTGGCAGCCCAATTCAGAGCAGGCTCCAGGTTCTGGGATTTCATGGCTTCAAGTATCCCATACATTTCCAAGAAAGGAGATTTATCAGCTGCAGCTTCTGGTTCCCTGGACTCGTGTATGAAAAAATCACCAATATCAAACTGACCCTCCCGGTAGAAATGACCGGCTATTATTTGATTGACAGTATGAATATCAAAATCGACATTATGAAAAGCCTTTGATATATCAGGATTGAAGGATTTCTCGATGATCTTTGGATACTTGCTCAACACACAGTTCAGTTCCTTGCGTGCGCCTTCTAGTTGGCTGAGTGGAGCAATCTCTTTCCACTTGGTTTTTACCTCGCCAAGGATCAACTTATGATCAGTTGCAGATGCAGAATCTTGACTTGATTGTATTCTAGATAAAGTTTGTTCTATTTCTTGTCCAATCTGTTCAATTATTTCTCGAGATTTTGAGGATGACGATTTCTGCTTCTTTGTAACACGATCAAATGCATCCATGATGGAACTCAGCTCCATTTTAAATTCTGAAGTTCCTGAATGGAGATGTTGAAAAATTAATCAATGACTACCTACAGGAAGTGATATAAGACAGATTCCAAGAACAAGGCTGCTTCATAGAAGTACAAATAGCAAACAAACATGTAGAAACTCCTAGGTCACACGAAGGAGGAAATGGATGAAAAGAATACAAGATAAGATGAAAAAAAAAAATCACTTACCAAATAACAAATAACATCAATATAATAAAACCATGGAGTATGCATGAAATCTACATCATCTTTCATTGGTGTCGACAACAATAACAGCTATGCCAATGCTGTAAATGAAGTCTGGATTTAACTAGATTGAATAATACTAATACAAATGCACATGCAACACTGAAAAATCAGGAAAAGAAGTATATTATTATAAGCATCTAAACAAAAATAGATCATTCCCATTTCCCAGTGGAGGGCTGAACAATGGGGGATGGGGAGAGGAGGTTTTTTTTTTTCACTAAATATCCAATGGTGTTCATCTGAGATATACTATTTCAAAGGCAATTTTGGTGTACCACTACACTAGAAGTCCAGAAATGTTGGTCTTGACTGGGCATTGGCAGGTTAGGCTATGTTGTACCGGCATGGACATGGACACGGACACGGACACAGACACGCAACACAATGTGATGGACTCGCCGACACGTAATTTTTTGAACATATCAGGGACATGTAGATTTAAATTCTTTAAAATTTTGAATTTTTATACTTTTTAACATAGGACACAACATGCCATATAAAATACTTGCTCCAGAAATGTCTCTAAAATCTCTCTCGAGTGATACAAATTCAAAGAAAATAAAGAATAAAAATGTAAAGAAATGTTGGTCTTGATTGGGTATGGGTGGCCTATGTTGCAAGAACATGGACTTCGACACGCAACACGACAAGATGGACTCGCCAACATGTGATTTTTCAAAAAAGTAGAGCACACATGTATCAGGGACACGTCGAGTTAAATTCTTTAAAATTTTCATTTTTTATATTTTTTTTTATAGAACAAAACACATGCCATATCGAACACTTGCTTGAGAAATATCTCTAAACCATTTCTTGAGTGATATAAATTTAAAGAATATATGAATATAGGAAACAACATTTGGTTTATCTTGCCATGTCATGGAGTGTTCAAAGAGTGTCGATGTCTGACACACTATACGTGTTGAACACGGATGCCACCCTAATAGAAGTCTCCGTGCATCGTAGCTTACATGAAGTGATCACGCAGAAGGTGAGAGGAAATGACAAAAACTGAAAAGGAAAAATGTAAATACTTCTTTAGCCACTGTATTACTATTTTTTGAAGATAGCAAACATGCGTCCGGTTAGGGAAAACCAGAAATCCGTCCCCATTTTGTTTTCAAGACCGGTTAAAAAAGCTGGTAGTATAGTTAGCACCTCCACTTATTTGTATGCATGCTAGAGCCTCGAAAGGAATTTCCAACTATGTTGGGAAAAAGGATCCTTTTTGTATATAATAATAAATACAATTTACCTTATTCTTGTTTGTAGTACATGCATGCTACTTCAGTAGATTTCACTTTATTTAATTCAAATTTAATTTAGGTTTATTCTGTAAAATAAAATTTCCAAAAAGAACTCGTTATATTACCAGTCTATGTGCAATCTTTAATCTTCTTCATGGTTTTGAGGATCAAATTAAAGACAATTGGATCATCTTATAACACATTGTTAAGTCCAGCTGAAAAAAAAATTGTGCGTCCATGCAAACGTACGTCTGTTTGACTGTTTCCTTATAGAAAATGAGCATGACTTAGAATTGCAAATAAAATCTTAATAACACAAGGTGACACTAGCACCTTCTCAAATTATGCAAGGAACCAATCAATGACATAAATAGTAACTACTGAACAAAAATTTTCACACTTCAAAAAATGAAGTTGAACAACAAAAGTGACAACACAAACACTAAATGAGCAAATCCAAAAAAATAAGCAAGGCACACCAGTCTGTTTATGCCAAGATTATAAAATTTTTGGTTCTAGTACAGTATATATTCAGAATTACCATCAAATTTTAGTAACTTTCAGCAAATATATTAGTTAACCCTGCCGTATAACTAGGATTCCTATTTTCATTTCAACAATCAATCCAGTATCAGAAAGAAAATACCAATGTCAAAACAGCAAATTAAATGTATATAAGAGGTAAACCAAGAGGACAACCTGATAAAATTGAAAGTTACAGGCTCAAATTGTCTTCAACCATACCTGGAATAGACGAAAATATATATCAATGGGATGTTGCTAAAAGGCAAGTTGCATTGGTGGGATACAGAGTGGTGTAATCTTTCTATAATTTTAGAAAAAGTTTTAGAATTTGCTCATGCCATCCATCCGCACTTTAAAAAAGACAACTTATCCAACTAGAAGATCGTAGGACAGCATAAGCACATAATAACATCGTCATGGTAATAGAACTAAGAAGGCATTGGAATGACAACTTATAAAAACAATAAACAACGAGAACCTTAGTAGTAGCAATATCCATGGAATAGGCATGAATCGCCAAATCGAGCGGAACCTCACAATGACGCTTCATGAAAGCCTTATGTGATGACGTTTTCAAGGCGTAAGTTTCAAATGGTTCTTTTAATCAATGTGCATGACATTCTGTTTTCTAACGAGTGTAATGACTACTTATTTTTTAAAACAATTGTGCATATCAGTGAGACAAGTGGCGGATGGAAAATTAATTAAGAAATTTACAGAGAATATATTATTTTTATAATCATTGATTATTTTAAAGCAAGACCTAGAACCTAGCACATTATCATTTTTGACAGATAACCTAAAACATTTTGCGAGATTACGTTTGCCTTCAGGCTTTAGTAAAATATAAAGATGGACCTATAACTACAGTACTCTTCTATTTACGTTTCTTCCATTTCTTTTCCGCGTCTTTCTTTTGTGGGGGGGGTAAAATAGAATTGCATTCAGATCCAAAACGAACAAAAGATACTTCACATGAACGGGACTGGGTTATAGGTAGCGTATGCTGTCTGGCTATAGATGCACCACCATAACTGTTTGACTACAAATATAACCAGTCTCAAAAAAATAAAGGTATAGATTATTTATCAGTATCCATCAGCACTTCACATTAGAAATGGCGTCACATCCTCAAAGATATATTGCAAAAGTGAACAAAGAAGCTTCGAAATTATGAGGCGCGTGTAATTGTGCATGCACAGGAGCAGAGAATCAAAGACAGTTGTTTCCTCAGTATTAGCATAGCTCAAATTGACATAATTGTAAAAAATATTTAATTATCTCATAGGGACCGCAAGGAATTTATACAAAGCTAAGTTAAAGAAATTCTGATTTTTCACCAATTATATTAATTTCATGGAAAATCAAGTAAATTGAAGGTACTGAACAAAAAAGAGTTACTTACCAATCAAACAAGCATGGAAATTACGAGGAAGGACAAACAGAACTGGAACGAGATCGAGATTCGAGAGAATAGCATTCAAATAGAATAAATTAAGGTTGATTCGCAACTTCGTACAAAGATTAAATGATTTTACAAATCGATACATCATATAAAGATACGGAAATAGAATAGCTTGTTTTGCATACCTGAAGAAGAGCAGAGGAAGAGTGTGAAATGGAATGAGGAGTGATTGGGGGCAGTGAGGGAAGAGATTCTTTTGCTTCAAAGTTAGGAATTCAACATCCTCAAATGACGGTTTTGTCCCCGAAGGTTTCCAGTGGGTCGGCTTCACGTTAGCCCAGGCGAATCTTAGTTGATTTTAAGGGAAAATTACATAAAAACAAGTATTTGAAGATTGAAATTCAAAAATCAAGGATCAAGTTTTATTATTTAAAAATCAGGTAATATATAAAAGCTCTAATCATAATTTTTCACTTATTCCCTCCTCCACCCTATGTGAATGGACTGTGATGCTGCTGTAATAGAAGGAGATCGGAGCCTCTTCGTGCGGAGGTGGAGCAGATGGGCTTTGCGGCGGTAGCGACGAAGCTCGAATCGCCGCGAGTTGGGGGCGGTAGCGCGACGCTGCAGAAGCTTCAACCACCCTTAATCCATTTTCGCTGGTCAGAATGAGCTCGAATTGTCGCAAGTTGCGATGGTATTTGGTGGTGTCTCTCCGTTGGTGGCGGTGTATTTAAGATTTTAGTTGAAGACGGATGGTGGCTGAAATTTTTGAGGCGGTGGTGGTTTTTTCTGTAGGAATTTGAGGCGGCGCGGTGGTTTCGTTGGACTGAAGGTGGCTAAAATTTTTGTTGATGGTGGCGGCAGAGGTTGTGGATCTGATAGTTTGAGTATTTTTGTTGAATTTGGCAGTGGATCTGATAGTAACAATGGTGGTATGTAGTTGCAAATGGTGATTTGTTGGTGGTGGCGATGCGGTGACTGGGATGGTGGTGGATCTCGCAGCTGCGAAGACGGGTGGCGGTGGTGTTGATGACGATGGTGTGTGACAACTTGACAAATTACTTGGTTACGTGTGACCAAGATTAAACTATGGTTTTAAAATTTGATAATTTGTGACTTGAAAAGTAATTTGTGACCAACAAATTTTGAAATCTGTGACCAATAGCTAAATTGTGACCTGTAATGTTTTTGATTTGTGACCAATAAAATTTTAATTTGTGATTTCGAAATAATCTGTGACTTATAAAAAATTTGATAATATGTGATCAATAAATAAATTATGACCTATATTTATGTGTATGTGACCATTATTATATTTAATTAATAAATATATTTAATTAATAATATAAATACCTGAATTTTGAATTTTTAAACTATAAATCTGATTTGTGAATTGGTGTAAATTATACACCTGATTTATGATTTTTTCCCTTGATTTTAAGGGAAAATTACATAAAAACAGGTGTTTAAAGATTTATTTTTATAAATCAGGTTTGGAAGTTATTTATTCAATTTTCAGGTTTTTATCATTTTAATTAGATAATAAATCTTTTAATTAATTGATGTGCATATCCCGTTAATTGTGGGTTTCAAATTGGTTTATATCCCAACTTCCATTTTTATTCAAGCCCTATTTTCTCTCAAGTACTATCTCGTCTACCACGTTTCCAAAATCAACCGTGATAAATCTCTAAACTCCACCCAAAATCCAGTGCATTCCGTTTTGTCTATAGTGTAAGTATCTCTAGTAAGTAGCGATTAGCAATGGCGAAAACAAATGATGAAAAGAAGGAGAAGAAGACGGAATGTGAACTAAGTGTATTATGTAATTTGTGGCTGTGATCGCTATCATGTTGCATCTGTGACCTGATATAAACTTCTGCTGCAGGTTGGGGGTTTATATTTTGGAAGTTTTTTTTGGAATTGAAATTCACAGAGAGTGTAATGGATCTGTGACCTACTTCTCACATGTCATTGAGATTATAATGGGTTTGTAACCTAATTTCGTCACTTGTTATATGATTATACTCGTATGTGACTTGAGTGTATTATGTAATTTGTAGTTGTGGCCGCTGTCATGTTGCATCTGTGACCTGATATAAACTTCTATTGCAGGTTGGTGGTTTATATTTTGGAAGTGTTTTTCGGAACTGAAATTCACAAAGAGTGTAATGGATCTGTGACCTAATTTTGTCACATGTTTTATGATTATAAGCGTATGTGACCTGAGTGTATTATGTAATTTGTGGATGAGACCCATATCATGTCTCATCTGTGACCTGATATAAACACCTGCTGCAGGTGTGGAAATCCATACTACCACAACATAAATGTCGAATTTACTCTCAGTAATTATCAACCTCAAAGAACTCCACTGGCCAGAAGCTAAATTTGTGACCTGAGATAAACACCTTCGAATTGTAACCTGGAAGCCCGATTGTACTATCGCCAATTGTTGTCAGGGGAGGGAGTCCATTGAACCGAAGCTGAAATTGTATTTTAGGGAAGGTATTTTAGAGAGTCTTCATTGCAAGCATAATTCATGGAATATAATGTAACAGAATATTCCTAGATCGGTAGGATGGTGGAGCTGGATTTGTTAATATATTACAATTAATATTTAACTAATTACTAAATACCTGATTTTTGCAACTTTGAAACTTAAGGCCTGAATATTGATTTTGTTATAGTTAATACCCGACCCATGAATTTTTCACTGATTTTAATGGGGGTAGGTCACGTAAAATAATATATAATATATTAAATATCACGTCAAGTGAAAATAATTTTTTGGATAATTTTAACCCTATTATAATTCAATTATTTCAATAATACTTTACATTTCGTTTTTTAATATGCAATAAATACTATAAAATCTTTGTTATATATGAATTTCGTGTTATTTCTTCTCAATAATTAACATTCATATTAATCCAAATTCAATGAATCTTGACTTGATATATCTTGATTTACATAAATCTAAAGTTATTATAAATAAATTTATTTATATTCATGAATCTAAAAATTTTAATGGGTGTTTGAATTCATGTATTAGCAATTAATTCTTATATATGTACTGAATGTAGTATAAAATGTTGTTCATTTGTAGTATTTCATTATCGCAAAAAAATTGAATCATAAAAGTTGAATTTTGAAAGTACAATTTTTTTCTCTTAAATTTCTATCCAAAATTTTATTTTCTTTAGTTTATTTGAAACTTATCAAATCCTCCTAATAAATGGTATCAAATATTACCTTTACAGCATCTATAAATAATTTAAGAATAACGTGTAATGTACGTTTAACTCCGACTAATTTGGTTAAAGTTGGAGTGGTTTGTGGGACAAATTTTATAAGTTATGGTTACCGGTATTCATCTGCAATATTTTGTTTCAATTGTTAATTAACCATATAAATAAAATAATGTTGTTGGTGGTAATGAACGCACAATATAAATCCAATCGATGAATAACATGACATCAAATAAGGAAAATATGGTGGATTTGATGGTCCTGATTTTCCACTACGGTCTTCATTTGTGTTAAATTTCATGGTTTTCAAAGAAAAATCATATAATTGTTTTCCTCTCATCAGCGTTTTGATTCCAACGATGGTGATAGTGGACTTGGAGTCGAGGTGGAGGTGGTACAAATGAAAGTTTTGGTGCTGGATTATGCAATGGCCAGGAACAAGAAACGTTGTTAAGGAGAGATTTTAAATAATCTCAATGATTGATCTCAATTAAATAATGAACTTTAATTAGGTAGAGTTTGTTTGAAGAATAAAACCAAGTGTATAACATTTGTCGCCAAACATGGTTGACAACTATGAGTTGTCAAAATTTTAACATGTGATGTAGAAAATAGTTTTTTAAAATGGATGGATATGATAATATCAATAAGATGTCATTAACTAACGCCAGTATACGAAAGATAATTCATTGAAAAATGAGAATTTTTTTTTGAATTTGCCTGTAATATTATTTTATTTAAAAATGTATGGTTGAAAATAAAATAGAGAATAATGTATTCTGAAAAATAATATGGATCAAACAAGGGCATAATATACTTGTCAATTAAATATTGACAAAAATTATTGAATATTCAATATTCTGGAAGTACTAAAAAAAATTCCGCTTACGAAAGTAGTCATAAACACGAGCACTCAAAATTTTCAGTCATCATTCACAAATATAATTTAAAGATTATTATAGACATTAGAGAGTTGGAGGTGTGGTTAATTCAGAGGTGTCGGTGGTGGATTTTGAGGTGATGCTAGTTTTGGTGGAAGATTTGATAGAGGCGTAGGTAGGGGCATTGGATTTGATGGTGGCGAAAGAAGGGTACAAGTTGTGGTGCAAGGGCAAGTGCTGGTTTTGAATAGGTGGCAGAGGTTGCCAACAATGATGGGTGGTGGTGATAGCAACGACTACAACCTACAGGGGTCCAGTGATTTATGTTACCCCTCGATTCTGAGGTCCAGTGAAATAAGGCCACGCGGGCAGGAAGTCAACAATAGAAGTCAAAGAAGTCTCAGTAGGTGAAGCACACAAAAGTAATCAAACGACCGAGGTCCCTACACAGCGACCGAAGCCTTCACACTGCATGACTAGAAGTTTGGAAAGAAACTAACACCCTCCACTTGGAAACCACCTCGGATCTCTCCGAGGCACTCAGTTCGTCCGAGGCTTACGAAATCGACGTTGTATCCTTGTAAAAGGTTCGATTTGAGGATCTCTCTAAAGTGATTGATGTAACGCTTGTAATAAATTTGTCAGTGTGTTAGCCTACTGCATATGGTGATTGATCTCTTATCAAAGTATTAATTGTATGAGCAGACAGTGATGTGAAGCCTTATTAAAGGAGATAAGATCACGTGGCTCCAATCCAACGGTCACTACGTTAGTCAAGCCAATATAAATGGATCATTTTTGTAATTAGAAATGGTTTTTGGACCATTGTGATAAAGGAGAACGTATAATCATATATTTGGCCCATACACATGAACTCTGAAGAAAGAAGAACCATATTAACATCTTATATATCTTTCCACATATTTCGGCCCACGATCTCATAGATTAGTTTGATCTCAATCCGGCGATCGTTGTTAGCGCGATCGTCTTCGTTCCACCGTCGAGCTTGAACAATTTTATCTCTCACCGTAAAGTACATCCTGCGTCCACCTCCTCACTATTACCGTCATCATTTCGTTAGGAACGCGTCAGAATCGTACTTGACTTGGCATGAGTGGGCCTGACATCTGTTGATTCATTTTTGGAGCTCAACAAATTATAAAAAGCATCATGCGTTTCAAATAAGTGTAATATTGGTGTTATGCCTCAATTGACGGTTCCCAAAATAATTGATATAACAATTCACTACTGCCCCAGCCCTACCTAGCCACTATATTTTCATCTCATAGCCAATATTCATCCTATTCTATTATAAAAGTTCACGCAATATGCTATTCCAAAAATAATATAAGTTTAAACTCTCAAACTACAATCTTGTCACTATAACTATTATTAACACAATTTTCTTCAAAGTTGGTCCTCTTTTTATATTGGAGGCTCATATCTAAAGCAACTCCTACATTCATAATCACCACTTCTACTGATTTGATCGTCTGAGTTTGCACAGTCAACCCTACCTCCACTGGAGGAAGTTACGCGTGTTAACGATTTGTCCAAGTGTGCATGAATTATGCTTACGTAGACGCAGAAGGTCTTGAAATCTGGTGACCATGTTGGAGGTATAAAATTTGGGATCAACAATTGTTATATCACTTATGCAAAATAAGAGTTTTGCAATTAAAAACATTGAATAAAAATAATTTATGCTTATGGTCAAATTTTATGTACCATTTTTCTCTTCAATCCAAAAAGGTTGTCTTCGTCCGAAGGTTCAACCGATTAGGTATGGCAGTGGGTTGGTATGGGGCGAGTTAGCCACTCCTGTCTCTTATCTCGTCATGTATTTTTGTTACATTTTCCCGTCCCTATACCCGGTTAAAACGAAAAGGAACGTTGTATTTTTTTGTTAATTTATTTAATAAATATTATTTTTTCAATTTGTTAAGAGTAACGCACGTTCTCTTTAAAAATGATGATAAATCTTTTCTTTTTGTTTGATTAAAAATTTAAATTTGAAATTAACTTTTAGTTAAGGGGGGACTATATTTTCTGTACACATGTAGCTATTTACTTGATTAAATAAGTCATGCTCGCTCCATTCGGGGCGGGGCTTGTGGATATCGGGTTGAATTAATTTTTTTGCCATCTCTACAACTGATATCTCCATAAAGTTTCAATCTTCAAGAATTTTTTACTGACTAAATTCTATTGCTAATTATCTAGCTCATCACATGTGGATTCTGTTGGGAATTTACTTAATCATGCACAATGGAAATAAAACAATTTTCAATTCCCAAACGAATCTCGCAATGTGTTTAGATAGAAACTGTGATTAGAATTATACATTTGATGAATTCCACAAACTCTTTTGCTTTTCTTGAACTCCAATGATCACGATCTCGCAATCCAAGTCCGTCCAATTGTCCACTTCCTCCAATGGTGATCCACACAGAACAAGAATGACGGCTAGTGGTTTTCTTTCTCGCTAGCAAGAATAATAAAAAATCCATATTGTATTCAAACCCTAGTAGCCTATTAATATAAGTCCAAATGGACTCGCCCATCTCATAAACTTAACTCAGTCCAATATTTAATTAATCAAATTAATTAAATCTGGGTCCATGAATTAATTAATCCAATTAATTAATTCGGGCCTATTAATAAACAACACAATCAATTAATTATCCAATACTTGTAAATTAATTAATTGGTAAATCTCATTCTTCCGATTCTCTTTTGTGTGTGACCTATTAGGTTCCCGATCACGATGCCTAACGACGTGAATTATTATTTTGATCTAATCAAATCGATAAATTAAAACGCCTTTTAATTTATCACTAATTCACTTTCGTTGTCCCGTATTGACATCTAGCAATGCTGGTCGGCAATACATGTGACGGAAAATATCACGTAGTATGACAAAACCAAACTTGTTCAAGCTAATGCGAAACTATAATCATTTCACAATATGATCCGATCAATTATGAGATATGGATATGTGTCAATCTCAATTATCGATCATATCTTTTATCCCACCGTTGTTAATGTACGTCGAAAACGCTTTTCCGACTTATGAGTTCACCTTGGCCAAGGATTTTATTATTAACTTAACTGGATAAAATGTAGATCATAATCTCTTACTATCTAAGAGTGACGAATACTCTTGATCATTCAAAACTTTCATAATATTCTTCGACATACCCGAACGATAATCAGATTAGTGCGACCCTTTGACATGAGCAACATCCAACACCACCAAAGTATGACTCGCCTCTCATATAATGTACTATGATGACCTCAAGTCAAAAGACCAATTCCACTACCGAACGTTAGAGATGAACCACTAACACTTAGATAGTTATCCATGTGGAATCTCTCAGCGGGTCTCCAATGTTTTGTTCTATAACAAAACATCCACGTGTTCACTCAAGTGTCACCACACTTTAGTTTGTGAGATCAGCCTACTTACTATACAAGTAAGAATGTCACACGCGATAGTCTATCCGTAATAACGATATCCGTATCTCGTTATTACTTCGACCACGGACGCATTTAAGATTCAAACATATGTAATTTGTATCTCACAATCACAACTCCTTGTGATTAACAAATCACCAAAACTTAAATCTACGGATTCTATTATTTAATTTATTAGAATATTAATTCAATTAAATAATAGATATTGCCATTTATATGCATTGATTATATATATATTCAAAGTGTTTATGTTCAATGTTGATTGGACCTAGGGCATAACACTTACGTATTCGACCACCAAATGGGAGTTAAAAATTAAATGTAGATGTTGCTCTTTGGCTAGATGGGAATGGTTATATTTAGACTGAGTGGTTAGGAATCACGAAGTGTACGTCCTTGTTACATTTTCAAAAAAAAAAAAATCCAGGGACAAATTTTGTCGTATTTTGTTGAGTTCTTTGCAATTTGAGAGGGATGAGCTTTGCCAATAATCATTATTTCAACAACTCTTACCTAGAATCGATTACATCAATATTTTGGTTGTGGTTAAAGACGCGTTTATTTACGATACGCTATGCCAAGAATCATTATTTGCCAATAATCATTATTTCAACAACTCTTACCTAGAATCGATTATACATCAATATTTTGCTGGTTGTGGTTAAAGACGTCGTTTATTTACGATACGCTAGGCCAAGAATCATTATTTCAACAACTTTTACCCATAATCGATTACATCAATATGCTGGATTTATGCCCAAGAGCACCATCTCCTATATATGTACGATTTATTGCACTTTTTCCTTTTATTTTTTGTACTTTATTCAACATAAAATAAGCGTCGTTGCTTATGTTCTTCCTATAAATTTTTGTAATGCACCTTTCTTCTTCGGAATGATTTGGGAAGCTCTCAAGCTTTACTTTCCATGCTATTTTGGTTTGTATGAATGAAAGTTAGACTTTTTATGTCAAAAGAAGGAAAAAAAAAAAAAAATCTCTTCGCAGGTTGCACAAAGTTTTAAGGGAAAAATTCATGAATCAGGCATTATCTATTATGAAATCAAAAATCAGGCCCCAAGTTTTTAAATTGCAAAAATCAGGTTTTCCATGAATTAATTAATTATATTTCACAATTATTAAATTAAATATTAAACAGAAATATAAAATAACCACCCCACCTCACCCCACCCCACCCCACCTCTCTTACTGCTCCGACGCCTACTCCAATGATCGGCGATTGTTCTCCGGTCACAGATTATTTCGAGGTCACAGATAAAAAAATTTTTGTAGCTCAAAATATTTTTATCGGTCGCAGATCAAAAATTTTGTAGGTCATGAATTATTTCGAGATCACAGATAAAAATTTTTGTAAATCACGATTTTTTTATCGGTCACAGATAAAAAATTTTGTAGGTCACATTATTTCGAGGTCACAAATCTAAAATTTTATAGGCCACAGATCAAAAAAAAATATATGTCACATGTCACGTATTTTCAAATTTGTTGGTCACAGATTCATTTTTTAGTTATAAATTATCAATTTTAAAGTCACATTTCAATAGTTAGGTCACAGACACAAAAAAGAACCACCATTGCCATTTATCCCGCCACAACAATAACAAAAAAGACCACCACCACACGGATTACACCGCCACCACAGATCCACCACCACTGCCCAGAACATACCACCACAGATCCACCACCTCCACAACCACACATCCCCAAATATGCGTCATTTTCTAAAATCAGATCCCATCTTCGCGACGACTACCACTAGATCCACCGCCAACCACAAACAGTGGGTCACATACATCGGTACCATCGACACCACCTCCACCCCATTGCGGCCACGAGATCCACCTCCCACCTCATCACTGTCGACAACACAGATCTCCACACCACAACCACCACCCAGCATCCCAACTATAAATTCCAAACCATATGTTCCTAAAAATCATGAGAAGGATTAGAAATAGACCACTCGTACCCAAAAAACAGATTTTGATTTGGGAAGATCACTCACTGAAATGATAAATTTGGCGCCAGGTAGTAAATATGAAAAAAAAACTGGCAAGAGAAATAGAAATAAGAGAAACAAAAATCAGCGGTGGTGGCATCTTGAGTTTTCGTAGCGGTCACATGGTGGTGACGATGGTGGCATCTCGTGAGAGAAGAGAAATGAGGAATAGAGAGACGTTGTACTTGTACTCAGCTGCTGAATCATAATCGGCATCATCGGTTGGGGCTACATAAAATCAGGTGTCGAGCGGCACCCAAACACCCACAGCAACGTCGCCACGTCACTGCAGGTGCCGCGACGCTGTGAACGGCAGCGTTGCGACGCTGCTGCCATCCACAGCAGCATCGCGACGCCGATAGAGAGGAGAAGTGAGGGAGGGGGAGGAAAGGAGGGAGAAGGGGTGGAGGCGCCGGACGGTGGTACAGGTGAGAGAGTGGAGAGAAATGAATTATTTAGGATTTGGATTATTTAATTTAATTGAAAACATCATTATTAATATTACTTGTGAAATTAAAACCTAATTTTTGATTAAATAAAGTGTAAACCTAATTTTTAAATACATCCAACTAAACACCTGGTTTTATGTAATTACCACAATTTTTAACGCTAGGAACCTAGTCTAATTTCGTGTTCTAAGCCTGCATTCATGGGCCTGTATGACATTGGTTCGTGGGCTTGCCCAAGGATGGGACGAAAATACGTATTGAAGGTTTTGCCGCTCAAATGCAACTTGTGCTAATTAGGGGACAGTCTTAGTTCCCTAAAGTAAAGATGTCTAGGGTAATTTTTTCTCAGAATAGAACGGCAATGATTAGAAGGACCACTAATGGTAAAATAATTATATGGGAAATAAAAGAAGAAGACATTAGGAGACAACTAATGTCTACATTGATGATTTTCGTCACGTAAGAAGTCAAATTCACATATTTAAATAAATTAGGGTCCGAAGCCTCATTCTTAAGGATTAAAGAGTTGGAACCAATCCAATTCAAATGTTAGGGAGTTTCCTTATATTTTTTTATTAATCAATAATGGTAAAATAGGATATGATATTATATTTTTGATTAATAAATAAATCGTAAAATAAAGATTGTGCCAACAACACTAATATATGGTGAACATCAAGGTTTCAAAAAGTTCCACAACGAATATTGCTTTTTGTACAGCTCGAAACCTTATTGAGTTCCCATAGTAGGAGATATTGATAGACCATAATACTCTTGGAATGCGGAAGTGGAATTATTCAGAAATTGAAAAAAAAATCTTTAATTCAATAAATAAAATCGTCTTGATGTTCACGTGTATGTTATATCAAAATTAAGGATTCGAATTTTTGCCTAAATTCAATGATCAATTCTAGAATTGGATCTGAATCACGAACTTTCAGCATTTTGAATCACGAGCTTCCAATTTTTAATTGCAAGAACTTGATGTTTCAAACATCCAAGTATTTTATGGTATTCTCCAAAGTCAAAATTACACCGGTTGGTGAACATCTTCTTTTAATTAAATTAAGAAACTAATTCTTGAATTAGACAATACGAAAATATGATTCTCTCCGTCTCTCCCCAAATTTGAACACTACGAAATTATGTATTATAATTGTTATAAGATTTTTATGTCCATCCAGTCTCTATTTATAGAGATAAAGATGTTCTAATTCATGTAGAATAATAATTCGAATATTAAATATGAGTTTTAATTAAAATCCAAATATGAGTTTTAATTAAAATCCAAATTCAATTAGTTTACATTTAATTACATGTGTAGCTCTAGAACTTCAATTACAATTATAATATAAAAATATTGTTATTTTTACATCAACAAAATTATACTATATGGGTGCATAACCCAACAAACACATCATTCACTACTGCTCATGAAAATTCTAGCATTATGCACTCTAAAGATTAGAGAGATTTTTTTTCTCAATATTCGATCGACTCTTAAGAGCACTCTTGTTGAGGATGTTCAGATGAAACTGCTATCGATTAAACATGGGAAAAATCAAAAATTAAAAAGAAAATCAAACCACTCCACTGGCCATTGTCAATTTATAAAAATAATAACAATTGGATGTTTCCCATTAATTGCTTCGAGGAACAGACCATAACTAGTATGAGCCTTCCCCGCATAAGACAAAGCCCCGCCATCCCTATTGCATCATTTATCACCAACTGATCCGTCGACGTCGAAAATCTTGAACGATTCAGAGTATTAAGTCATCAAACCTGACCCATATTTCAGAAATATTGAAAGCAGTATTTTCTCGGAGTTGCAGAAGAATAAGTTACTAGTCACACATCACCATCGTTGTGTTTATATACGTGCCCTATTTCTACGTAATAAACCCTAATTTCAACTCAATAGCAATCAAGTACACAAGAGTTTATACTGATTCATTTTCGATGGAAGAGTTATGTTAAAGAGTAAGCTCACGTCTCTCAAGCATGATAAATTAGGTCGATCTACATGTTGACGAGATGATGGTTTCAAACTTTTTTTAGAAATAATAAACTAGGTCAATCCACGATCAACAGAGATGATTGATATGATCAGACTCTACAAAATATACAACTCTTTCAAACATGATAAATTAGATCGAACCAAGATTGGAGAAATAATGAAACAATATTATTTAGACTATACAATCTAGATTAAAACTTTTTTACAAAGTCGTTTGTACAGGGAAATTACCAAGTGCTGATTTGGTGGGTTTAGATTGGCTATTTTAAATCCATTTTTTGTGCAAAGTTCAATGAAATTCCGTCTCTTGGCATTCGGGCAATTGACATTTTCCTCTGTATATGTAGCATCTTTGGAAGAAAGTTGATCTGAATCATTTTTATATATGACAAGTTGAGCAGACCATGACTATCTCTTCTGTATTTATTGGCAGGGATTAATTTCTAGTTTGAAATTTGAAATGGCAATTAAAATTTCATTGATATTTTCTAAAGTATGTTGAGCTTTGTCAAGGCTAGTGGCTGATTGACCCCGGCACGCATTTGCTTTCTTGGTAATTACGATTAGGGAAATTGAAAGTTTCATGGCGTTTCAAAGTGCTCTCGGGCTGGCCAATGATGGTAATTTATCGATTTTGGACTTTTAATTAGCTAGGGCCCCAGGCATGGTTTGACGGAATTAAAAATTATATTTTTATAAAATGATTTTTTTTTTTACATACTCCAACAACTCCTTATTTTAGCGATTCATTCTATTTTTTTCAGTAACTATTTATTGTTTTTGGCATCCATTTTTTAAAAAATAAAATTTAAATAATATCATTTATTTGCTAAGATATTAAATATTATTTAAATAATTAAAGAAATTGATCATTGAAACTTGCAATTCTTAAGTAGAATAATATATAGTACAAATAGAGGGAAAATTGCAGCCGTGGTCCCAAACCTTTCTTTCATTTCTTTGTTGCAGATTACACCTGCAAAACCCCTTTAATTTTATGCCTGTTGTTTAAGTCCCAAACCTTTATATGTAATTGGCAAATACTGTTTGGTTCCAAACCTTTAATTCCGTTCATAAAACCGCGTTAGTCAACGCTTCGACGCAATTTTGACTCGGAAAAAATTGCCCAAAAACGCCTTCGGTCCCAAACCTTTCATTTTGTTGCCGATTACACTTCAAACCTTTAATTTTTGAGGCCTAAGTCCCAAACCTTTATATATAATTACAATGTTTGTCCATTTTACGCATCTCCATCTATAAAATCACAAATAACATTGAAACAAAGAATTTTAACTCAAATGACATCTTAATTGATGGGCAAATTGTAAAAAATAAGTTATCCAAAAAAAATGTTTGTTTTCTTCAAATCACGATCGTATAACAATTCGATCCGATTTGTTATAATAATCGAATCCCAGATAAATTATTTTTATGGCATGTTGTTTGGTAATTAAAATAAATAAATGAGAAAAAATAAAATATAAATAAATCGCACTTAGTACTATAATTTGTACGTATGATATTAATAATTTTTAGATTGATTAAAATTTAAAAATAATATTAAATATAAGAAAAATACATTTTTTATGTATTTTTATGCATAGGTTTCGTCTAAACCTTTCGCTAATCTCCAAACCTTCACTCCTTACAACGTAGATGACGCTTTTTAGAACACCTCGCATACTGTGCACATTGACTTTTTTATTTTTATTTTTATTATGTTTTTGAACTTTGATGATTTTTTTATTCTAAACTTTTTTATTTTCTCTATGTATTTATTTTAAATTGACAGATAACATGCCAGTAAAAAAATGAAAAAAATTGCATGTCACTGTCCAAAACCTAATATATTTAGACGTAAGCCTGTGCATAGATGATATTAAAAAAATTATTTTATTATTTTAATATTAGTTTTAATTTTTAATCAATTTAAAATTATTATTTAATAATACATATAAATTATAGCACAAAATTACCGTTGTTCCAACATTGACCTACAATATTATGGACTTAATGCGTGAAATGAACCAACGTCGTAATTAGGTATATAAAGGTTTGGGACTTCGACCGTAAAAATTGAAAGGTTTGAAAATCTCGTGAACAAAATGAAAGGTTTGGGACTAGCGTTAAGCAATTTTTATGAGTCAAAATTATTGTTGGAAACGTTGACTAACGGTTTTATGGACGGAATTAAAGGTTCAATCGATGTCGCAATTACATAGGAAAGGTTTGGGACTTTAAAATTTAAAAATTAAAGGTTGTTGGGTATAATCATAAACAAAAATAAAAAGGCTTTCGACCACAAACCCTGCAATTTTCCCTACAAATAGAAGTGCGTAGGTTCGAAAAGGTTGGGAAGAGCCATATCCACTCTCAATTTAGGGCCTTTTTAAATAGATCCTTTAAATATAATATATTTTCTATTTTGGAGGATTACCGATTAAAAAATATTCTCTATTTTAAATATAATATATTCCCTAAAAAAAAAATATTAAGAAGATAAGCAAATATCGTCTGCGTATCGTACGTACTCAAAAACGTCCGTCCGCGCGCGCATGATGAAGCCTGGTCTCATTATGGCAACATGTGAGTGAAGAATCCTCTTCTGCTCCGAACGGAGAAGGCATCTCTCCGTTCAGAATCGAGAGTCTCAATTTCCTTCTTCCCGCTTTTCTCACGCAACCATCATTATTTACTAATGTAGAAACGTTAAAACGGGAATGCAGTAAAGCGAGAAAGAGAGGAAAATCTGATTTTTTTCCTTTCACTCCTTGTAATTTTTTTCACCGCAAAGTGGTTTATGGGATGGGAAAAATTGGAGTTTTGGTTTGAATTAAGAACCTGGAGCCTGGATTCAAGGGCATGCTCCGAATTTTAGAACGAGGTAAAACTCCTCTTTTCATTTTCTCGTAATTTTTTTTCATGTTTTGAATAATTCTCTCGGTCGGGTTATGGTTGGAAGCGTTTCTAATTTACTACTTGATGTACTATTTTACAATAATCCTAATTAACTCTTTTTGTATACATCTCCTTCATTTCAAATGTGCTTCACCATTTCTTCATCCTTCATTTTTTGTACTTTACGCTTGCGTGTGAAAAGACGAAAGTAAAATAATGACATGTTTACATTTTGTTGAATAAAATATATAAGGATAAGGCTAGGATTAAACAAAAAAAAAAAAATGTGGCATGGATTCTCTCCATTTTGAGAATGGAGAGAATCTTCCTTGCAGCACAGAGAGATCTCTCATGGCCGCACTTTGAGGGATGATATATATATATATATATATATATATATATATATATATATTTTTTTTTTTATGTGTAAGAGTGAGTTTGTTTTTCATTTTGGATTTTTATTTACCGTTCATATATGAACAAAGACATGCATGTTTATTTTTTTTTTGGAGTGGGTCTTCTTTTACCTGGCCTCGTATGTGAACTCCTGCTTTCCGATGTTGATTCGAAACATTTAGCAACTTGTAAGAAAATTTTATGTAACTAATGTTTGACATAAATATTTTTTTATACATACGTTATTACGTAGTCAACTATATCATGGACACGTGCTTCTCGCTAGTTTTTTCTTATAAAATGTGAGCTCCATGTATTTATTGTCCACACCACACCACACCACACCACACCATACGTTACGTTGTGAGACCCACATTTTATAAATTAGCTCTCATTGGCCAAAGATGCAATTTTTTCTTACTCTCGTAGACAATGGTCAAGAGAAGGCGGACTCAAAAGCAAGCGAGCACTAGAGATAAGTCAAATGCTTCATTACACCTCAGTCATGTTCAAACGATTTGGGCCCCATAAATCATCCCGCCCGACCATCCAATTGTTAACAATAAATTATTAGTCATTGTAATGCTATGTGCCAATTACTATTAAATTCAGGTGCACATCGAGAAGCATTCTCCACCGTTTGATATCCAACAATTAGATTCCTAAGATAATTGAGTTATTCTTCTTGTAAGACCTTGGGGTTGTTTGGCACGTGTCCACATGGACACCCGGCACACACCCCATTGAACGAAGTGTCCGTGGGACCGACACTTCATCCAACGCGAATCAGCACGCCGTCTAATATGGACACCCTTATGTAGCCCCAAATGTACCACTAGTATTTCTCAAGATAGATTAATGATTAGTTCTCAATCTCTATCATAGAAGCTTTTCATAGTTCGTCATAATTTATCATTATAGACATTGGCATATAGAGCTCTATACATTTAGTTAGGCACACATTGCTTTCTTCCAGGCATGTATGAGAAATACGAATGTGACTCTCTCTATTACCATACACAAATTCAACTGCTTCGCTATTATTGATACACTATTATAACTATCAGAGCAATATCGATAGCCATGGCCCCGCTATGCTTGCTTGTATTGCCACTTGCTCTCCTATTTTTATTTGCTAAACAAGAAGAATAATGCACAAAACTAGTTAGAGGTAGTTATTATGTCTAATATATTTAATGTTAGATAAAGTTGAAGTTAGAAGTTGTTTCGTGCAATTGTTTGACTTTGTGTAATCGTATCAATGTTGAGTTTACTTCTATCACTTTGGTACTATACTAATCGTGAATTTCAGGTTAAAAAGAAAAAAATGAAAAAGGAAAACCGAACATGAAACTTAAAAAGTTTCTTATAATTACAATGTAAGTTTTTTTTTTTAAATTCAAAATAGCTACTTTTGAAAATAGAAATATTTTTCTTAAAAGCAAGTTACTCATGTGCAGACAGGGATAAAAATTACTTAAAAGTAATTTTACATTTTTTAGGTTTAGCTAAACATAATATCAACTTGTTTTCTAAATAGAGGAAATTACGTAAGTATTCCATGTAGTTTATGACAATTACACAGACAACTCTCTACTTTAAATTTTTTTAGAAAATCCTTCTTTGAGGTTTACTTTTGGTAGTAGATTCCCCCTGTTAGCCAAAGGTAAATATATATTTATCATTTTATCTCTTTATATTATTTTAAAATTATATTTTTAGTATATTTATATTATATCTTTTCTTTCTTATTAATTATTAAAATATACTTTCTCACACCTGATTTCGATGGAATTACTTTAGTTAAAAAAATACCATTGTCAATATTGTCATAAAATTAAAGAGTTATAAAATGTTATTTTTTGTAAATATAATTGAAAAATAATTAACGAGTCAACATAATAAATGTTTTATAATAATTTGCTATAAAGCAATTGAAAATTCATCAAGTATTTTATATTGTTAGATTTAATAGTATTTTCCCCTAATTTAATTCTTTATACTTTTTTGATATTTATATTATATTTGTTGACCCCGAAAAATGAACTAATGTATTATCGGGCCCACTCCCCGCTAGGTCGCAAGTTTCAAAGCAGAGCTTCTACCTGGAGGATGTAAGAAAGGAGTGCGTATTTGAACGTTAAAATGCTCTACGACGGAAGACAAAAATGTCTTCGAGTTCCGACAGCTTGAAACAATGATGATGGCGCTAACAAACAATCACCCATTGAGAACCAAAGTAACTAACTAAAGATCTCA